>JAOTQP010001286.1:112688275-112732882 GCA_026413545.1 Cichladusa arquata | reverse complement strand
AAAAAAAAAAAAAAAAAAAAAAAAAAAAAAAAAAAGGGATCTCATCTCTCTAAAATCCCTTGCACTTTGAAAACTTTTAGGGCTTTCGTGTATGAGGTTTGCAGGTGCCAAGCTTCTTCCTTTCATTGGGAAGGGTATGCACTCTGTGCATTGCTGTGCATGATCATTAAATCAGCCAGGTACAGCTTGGGTTGGTACCCACAGAGTAAAGGAAAGTGAGAGTAATACATGTTGTCCTTTGCATTTTTGTTAAATTTGAGGTTGATTTGTAGCAACATCTATTTCCTTTTGCTGAAAGTAATTTAAATATACCAGGCAGGAAAGATTGTACATCTGTTGAGTATATTGTGCTTAGTCCCCTTCATAAGAAGTATGAAACACATTTTAATAGATTGATAATAAGCTAAGACCTCCTCTTTTTCTAAATTTAACTTTTTTTGTTGTTGTTATTTGATTGTACATATGGAGTGTGTTAAACTCAATGTATACCCTTGCTAAAATACCCAGTGTTCAAAATACAGTCTGAAGTTAGAACTGCTTATGTCAGAATCCTATGCTATGCTACAAATTACTACTGTTCATAAGAAATCTTGTATTATAAACAGCTATCTTCCTAGGCCTCAGGTGACTTTTAATTAAAGCATATATTCCCTTTGTGTATTCCCTCAAATTTCTTGCTAGGTGTTAATTTTGATACTTTGAAATATTTCATTTTCTAGAACTTCAAAGTATTTTGCAACATTGGCTGCTAAGAATGCTTGCTAACTTTAACAATTCCATATTTCTAATATTAAGTCTTTGTCATTACATGTGCCACTAGGAGAGGGAGTGATGGAAACTCTCTCCACCTGAATTAAGTTCAATCATAAGAAGGTGCTAAATCTCATTTGACCAAAATAGGCCACAGAGTACATTTTCCTGCACAAGTCCAGGTCTGCCTTGGCATATTACTTGAGTTTTTCTTGAAGGAAGGAACAGAACAAACATCTCTAGGAGCACAGTGAATCAGATATAAACTGACTCTGCCCTCAAGAGAGTCACGTTCAGTAATTACCGGCAAGGTTTCTAATGCTAGAAAGACTTTCACAGTTGAAACGCCTGTCATTTTGCATTTTACCCAGGGAGCATCTGCGTGTTGCAATATGGATGTAACAGTTTCTACCTCTTTAGTCAACTCTGCTAGAAACACTGTAGATACTTTGATTTCCTCTTCTTTGTTTCCTCTCTCTTAAGGGTGTCCCCCAAGAAAACCCCAGAGGAGCTTCCCACATTCCCCCATCAGCTGAGCACACCTGCACTGGCTCAACCTGGGTCCTCAGGAATCTGCTTGCACCACTCCTTTGTGATTCATGGTGTGGTTGAACAAAGTGGCACTACAAAGCCAGCTGCTGGCCCCACCACAGGCCTTATTGCTGTGGCACCCCACAACAAAGAAAAACAATGGAAGGGGGAAAAGAGTTTTGAGCCACCTTTCCTCTGTAGAGGTATTGGGAAAGTTATACCTGTGGTTAAGGTAAGAAAAACCACCAGAACAATACATTTTCCTTCTGAAAAATCACAATGGTACCATGGCAGAAAAATCAGAGAGTGAGAGAAGTTCTCCATCGTGTATCTTTTCTCCATAAGGAATTTATTATCTTATTAAGCTTGAAGAATTTTTTTTTTTTTTCCAGAAACTTCCATGTGAACCCAAGTCTCACCAACTTCTTGGTGCTTAAGGAGACTACATAATAAATCTTTTACTTGGGGATAAAAAAAAAATAGTTATTAGGAGATATGCGTCTGAGTAACACAACAACTTCTGAAGAATTTACCATGAAACAAAGAATACATATTTATGAGATTAGTTCAGTTCTCTTAACATACCATAGTTCTCCTGGGATAGCATAAGAAATATGAATGCCATAAGGTTGTAAACAACAGAAACTGCAATTACTGTAGAACTTAATAAATTCTTCATATATGTGTTTACTTCCAACATAATATGCAGTATAGCCAGTTTTTAAGTAAACAAAACTGATGCATGTGCGTGTGGTGATTCATGTCTACAGCTAGATTAAAAGAAACATGGAATATGCTAATACTGCTGGAAAATATTTGCTAATAGGAATTATTCTCATCTATGGAATAAATGTATTGTATATTGATCATCATTAACCATTCTCTGCTAAATAATGGAAAACAAAACCAAAATAACAACAAAAAAACCCCAAGAAAAAGTCAACACATCATAATGAAACCATACTTGCATATTTCATATGCGACTTTTATTTCAATAGACAAGCCCTGGGAGTTAATGAATATACTTTCTCCTTATCTGAAACATTAATCTGATACTGGTTTAGAAGTATTTGGGGGGAAATTACTCCATAATAATAAAGCTGTTGCTAGGAGGCTTGGAGAAGCCTAAACCAATTTGGCTTGGAGAAACAGATAATCAGTGTCTTAGTGCTTTCTTTCTAACGTGCCCCTCGTGCTTTTACCCGAGAGCAGGAAACCAGTGAGTGGAGAATAAATCTCCATTCTGATTGTTTACAGAACATAATGAGGGCCTCGAGCAAAGAAATGCATCATTTGCTTTGTACCTGCAGCTGGACTGCAACACATCCCATTTAATACCCGCCCAATACCCTGCCGGACGTGGAGCAAAAAGCCATCATTTTAGATGAGCACATCATGACTCTGCAAGGCTATAATTATTTGGAGGAAAGTTTAAAATAGTCCATCCCAGAAGGTGCTTCTGGTCCTTTCAGATTTTATAGCAGTGCCCTCAAATTTCAGTTCTCTCATTTTTATTTCTCTCATTTTCTTCCTCATTAACATCTGATCCTGGCATAATTTGCTGTCTTTATTTCTCTAGTCTTCCCCTTTTCCCAAATCCTGCTTCTTTTACTTTTTCTTCAGTGCATGTCTCATTCTGGAGAGGAAGACTGAGATTTTGACAGCACTCCCCTCTCTCCTCACTCCATTAAAATTATACTTCCTATGCTCTCAGCTGTGATCACTCAATGACTGCATTTTACAAGATGAAGCCTCTCTGTGGGCTTCAGTGGCTCCCTGGGCATCTCCAGACTCCCACCCTGTATTGCTCACCATGCCTTGCCTGTAGCATGGCTTATTCTCATTTTCTTTCCTGCCTCAGTGCCCCTGACTCTGGAATCCAAAACCTCTTTTTTCTCTCTGAGCGTGTTGTATCTCTGTCTGTTTCTCTAGTACTCCCTCTTGGATCTCCCCTTGTTTCTCAAGGTCAAGCAGCTGTAAAATGCAACTTCTCTCACTTTTTCCTAAAATGCCTTCCCTCATCCATTGCTCAATCACCAGTTTTCTCTGATATGTCAAAGCTCAGCATTAGGTTCAATCTTTTTCACTTCATTCTCTTCACATTAAGACTGTCACTAATTATTTTTTTATTAATCTGGAATATTCAAAACAGCAGCCCTTTTTTAGTGGGTATGTGATAAAAAAATAACTAACTCTGATCCTCTCATAATTAGTATTAACCCCTTCCTATTACCTTCTTTTTTTAACTTTTACCACGTACGCCATTTCAAATAAACTTTACCCAACCTTAGGCTCACTCACCACAGACCCCATAGATCTTGCTCACAGAATTTACACTTCCTCAACCTTATTTTTAAGATTCTTCGCAGTTTCTATCTGACAATATCTCATCTGACAATACCTCGTTCCCTCTGTTGTCATCTCTCTCTAGATAATACTTGGCATTTCTCTTCATCTCTCTTTTTTGTGGTAGTCTTCCATCTCCAAGCAAGTTTGCTTTTCCTTCCTTTCTTGTATTCCTTCTTCCACCTCAATCCTCTAAACACATAAAAATTACTTTTTATTGGAATCAGCTATTAAAAACAAAAAACTCCAAATCAACCCCAAAACTGGTCAGAGTATGCTTTTGAATTCTAATATTTACAAGTCAAAAGGAGAGAAGACAGATATTTTTTGTGTTTCAAAGCAAGAAGAAAATACATTGCTGTTTATCTGTTGGTGTATGAGGTACCACAAAGGGTTTCTGTAAGTGGTATTACCTATGCTAAATTTCCTCCAGTCAAACCCCATCAGTGAGACTTTAATTTTTCTGTTGCAACAGTAATTTTCTTAAAGACTTGATCCAACAAAGTACTTAAATGCTTGTTTGTGTTCAGACTTGTGAGTGACCTCACTGTAGATACCAGAATTGCACACCTCATATACTTGCAATTAAGCACACAAACAATTGTTCTACTCAAATTGTGCTTTAAGTTAGCTTTATTACATTATTTTGCTTTCAGGACACAAAAGAAACCATTTAAAGAAATGTATCTTGCAAGATGCAGTATTTAAGCAGATTTTTCAGGTTTCAAAATATTTTTAGCTGAGACATTAACTTTATTCTATTCTACATACTGAGACGTTAGTCTTCTGGCTTTTATGGAAGTTCACAGATAAAACAAAGAATACGTTAAAAAAAATGTGAAATCTCCTTATACTAATACATGGGAATGAAAATTCTTGCAATTTTTTCTCTCCCTCACATGAAAAATGCCTTACCATAATGATACATTTTAAAAGTGTGTTCTTTTTAATGAATACTGACTTCCTCAGAAATAAAGATACGGATAAATGGATATTGAAATGTAGAAACATATGCCATAGAGCATTTATTGATTAAAAAAAAGGCTTGGTGCTCTTTCACAGAAACTACTGCAAGCTATTGTAACATTGACAGTGGTTCAAGCCCTTCAAAGGCTAATTGTCTTGTGTCTGGTGCCAAACCAAAAGGTCCAACTGCATACAGAAGAGAGAAAAAGACATAATATATGTTTGGTACTAAAAAATGGATATATCCTTAAAATACCAGGCAGCATAGGAGGAGTACTTGGAATACTGAGTAGCATTTATATAACATAATAAATTTTAAGATACAAAGGAAAGAAACTTTTCTTTATAATTAAAAACAATTCTTTTACTCTTTTAAACATTTGCAGGTCAGTATTTCCCATAATAGTGAATATTCCTTGAAAATTTTTCTGTGATAATAAATACTTACTCCTTCCTCAGGGAAGTTGCAGGAGTTGATCATAAAATGAGTGTTCAACAAACTCACAGAGAAGCTGTGAATGCAGCTGAAATAGCTTGGCTCAGTCTTTTGGATTTTAACAATTTTTTTCCTTCCAGAAGTTACCCCTTTTTGGATACCTTCCTCCAAGAAATGCCACCGTTTCAAATCTTCACTACCCTTCCACATATCCTTTTCCAGAAATTACTACATTAAAGCATCAGAATCTCCCACTGCTTCAAAATATAAATCACACTGAGACAATAGCTCTGAAGGTCACTTCCCAGAATATTTTCTATTGATTAGCATTAAAAACTATTAGATGTCTGGCTGGGTGAGTGCCTGTTAGGCTACTGAGGTTTTAGTCTGTTTTACGGTAGAGAACATGTATAAATTTGGATCTTTTTCTTCCAGGTATCCTATTGCTACATTTAAATATTCCCTAAGGTATGGGCTGGGAGCAGACCAGGGGATTTTCTCTCATGATGCACTGTTGAAGAAGAGCACAAACAGCTGAGCCTGGGTGTGCTGGATGGGAGTCAGCACAGCCCTGTGCAGCAGAGATAGTCCCTTTCATCCATGACATCAGAGCTTGTGCCCCTGCGCCCATCAGACCACTGCAGCTTTTAGCAGGGAACTTTGGGTTCATGTTCCCGTTTTTAAATATCTTCATCTGTGCTTGCTGCCAGCTCAGGAGCAGCTCTGGGCATTGGGAGGATGGGTGTTAAGGGAAGGTGTTGGCTTGTCACGTATGTGGGGAGAGTTGCTGGTGTGCATCTTCTGCCCGGTGCAGGGGGAAGCGCTGAGGACAGTGCTCTGAGATCAGCCTCCTGGGGCTGATCAGCTCCCTGGCCAAAGGCCATCTGCATAGAAACCCTCTTCTTCCAAAACAGTTTTGAAACCATTTTCCCTCTTGCTGCAGTGGTGGACATTGTGCTGCTTGGAATTTCTCAGTTTGTGTCAGAGCACACATTTCTGTGGTGTTACTGTATTCAGGCTATTGGTAGTTCATATTTCTGAAGAAGAGCTGTGTATGATTCCAAAGTTCTTCTCTGTTCCTATCACATAGGGGGAAAAAATGCTGTGCAGTTAGTTGTTCAATGCAAGGGTTAAAAGCTGCTGACTCTGTTTTCTGAGCTGGGGCCCCTGTTCCATCTATACACGTGCAAGTGACACTCATACCCACAAAACTCGCTTAATTGAGGACTGAGTCATTCCCTCCTACATTCAAACCCATGCTCCCAACAGCTGGCACACAGAGTCTTTTGCAGCTTTTAGAGTTTTGGGAGGGTTTTGGTGGAATTTTCTTGTATATACTATATATTTCTTGTTAAATCATGGTCACAGTCTTCCCTAACCTTGACATTCCCAGTTTCTACTGGCAGGCCATCAATAGCTTTTCTTCCTGTTGTCAGTTCTGCTACTGTTGCTCCTATAAAGATGCTTCTGGGAGTTTTGAGAGGTTTGATTCCTTTAGACAAAGACACCAGCATCAGCCTGGTTCCCATGGCTACAGTTCCTCAATCTCTACTCAATACAGACTTTACAGCCACTCTCATTCAAAAAAAAAAAAAAAAAATCCTTCCCTTATCTCTGGACATGGCAAGTTGAATTGCAGATTCCTCCTGTTATTCACACTGGCAGGAAGAAACCCTAAAGAAAAAACTTAAAGAAACACATGAGTGTAAAGACTCACTGTGACTGTTCCATTCAAGGCTAATACTGTCACAAATACATCATGCAATCCTGTACATAAATATGCCAGGATCCATCAAGAAATAACTTCTAGTTGTTTTTTTTTTCTCATCTTTTTCAACCAGAGGATTGAGTGGATAACTCATTTTTCTGGCTTGCTTGAATAAATTTGGCTAAATTTTTAGGACTCCCAAATCAAATGAGTAAAATGAACTGTTCTAAACAAAATGAGAGCATCGTGTTCCCTGTTTTCACACTGAAGAACAAGGCAAGCCAAAATAAAAACAATTCATTTTCCATGAGGGCAATTTTAACAAATATAAGTGATAGAAAACACAAATATAGCTCTGACAACTATACACAGAATAAAGTGAGAAATTTAATTTCTGTTCTCTCTTTTCAGGCAAGCCAAGGTCCAATTCCCTGACTGACCAGGAGTTTTTTGCCTTATTTCAATAAGTCTTTCAGGGCTTTGTACAAAACCTAACTTAGCTGTAACAGTTTTCTTCCTGCATCATCTCATATTCTCTAGAGGAGTAGTTGAAGCAGTCTCCTGAAGTGCCTTTATATTGGGAGAAAATATCAAATTCAAGCTTTTCAGATCCAGAAAACCTCTCAACCCCTTAACTGGTCAGTGAGGATTTCTTTACTTCTCATTTCTAAATCTAGTCATACACATGGGCAAAATTCACTGAAGTGTACAACTGTCTTTAGGATGAAGAAACTTGCACTGCTGCAATTTAATAAACTGCTTTAGAGTTTTGCCAAATCAGCATGTAGAATTTCAAAGGAGAACCAATTAATACCTTACAGTCATGTGTTAACATGCCATACAACATCTGATTGCCCAAAATACTTGATTTGGGTACAATTTAAACAAGAACAAGTCTAGAATGTCTGTGGGTTTTACACTGATTTACCACCGTATATATTGCCCAAACTGCACAAAACTCTAGAAAATGGAAAATCTTCTGGTAGCACAGGATCAATGACAGCTGGTTGAAACCTTGCTTGAAACTATGATTTTGCAAAAGGTAGAAACCTTCTTTTGAACTATGAATAAAATAGTAGCACTGTATATAAAATACCATGCCTTGATTTATTTTTCTCGGAACTGATGAAAAAATATCAGCTGAACCAAGGAAAAGCAGCCAGATTTAGATACTAAAAATTGATTAGCTAACAGAAAATACATTTAAATTCAATTATACTGGCAGACCTTTCTAAAGACATGGTTGCTTTTGTGACAAATATGAGGTGAAATTTCAGTGTGTAGGATTCCTATACAAGTTTCTGTTTGCTGTTTTTTTGGGAGCCTGGATTAAATCGACCCTCAAAATACTTTTCCTGCAATGACACAGCTCTGCTCCAAGTGTCTGCTGTCATGGTGGTTTAGCTCACTGATCCTCTGAGGGATTGTTCTCCTAGTGACAGGAATGGTGGGGCTGTGTAGTGGCTGGGTTCCCCTTGGCTCTCCAAAAGGGAATGGTGGCATGTAAGGAATGTATACATTTGACTGGGATTTATGGATAACAAAGGACTGAGCTGGAATAGTTTCTTCGTCACAAGTTCCTGCTATTTGAGGATCAACTTTTCACCGTGTGTGCAACAGGGCTGATGTTTTTGGAAGGCTTCAAATCTCCAGCATACGTGTGGTACAAGTGGTCTCTGTGCACATTAAATACACAATCAGGGTCACTGTGGACCATCTGTGCACCACACACGGGGAATCTGACACTTTCTATCATCATTAAGCATGATATTCATGCAATACTCAGCACAGGCTTAAACAATGGTCAGAGCAACTAAAATGAAATCAACCCACAGCCGTCCATCCTCTTTTTGTGCTGGGATCCTCCTCAGAAATCTCTTCTTCCCAAAGCTGTGAATAAAAGCAGGTTTAGTTTGACCATTTGACAAATTTATCTGACCAGAAATATGCACTTCTGGGCAAGTAAACCCCTCCTCAGCAGCACATTAAAAAAGGTCAGATGAACTGCTGGTTAAGGCTGCCTATTTCTCTCTCTTTGACAGAGCCTAAAATGAAAGCCTAAGCAGTGAACACCCACCTGCCAAGAGACATTACAGCTGGGTGAGAAGCATGGTGCTGTGTCTTCCAAAAAGCTTTTAGCTAAATCTAGGTCCTTTTAAAATGCTCTGTGCCTTTCCAGGGCTGCCTGCCAGTGCATCTGTCCTGCCTTCAATCTGCTTGCCACTTGCAGGAGGACTTTTGGGCAAGCCTGAGGCCAGCAGCAGGAGCTGACTCCCCTTTCACAGTTTTCCTACACACCCACTATCTGGCTCATGGACTTCTGTGGATATACACCCAGACCTTGTGTACCTCTACAAGGTCTCCTCAGCAGGTCTTCCCTCCCCAGACTTAATTGCTTAATTAACAGCTCCCCTTCAACCCTTGCTACCAACATCTTGAACTGTCTGCTTAGGCACTGGCATTCCTGGGCAAAGCTATGGGAGAGTGGATGCAGTAAGAAGCTTAATGAGATGATGAGTCTGTTTTTTGCTCTTGAAGCAAGGAAACCAAGGACTGGACCTACTAGTGATGAAATACATCCTATATTCATTTTAAACCACCCCTGGTGATGCTATTATTTTTCCCAAATTAAAAGGAATTTATCATGGGGGAATTATTTTGCTTACTGTCAAACTCATGGATCTGGACCTTGGCTTGAAAGTAAAAATCATGCCAGGGGCTTTTTCACCAGCTTTTGTCTGGGAGAAGTGGAAGTGAAATTTCTTTCAAAAGCATGCATTTATATGCAACTTAAAACTTAACTACTTTCTCAAAATGGCCATTTACTCTTCTCAAATCATTAACATCCCCTTGGATACCAATTGCAGTAAATATCTAAAATGACAGCTTTTCTCAGAATTTCCATTACTATAAGAAGTAACTCAAAGTGAAACTGCCTGTAATTTCAGACAGATCAATGAAATCCAGCTTAGACTGATCTATTCAAGAATGTACTCATTGAGTACAATTTAGGAAAAAAACTTGCTAATTCTCCAGAATTAGGCTTCTTAAACACTTCCAGGTACTGGAAGTTAAATTTTGTTTAGTGCTGAAGAACAGACCTGTTTCCTGCTATATTTTTGAAACTCTACAATAGCCTTTCATCTTGCAAGTGTGTGACTGAAGTTTCAGTTAGGACTATTATGTACAATCTAATCTCTGTGCAGCACAACTTTTCAATGATCTCCCTGGCAAAAGAAGTACTAAGAAATCAGCAAGAACCACTCACTACATTTCTGAGGCATCTTTTGTTATCAAAGGTATGTTAAGCATAGTCTGTTAAATCTGTTAACAACTTACTTCCCATTTAATTGTTCCCTCAAGAGTCATTGTTATTTCATATGATCTCTTAATAAAAATAATATACCAATAAAGTAATTAACACATGTAATATAATGTTTATTCATAAGATGTTCTCTCTACAGTAAGCCATTTTGACATACTCCCCTCTCTGAAGGTCTCATGAATCAGTAATTAAGGAAGCCTTCTTTTTAGGAAGACTTTTTTCATTGGAACAACTCTTTCAGGTGTGTGGTATGATTCTTGTGTGTCCTACATAGGGCCAGGAGTTGGATTTGATGATTCTGATGGGTCTCTTCCAACTCAATATATTCTATGATTCTGTACTGATAATTTTCCCTCATCTCAGGAGCTTGACTGTGATGAAGCATCGTCCTGTACTTAAACAGGTAGCAGAAACTAAACCTAAGAAGCTGCCAGCTTCAGGGGGCAAACCCTCTCCTTTCACTGACAGATGGGATGCCCAGGCTGCTCCTCATCATGGCCAGCAAAGCTGAACACACATGCATGAAGAGCAAAGACAGCAATCCAAGGGGAGTTGCAACTCTCCATGCTCTTCAGTAGGTACAGATGTTCTAGGAGACATTTTATTTTGTGTCTTTCAGCTGCCTCTATCTTTCATGGGGATGAGCAATCCTTGCTTATTCTCAAATCCTGGTCAGCCTCTGAACATCATGTCACTTTGGCTGGAGTGAACACTTTCCTTCGGTGACAACCTTGGGTGAAAGTGGAAGGGCTCATAAGAGCTTGGTTGGTACTCTGATATTTTTCTGGTTCCTGGTCTATTTCTCTGAAACAACATTGAGGCTACTCATAAATATTCAGAAACCATTTATGAACTCAAATTTTTAGTCTTCTTCAACTAAGTGAGCTATATCATCAAATTTATTATGCTAACTTTGGGGAACCTACTTTTTTTCCCAAACCTTTTTCTTTATAAGGCTGGCATATATCACTCATCTATATTACCCTACAGCTCCATGGTGCTTTGTATATTTAATATATTGCATGTTAATTCAAGATCAACATCCTGGGTTGGAGTTTTGCCTAAGAAGAGAGCTGACACAAAAGTGTTGGACGTCCCTACTAGCTGGATTGCAAACACCAGACTTTATGGGGTGTCTATGGTATAGAGATTGGCTCTCTATTTCTCCACTGGATATTATATGCCCATTTGTGCTTTGATAGGTTGAAAAAAAGTGGGATTGCTAAAGAGATTTGCAAATGACAGGTAACACCTCCAGAATTGAGCTGATGTTGCTCACCACCACTGCCACACAGCCTTAGAGTTGTTCTACAGACATTCACTCATTTTTCTTTCTCTGTTCACCGTGCTTCCATGCTGGCCAATTTAGCCAATGAAAAACATGTTAAATTTTAAAACAGAAAGAATTCAGTGTGGACAGCTCTTGCATTGATCAAACTTTTCTGGACTCCAGGAATACAAGAGATTAATTTGGTTAGGGTAGTGGTGGGAAAGGATTTTGCACCTCTCACATTTTGAAGATTTTTGTGATTGTTATTTTTTAGTAGGATGCAAGTGTTATAAAAATATTTGTTGAAAAAGCATTCTGCCTTCTGTCTCATTGCTCTGATGGTACCTTCCACTGTGTAAAGTTGCATTATATCCACTGAAAGACATAAATGGAGCATAAACTAATATAGCCATGATTAAAGAGCCAGGATGGGGATGATTGAGAGATCCCATCACGTATGCTCTTCTTGAGTCACTGACACGGTTACAGCCTGGCAAGATGCTGATATTTGACCTCCATTTCATAGGACACTGTGAACTGCAGACAGATGTTGACCTTACAGGCTTGCACATCTGCAGTGCTTCCCTGCCATTTGTGCAAATAGCTTTGATTAGCTCATTTTCAGATTGTGCTTCAGTGCCCATTTGTTTTGCCTGGTTCTTGACAAAACACAGTACAATCAATCTGAGTACAAAAAATGTGATCAGTTTTCAGTTAAGTAATTGGGAAATGATTGGATTTTACACACTTTTTAACACAGTATATCAGAATAAGAAAAACAAACACATCACAATGTTATTTTGTGTATGTTCTGCATTTTAAATAATCTTTGAACTGAGGCTCCCTCTTTTATTCCGTGATTGTAATAATCTGGATTTATTTTGTTCCTGGTAATGAAAGGAAATTGTGTGCAAATTCTATTCCCAGACCAGCCAGATTAACAACTGTAAAACCCTTCAACCCTCTAGTTGGCAAATGATTTATTGACATGACATTCAAATGTGTTTTGCTTCAGCATTAATGACAGGAGTTCCAGAACTTGTCACTAAGGTGATAAATGGATCCTTATATGCACAGCCTTGAAAAACTGGGAATAGTGCCATTTTCCCCCTTCAATTTATTGAAAATCACCTCTCTTTACATTTACAGGAAGTAACAACTTTTTTTTTTCCATGCTGTAGTTATAATATATCACCATTTTGTTTATGAACAGCTAATTACTTTATTCGACCTCGTGTTATTGGAAGGGTATGGGTTAGTACACAGGAAAAGCACTCTGAAAACAGCTGTTGCAGGACTGATATTTTTTTGACCTTGAAGAAGATGACTGGAATGAATAAAGCAGCCTAATCAAATATAATAGTAGTAAAACTGCTATGGTCATGAAATGCACGGCACATTTCCTAATGTGTCTGGTTTAAGCATATCTATACAAGCTTATAAAAATGAGGAAAAGAGCTTCCCAAGGACAAGTTGTTCCTATACTGAGAAAAAAACATTGACACTGCTGTCTATAGCAGTTGCTGAAATATTTATGCAGATAAAAAATAACAGATTTAATCATGTTATTATAAAATTTGGAGCCCTCTGATATTTGCAAAAGAAAGATGTGAGAAATGGTAGGTTTCACTCTAACTCAAAGTGCAGAGAGAAACTCCATTTATTTTATATCAAAAGCTTTTACTCTGAAGGTTCATAGGCATTTATGAAAAAGAACCTATTTTAGTTAATTTCTTATTTGGGATTTAGTTTCACAAAAATATTGTGAATCCAACAAAACAAGTTTGATTTCCAAACCAAAGAATTCAGACTGTTCATTCTATGATGGCTGTTATTTCAGCCAACTGATTTAACTTGTAGAAAAGAGAAAAGAATTCTACAATGTTCAAACAAAAATGAAACACTTTTGTGCTGAAAGGTTTCAATAATTTCCATTCTTTCTTGTTATTAACAGTGACCAAGTTGAGAACGTTTTCCTGATCGACTGTTTGACCTGGTTTGGGTGAGAAAAATTACTTTTTAAAAAAACTCAGCAGTTTCTCAGGACACAAAGACCGTTTTCATTCTTGTGTATTAACAAAACTTTGTAAGAAAGTCAATCTGTTAGTATGGGTCGTTTGGTATTTTGAAAATACTCTGCATTCAGATGTCCCTGATAGGTTCATGCCTTTTGCTGGGTTGGGTAGGCAGTATCACACCAATTATTTCACAGCTCAGACACTGCACAGCAATGCAGGCATGCTGGAAGGACCCAGGTGTCAGACTGCAAGGGAAGGAGAAGGCAGGAGGGAGAATCAGTGTTGACTGCCCCAAATTCACTTTTTTCAGCAGGGACTATGCCAGCCTCCTCAGCTCACTGCTTTAAGGTGCCTAAACTGAGCTGCTGCTATTCAGATGAAAACTGGGACTTCTCTGTCAAAGAGAGCAGGAGTAAGCTCAGTGTGAGTGGATCAATTGCTCTGATGTAAAGCTCAGTACAAAACGCTGCCCAGACTAGGAACAGCTTCTGCATCTCTAGCACAGACCATCCATTACAAACCCAACAGCCCAGGCACTGTAATTAATACAGTGCCAGTAGTTTTTAAATGTGAGTGTACTTTGTCACAACTCTAATGTGAAAAATTGGATTGAAACTCTTGGGAGAACAAACTCCCTTCTTCTTGGAACTTCTCTTCTGTGAATCTGCAGCTCTTGTGCATAGCAATCCTGCAAAATCCATGCATCTGGAAAAAGGATAAGGTGAAAGCAGAAAGTGCCCTTGCATGCAAAAAGCTTAAAAGTAACAGGGAATTTACTGATCTTTGATGTACACTAACAATGTTTAAATGTCTCAGAGAATTTTTTTATTAAACTTTTTTCCCCATCCTTCCTAACAGTAGTATAGAAATAGCTCCATTATTGACTGTTCTATAAAAATTTATCTTCATCTTGGACAAAGTCAGATTCATAGCTGGTATAATTCTGAATGTTGTTTGTTCTGGAAAATGAGGCCTGTTCCTTAGTCAATTAGATTTCCATGTAAAACTATCTGCTATGATTCCCAGGAGCTTTATTCCATGTGAAAGGTTAAAGGTAGGTTTCCCAAGTCTTATAGGAAACACTCCTGCTGTTCAATAGTGCAGGATGCAATTTAAGGTCAGCATTAGTTAAGAGGAAAATATGAGCTGTTTTATACTTGAACAGAAACCACAGGCCTTGCAAAATACCAGTAAGGTTTCAATGCTGTAAGAAAAATAGTGATGCATTTTTTATTGTTATGAAATTTCTGATAAAGGTTGAAATTGCTTTCGTAGCAGAGATTTAAATAAAGTTTATATTGCATTGCTTCCTGGCATTTCATCAAATCAGATGGATGTAGACCACATATAATATTATCAACATCAATCCCATATTCAGACTCTCCAAAGCATCTGAAGACATCTTTAGGAGTGCATGGGGTTATTTTTGCTTATTTGCCAATACTTGTGGTGCAAACTGGAGCCATAATGATGCTGTGAAGTAGCTCATTCTGATAACAGGCAGGACATTGTTTTTAGCCTGTGTTGCTCATTGTTGGCTCCTTTCAGGCTGACTTGTGTTGAGGTGTCTGTGAAGTGCTGGTGTGGGCCCCAGCAAAGTTGGCTGTTGTTCTCTGTAGCCTCCTGTGACTTGTTTTCAAAAAGAAGGGCAGGTGGAGAAGCTGGGAGAAAGAGAATGGTTAAGATTAAGATATGATACATCAGCTTGTTTAGGTGTATTATTTAGATGTACAGTGCTTATTATATGCACTCATATATGACTTGGAAGGAGGGGTGATTGCTATGGAAAAGATGAGTCAAGGTGACTGAGAAGAACCAGAGGGCTGAGGAGGAATTCAGACCTCAGTTACCCAGATGAATGTTGGCAAGTGAATTTCATGCCTGTTGATGAGGAAAGTATGAGCTACCCAAACATTAGAGAATTCTCAATTAACCTTATCAGGGCAGCAGAGAGGACAGGTTCTCACCATAGCACCATTAGGGCTCTGCTGAGTGCAGTCAATAAAAGACAGGATATGCTGCAGAGATAAGAATGGGATGATAAACTCTGCAGAAGGTATAATGCTGTAACCAAGTGTGCCTCCCCATCTAAAATACAAAGAACAGCACTGGAGAGAGGAAAACAGCAAGTTCAGGAAAGAATGGTGGAAAAAATCACCCCGTGAAGCGGAGCTCCCTACAGCAGAAAGTCAATGGAATCAGGAATTTAAAAAGAATTTTTAAATTATTATAAATAATGAAAACAGTTTTGGGAAATAGTTTGAAAATTTCATGCATAGGCTAATCTTTATTGGGTTAGGAGTAGACACAATGATGGGGGACAGCTAACCCACTTGTACTTACTGAGAAGTTCTTAAATCCTGCATTGAAACATCTGCTGGGCACAGGTTGAGAGTACTGGATGGCATTTTTAGTATAGCAATTCTGAACTCATATATTGCTTGAACATTAAAGAGGAAAGAATAGTACAGAGTCACTGATATAGTTGCTCATAGCTTTACCTCTAAAACATGTAGAAATTATTTTTCAGAGCTCCTTTGAATTTCTATGAAAAGTTACTGTTAACATGCCTTCTTTGTGCTTGTTCAGACATAAATCAAAAAAGAATCTTTCCAGCAAAAGATCAGTGTGAGACCAACCTCTGAATGCTGACCTCGGAAAAGTCGTCTAGTGCTGCTGCAAAATTAGACACTTCTGTGTCTCTGCTCTGAATAAGTTGTTAACCTTCACCCTTTTCCCAGCATTAGCAGAAATAATCATTGCTACTTATCATTGTTACTCATTGTTTTCAAAACATGTGTTTTGAAATCTTTGCCTTGAGAAGATTTGCAAAAATTGCATACGTACAATTAAAACTAATGGGATATGAATAAACTGTAGCTAACAAGCCACAAAGACCCATCTGAAAAAGGACTTTTAAGATATGATTTGAACACTATGATAGAGAGCACCTGATGAGTGAAAATCCTTGATTGAAGAAAAGGCATGAAATGATAGACCATTAGAGAGGGAAGGACAGATGCATTTGTTCTGTAGACGTACTTTAAAATTTACTTTTAAATTCTTTTAATTCTACTCCCGTTGTAAGCCAAAGCCAAACTTCATAAATTTTCAATTTATTTTCCTTTTCATGCTCCACTGGACTTGCCACACCTTGTACTCAGTGCAAGATTTGGAAAGTGCTCCCATTCACAGTGTTACATATTGTCTATACTGGGCTGGGTTTGAGCCCATGTTCCAGGGTATGAATACCTGTACATGGCCAAGTGTCCTCTGAAAGGGAATTGCTGAAGGTGAGCAGAACTCACAGTTTCTTCGGGTTTAAGGGCCAGAGTGACCCTAGCTTTCTAATTTAAGAGCAGGTGTTGTTCTGTGAGTCCAGAGGTTGCACTGGTTACTCCCTTGCATCTCAGAACTAGACCAAACAGAAAGAAAAACAAACATGTCTCTCAGCATTGTCTGAGAGCAAGTTTAGCTCTCTGCCCACTTGGTGTGCTGTCTGTTCTGAATCTCACCTGAGGCAGCTGGCACTTCTCCTGCACTGCAGGGTGAGCTGCAGTGTCCAAACCAGGACAGCAGATTCCTCCTGAGGAGGCAGGGGACACTGGGCATTGCAACACCTCCTGGGAGGCACAGCTGCATTCCACCCTCTAACTCAGCTGAGGAGAGCCCCAGGGCATTCTGGCACTTACTCAGACTTTTGAGAACCCTCTTAATAAATAGCAACACAAGTAGAAAAAGGAGTCAACATAGCATCACTTACATGCTTTTACTAACCTGGTATACAAAGATCATGTAATCCATAAATATTCTGAGAGAACACAAGGAATTATAAAAGTCATGTGGTCCAATGTTCAGGACAACACACGTCAGAAAAATCTCAGTCATTTCTGCATAGAGATCAAAACTTGTGTTTGGACAGAGGAGACAGATCTGACCTTGCTGTAAAGACTAAATGTCTTTACCACATACAGTGGCACACTGTTCCAGTGGGTAATTATTCACCCTTGCTGCTGGGAATGTGCTATTTCTGGTTTGATTTTGTTTAGCTTCTGCTCCTATTTCAACTTTTTTTGTTTCTTGTTTGTCTTTCTTGTTTTATTCTGTCTTTGCAAAATTAAAGAGACAACCACAGCCAGTAATCTTTTTCTTATGTTGGCACTATTAGATTGTAAATACATCACTACTTAGCCAAATTCAGGTTGAGCACCTCAAATTTCAGTATCTATGTTAGACTTTCCATAGCATAAATTATTTCTGTTCTTTCTGATCCCTCTTTTGTTTGCCCTTTTCTCTGACACCAGGATCAAACTGTTCCTGTGCCAGACTTTATTGTCTTGTACACAGGTAAGACCTCTCTGTCTGCTCTAGCTGCCTATCAAACCAAAGGTACCCCTTGGCAGGATGAATATTTTCTCTTTAGCCTATGCTGAGTTTGTTGGACTGGTGCAGCTGTGGAAAGCGGGGGAAGGGATGGAAATTTCTCCAAAGCGGTACAGAAAAATGAGCTACTGCTCCTTCTGGAATAAGACTGGGGGTAATCCCCTATGTGCATGGGACAAGGTGATTTATTGCCAGTGTGGCTGGGCACCTACTGTTACTGTGCACAGGATCTGCTGCCTGTGGAAACTTGGGCCAGGAGATCAGGACAGCCCTGAGGCTGCAGACAGACAGCTTTTCACTGGGTGAATGTCTGTGAACTTTGATAATTCTACTGAATTTTGAATGTCAGGGTTGTAAAAGACGTGGAATGTTTTAAGTATGTGCCTCTGGGTTACTACCTAAAACTGTTTTCTATCAGAATTGAGAGATCCTTTATGGTTATAGTCTTTTCACTTTCTCTGCATTATGTCAGCTATAGTTTTAAACAAGTGTACTCAAAATTGTTCAACAGACATTTTCTTCACATACATTTCGCACTACTGCTTATCTAAAAGAGAATTTGAAAAATAGGATATATGCTGTCACTTATCTGCAGGTTACTTAAGTAATTTGCTATTACTTCTACTCCAGGATTGAATGAATCACATTTTTGTAAGCAGAAGGAAACATAACCAAAAGATTTCCAGATAGTCTCTGTGGTCATTAGATCTAAGTACCTGGTAACATTAGTAATTTCACTGTGTGTTATCTGAATCTTTAGGCTTTGAATCATCTGTCAGTTTGGCTGTATGTTCCTAAGCCAATTTTGAAAAAGGAAATTAGGTTACTAATTTTGAAAGCTGAATGGCATCAGAGTGAATTAGGCTCTAAAATCTGGCTTGATTCTGTTCACTATCTGTGCCATGACTGCAAGGCACTATAAGTCAGCCATGCCTTTGCAATAATTTGTGGTTTCTTATTTTACACTGAAAAAGTTATCCTAAATTTCAGCCATGAAATTTGCTAATGTATTTATATGCTGTTATGAGTAACACAGGCATTCTTAATTAATAAGTCACAATTTCTTATTAGGTCCCTACTCACTAAGTGGCATGTGACTCAGTTAAAAGGAAATCATCAGGCAAAGCTCTGGTGAGTGCTTTAGAAATACTGTAATGGCTGCACTGCAATTAATGAAGTGTTAGAGATAATCCATTGCCATCTGTCTTTATTTTGCTAAGCCACTCAAGCAGAGACCATATTTGAAGGGAGAAAAGAAAATCCAGATCTAGAAGAATACTGCAAATGAGTATTCACCAACATTTGTTCCAGCTCTGAGCAGCTGTTCAGTTGTGATCGTGTTCATACCTCCTTTTATTCTCTATTCATGATCATTCTCACAAATGAGGTTTTTCTTCACACAAATACCTAATTGCGAAGGAGCACGTTGCTATTCTTCTATTCACAGTGCTTTTGCTTCTCAGCCAGGGACCCAAATCAAACTGTCTGACTCTGCTGGTCGACAGCTGGCTGCTCACAACAACCTGGGAGCAGTTCTGAGGTGAGACTTGAACAAAGGGCTTTGGTACAAAAGTCCCCAGGACTCCCCATTTCTGAATCTCGAGTAACACAGAGAACAAATGCAGAAATGACTGAGATTGTCAGGAATATGGCTCACTAAACCTTTTGGCCAGCTGCAGAGTTTCCTAAGCTCTAAGCTGGGCTGCAGCCCCAGGGGCTTGGAAAGGCTGGTCTGAAGGTAGGGAGCCCTTTTTCTTCTTTTTAACTGAAATACAATGAGGGCAACAATCTTTTCAAAAGGCCGTGCTCATATGCATACTTATATGAACATATGTGGTGGCAGTGCTGCATGGGGATGCAGATGGAATTCCCTTGTATCTGTGCATCTCAGGAGTCTTAAATGATTTTTCTTTTTTTCTGGTTCTGGTTCTGCTTTCCCCCCTTCATCATGGAGACTCACCTCTCTGTCCTACCTACCCACCTTGTGTTCATCAATTACAGAAAAAGTGCAATCATTAGTATACTTGCACCACTCTGAAGACAACTAACTCTCTTTCTAAACAAGTTTAATTAGTCCTTGTCTGGAACACTCATCTGCTAGTCAGTCCTTTTAAACCAAACAGAAAATACATGCTAATAATTATAAGTCTGCTGCTCTCTCCAGGCGATGTTTTTTGTGATAATGAAGGCAAAAACTGTGGTAAAATCAGAAGATGGTTGGTGAGCCTCTTTAAAACAGTGTGAAAAGCACTGACCTTTATGATTATTTATTCCACTCAGTAAAATTGTCCAAATGAAACACTGACAGTTTTATTACCTAGCGGACCGCAATAAACCAAAATTCAATGTTCTTTTTTCATGACAACTATTATTTTGGAGCATCTTGAAAGATTGTGTTCTTCATGTCCAGACACATAAAACGCAGTAATTCAAGGTGCACCAAACAGTTTGCCAAATAGATTTTGACAAAGGTTCTTCATCAATATTTTTCTGAGAATGAAAAATGAACATCTCCTTTTTATTTATTCTCTCAGGAACCTAGCAACCTCTCACTGTGCTTTAAGGGAAAACTCAGTGCTTCTGAAATGATAAAGTCTTTCATGCAATCTTTTAAGAAGGTTCCTTTGCACCACGTCCATAGCTTTTCATTTACTTTTTAATGGGATCTTTTTCTCAAAATCATATCTGGCATATTTTTGAGTAGTATTCTTGGCAAAGCAACACCTTGTCTGCATAGGTGTTTATTCCTGCAGAGATCTGCGTTTTGATTTTATCTGTGTGTGAAATGAATTCTGACAGCTCAGCTTATCAGTAAAAATGAAGGCTGCTTTTACAAAATCAGTCTGCTCATGCACTCCCCTGCTAAACAGGCTACAAAAGTCTGGCAGTTTCATCAGGGTGAGGAAGCCTCTAAGCCTGTTGGTTTCCACTTCATGACTTAATTATAATGCTATGTAGGATGAAGTAGTTCAAAAAGGTGAACAAAGAATGAAGACCTCTCCTTACTTGTTGATAGTCAAATATTCTCACCTTTTCCATTCATGAGCATTTTATCCATGTTTGATTCCATTAAGGGAAATATGCACATACTGCATTTCAGAGACCACTAAGGAATTCTAACCTAAGTGCTCTAATGGCTCCTTGGCAGTTCCTGCCTCCTTTTACTGAGAAGCTGGGGGAGAGGTCACATCTCCCCTTTTACTGAAAGTGGAGGTTCCTAAAGGAGATGGGGTGGAGACTTCCCACAGCACCATGAAATGGGCCTTTCTTTGGAAATCCCATGCCTGCCTACAGAGGGAATGCCAGGGCAGTGAGGTCTTCTCTTCCTTGCTGGCATGGGTCTCTTGGAGAAGGACAATGTGGACAGACAATCACACTTCCTCAGCTGACACCCAGCCCTTGGCTGCCAAGTGATCCGTGGCCTTGGGTGCCAGCTAGCACTGGCTATGCTATTTTGGGCTCATCTATTTTGTGGTGACAGAAGGTAGGACTTAGAGTGTAAGTCTTTCTGATGGTCAGAAAATATCCTTTAATTTGCCTCAGTCTCATTACTGTGAGTATTTGAATTATAATGATACCTCTAATATTTTTCACAGGAAAATGTGCAATATGTCATAGACCTCTGGAAAGGATGAACAAACCCGTGGCTCAGAGTGATCAAAAGCAGCTTTTGGTGCATCATTCTGCAATGGAGATTTGCCTGCAGCCTCTTTTTCTATAGCATTTATCTTTAAAAATTTTCTCAGCGTCAATCTGTTGGTCATTCCATCACAGAAAGGAATCCTCCTTTGCAACTTATGATGAAGCTGCAAGCTTTAAAACACATAAAACATCTTAGATCATAGAGATTTTCTCAGAAGTGACTGATAATCAAAGAGATAAACTGACAGGGAGATTGTTGATGTGGAAGTAAGGCCTTGACATAAATCTTTCTAAGGAAAGGGAATAGCTGGTAAAGAAAATGAAAAACAGAATGTCAAATATTCAGGAAGGTGAATAGAAGTCTCGGTTAGAGTGCACTTGCACATCCAGAATACCTACTCTAAGAGGACAGTAAAAGTAAATCAGAGCATCTGTTCTCCCAGCATTCATATTTCAGTCTTATTTTGGTGTATGTTCCTGATTTGATGGGGTCAGCAGTTCATTGCATCTAAATGCATGTTTGTCTCCTTAAATGATCTTTCAGATCGTGTTTATTTGTTTACTTCAGTCCTCAGATGGGGATGTACCAGTGAAAACTGGCTGCTGTGCATTTTGATGTTACAAGATGCAGAGCACTGCACATCCCTGAATCTGAGGGCACAGTTAAGCCCTCAGAACAGCTGAATTGTGTCTTTGTACAACAGGGGATTTGATAATTGGGCAGATGAAGCATGAAGGAATGAAGCTAGAGAGCTGGTGGCCCAAATTCCAGGCTGAATCCAACAAATTGCATTGTAAGAATGATTTTCTGTCTTTAAAACATCTTTATAGCAGGGCTGTAATGGAGATAAAGGAAATGTTATTTACTGCTGTAGTATCATTCAAATGCCATTCTTTTAGAAGCATGCTATGCTGCTCATAAGCAGGCACAGGGCAGCAGTTGAGTCATGGTGCTGTCTGCATTTGTAGCTGCTCTCACTGAGCAAAATCCCAAGGCCATTCAGTGCCTGCATGCCATGGAGCAGGGGCATGTCAGAAACATATCCTGTTATGTTTGGGGTGCAGTTAGAGATAATAATGAGTTGGCTTATAGTTTTATTCAGCAATGATTAGATGCATCTCTGCCAGATATGTAGAAAAAACATCTGTAATGTTCATGTCAGTGTTGGATCCATATTCCTTAGTCAGTTGTGCATGGGAAAGGAAGGATTTTGAAATATTGCCAGCACATGGATATTAGGTTATTACTTTAATTGACTACATCAGCAAATGCATAGAGGTATCACTTACCAGACAAGTTTCTCTTAGTTAGTCTCTGATAGTGGATTTCTGTCCATATAAATGGAGTTTCTAGAGCTTCCTGAGGAAAGAAATA
This sequence comes from Cichladusa arquata, assembly GCA_026413545.1. NCBI lineage: Eukaryota > Metazoa > Chordata > Aves > Passeriformes > Muscicapidae > Cichladusa > Cichladusa arquata. The sequence goes on along the minus strand of JAOTQP010001286.1, from coordinate 112,710,132 downwards.
TGAGGAGCAGACATCCCATTTATCATCCTCAGGCCAGTGGGGACATTGAATATTTTAACTGAGTTTTGACAAATTGTGTGTAAGTCGGTGATGTCGGAATGAAGTTCTGGAAACCATTGGCTATGCATTTGTAAAAACAAGTAGGAAATTTAATATGTTAGGATCCAGAGGGAAGGAGTATGCCAGTGTCGTGCAGAGAGAAACTTACGCTTGAGACAGGGAATAAACTGTAGTTATAATTACAGAAAAAAATTTGGCTGCACTGAAGGATGTTTTGTCATTGATTTCAGAGAGAATAGAATTTCATCCAGAGCATGTAGGAGTAAACAGTATTTGTTAGGATCATATCTTTAAGACAGTTACAGGTATAAACTAAAGGACTGATGGTCCAGCGAGAGCAGTAACAATTAGGAATAAAATTACTTTTTTCCCTGAACAGTGAACTTTGTGTATGGTTTTGTAATGGCTTTTTTTTTTTTTTGCTCTGCAGGGCAATTTGAGAATATATTTTGTTCCTTCTCCTTCTTTAAATTTATGCTTTCAAGCTGGTTTATGTGAAAAGGAAAAATAAAACAATCCTTAGGTAACCACTTGCTGCTCCAGCAGGAAAGCTTTTGACATTTGCCTTGTGCATGAATGTTGTGGCACTGAGTGCCAATCCCTAGAAAAGAAGTTTCACATCAGTGCAGGAATTGACAGTAACTGTGTGTGTTGATGCCAGCTTTGTGCAAGGCTGTGATCTCTCACTGGCACTCTAGAAGTGCCACACTGCCCCTTCTTTGCAGACATGTCAGCAGGTCCTAAGAGCACATTTCTGTTAGCTGAGCATTCCCACGGCACACTGCTAAAAAAAGCTGCTACTAGTTCCTGACCTGAGATCTCAATGCAATACAAAATGCTTTCTCACAATACCTCTGGCTTAAAACCTGTAGGAAGCATTCTTATTTTACTTGTTGTGCAGAAAGCAAGGCTGCAAGAGGAACTATGTGGACACAGAATGTATTCTGCCAGTGGCAAAACAGGCATTATGAACTTCACTGAAGTATGAACCAAAGTTTGTTTTTAGCAATAGGGAAAGCACTAAGGGTACATTCTATTCATTCCAGATCTACCTGGGGTCCCAGAGCTCCACAGAGATGAAATTACAGCAGTTCTGTGATGCCAGTGCTTCAGGAACTGTCTTTGCCCTGGGTGACACCTCATGAAGAGGATGTTATCTTAGCTGTGGCAACTCAAGACTTGAAAAATTCCCTCTTCTAAGTGCATCATTAAAAATTGAGGAAATCTGGCATCTCCTGAAACACTTTGGCAAGCCTGCAAAGCTTTTAACTTCCCTGCTTCCATTTCCATGCTGAAAAATCAAGACTGGGGGAAAAGATTTTTACTTTTTTTTTTTTTCCACTTGGTATTATAGTGTTTTGAATGCAGAAATTCAAGGAACACGGAATATAAATGTGCAATGAAAGAACTGATCTGACTGCCAGAACCTCAGCCAAGATTCAGTGCAGCTGTGGCTCAGCAAGGGGAGACAGGTCAGGAAGTCTCTCTATCATCCATATTGGTCTGGCTGTTCAGAATATCAATTCTGCTCATTGCTGTTGGATTATACACTGAGGAGAAGAGGAAAATTAACTTGCTCTCTGGAATGCAAGATGAGAAATAGTTTTGCTGCCCAGCCTCACATTTTTGAACTATGCTTCTGCTGATATCAGCAGCTGCCTGCTGAATCATCCTTCTCTTCTGCTGTTGCCTTGGTCCTTTTAAAGGAAGAATAACCACAATGAAATAAGATGGAATAAAACACAGCTGAACTTCAAAGGGATTACTGCAGCATGGACTGGAGATCCACAAAAAGACACAGTAAACAAAAAATGAACATAAACAGATTCTGCTGTTCCAAAATGTGAGTTTCAATTGTTTTGATACAAATATTCTAACCAAATATAGAAACGGGAACTCCAGAATAGCACAAAAATGATAACACACATGCACAGACACACACACACACAAATACTTGCAAGCTTTCTGTTACAGTGCCAGACCTTGGAAGCAGGAGATTATTAGCCTGTTTTTTAAAGTTTCATGTCTAATTTTTGTCTCTTTTCTAACAGAATAATTTCTCTGACTTCAAGAGATATGTTCCTCACTATTCCAAGAAGGGTACCACATACAGGCTGGAGAAATACATGTAACTTACCCAGACAAATAAATTTCCAGATGCTTTTCTACCTTCAGTGAAAAACTGGGGGCTTAGTCTTACCTGTCTAAACATAACAGTAAAGATTTTTTTGCTTTCACAAATGAATAATATTCCGGATTATCTTCCGTGTGTTTCAGTTGCTATTTCTGCAAATATATATATATTTTCATTTGTCCTAAATTTGCTACTTTTTTCAATAAATAACAAACTACAATAAATATTACTGGCACTGTTTATTAAAGTATACAAAAGGGTTTAATCTATATCATAGTTTTAAGACAAATTTTTCATTTAGAATTAATATAGCACAACTGAAAACTGATAACAAAGTATAATGTCTAGAGCTGCTATGTATATATCACAGCTGAGGAAGTGCATTCCATATTAACATTTCAATGAATTAGCACTTCTCCTAATGGAAAATTCAATTAAAAAAAAAAGTCTCTTGTTTTGGTTTTTGTTTTTATGTTTTGCTTCAATTTGGCTTGTGTTTGGCTTGACTGGGTTTTTTTTGTTTGTTTGTTTGTTTTGGTTTGTTTTGGTTTGTTTTGGTTTGGTTTGGTTTGGTTTTTTTGGTTTTTTTTTTTTTGGTGGGTTATTTTAGATAAAATGTCTGTATTTTAGGATTTTGGGTCCAACCATCTTCCCCCAGCCTTTGATAGTACCACTTGGGTGGCAGGAGAAGTGCTCATTGCTAGGGTTTGTTTTGTGCTGTGTGTGAGCACTTAGCCCTGACCCTCCCTGGGATATATGTTCTTCCAAAAGCTGATTGAGGAAGGCAAAGTTGGACTTCTCTGAATTTCTGTCCCAAAAGCCCAACCTCTTCTGTTGATACCAAGATATTTTTGGCTGCACTTTCCAGGGGAATATTACCAAATGGATAAGGAAATGGAGAAGCTGTTTAATATTTATGTGTTTTAGGGTGGTGTCTTGGTCAACTTCTGGAATGTAATAAAGTGGTGAACAAAAGCTCTAGAAAGCCCTGGCTGATGACTGCAGGACTGAGAGGAGCAATTCTAGTGGGATGGCCCCAGGGTGACCCAGGGCAGCCACTAAGCCAGCAAAACCCTACCCTGTTTTTTCCCTTAGTTTTCTGCTGATTCAGAGAGTTGAATCATCACACTGGGAGGTCAGAACAAGGTGAGAACAGAGAGGAGAAGGAAGAAGAGGATGAGTCTGGCCTCTTCAGCAGCACCAGTCTTCACATGGGGCTCAGTCCAGCTCAGCTGATCACTTTTTGGCTCAATTCACATGAAATATTGAGATAAATTTAACACTCAAGACCTACTCACTCACCACCTCCACATATCAATGAAGAATAATTTATACATGGAGAATTTTCAATCACTTCATGTGCATTTCAACAATAATATTCACATGTCTGCATGTTTGGTTTAGCCCTGCTCCACAAGAAACAGATTCTCAGTCCCTGTCAGGTATGTAATTTTTCTGTGTGGGTATGCTGTTCAGTGTGGTCCATTCAGCAGGAACTAGTTAATTTACTTGTGAGTTAATCCGGAAAACCTCTGTGGCAGCCTGAAACAAAGAGGGATTGATGAAAAAACAGACACAGCAGTCACTTATTTGGTAATGTGGTCTGAAAAAGAGAAGAACAGTAATGGGTTATTTAAACAAGACTGCTTTATTGTCTTTGTGCTAACAAGATTCTGTGAAATTACAGAAGGAGATCATCAAAAGGTCCAGTAAAGTTCCCTGCCCTTTAGTGTAAAATTTCTCCAATTTCCTCCAGGCAGAAACAATCTGCTGACTAGTAGCATCTGCCCTGTGCTGCACAGGCTCTTTTAGAGTGAATGAAGTTGTGCTTCCTTCCACATTTAACTAAGGGAAGTGAAGGAAGAATTGCTTGCCGGATGTATACATGCATGTGTTTATATATAACACTACATATACGTGCACATACATATACTGGCATCTGTGTATGTGTGTGTGATTGCATGCATTTTATATATGTATTTAGAGAGAGAGAAAGAGATGTCAGTATTATAAGTACATATAGGAAAAAAAAATTAAACTAGACCTGCAAAAGTATGACTTAGGGTTGATCAAAAACAGCAAGGCAGGAAGTGAGTTGGTGCATTGCTGCTGCTGTAATCTCTCTTTAGGTCAAGTATGCTGGCAGTAGGAAAAACATTGCCTTGTCAGCCTGTATCTGCAAAAAGCAAATACATTCTGGTCGATGCCATCTGCCCCTTTAATGTGACTTAGGCACACAGGGTGGGTAATGCCAGAATGTTTTAGTGGGGCTGTCCTGTCTAAGGAGAGTGAGGATGTTCAGTATTTGATATGTGGAACAGTTGGAGACATGGCAGGGTAGACCAACAGAAAAGGACTTATGAGGAAAGATTAAAAGACTTAAACTTGTATATCCTAAAGAAGAAAAGATTAAGAAGACAAAACAATAGCCTTCATGTGAAGATAAAAAAAAAAAAAAAAAAAAAGAAAAAGAATAAATTATCTCTAGAACCAAGATGAATCAGATAAGGAGCAATAAAATCAGATTGTATCGAGGAAGATTTAGGTCAGGGACTATGAAGAGTTTCTGCAGGGAGCAAGTACATATTTACACACAGAGGAGATGTGACTGCCAGCACTGAGGTCTTCAAGAATAGAGCCGAAGAGAAGCTATCTTGAGGGGCCTGGATTATGGTTTTCTTCAGAGAGCTGGAATTCTTAAGGCTCCTGCCAGGCTCATTTTCTGACTTTTCAGTAATTTTCAAGCTATTTTATCTGGTCCAATGATTTCTGACTGGAAAATTGAATCAGTATGTATCAGGGACCCTTGGGATATGCTAGGAAAAGACGAAGACATCTGATGATCATGCATCTGCTACACAAGTGTGACATGCCCAGACAAGGAGAACACAGACTGCAAGTGAATCTTTCTGGTGTATTATATATGATAGTTGGAGACACTGAAATTGGCTTTGTGTGCACATGAAATGGAGACAAATGCTCCTTTATTTCCCAAAACACTGAGAAATGCATTAAAACAAATGTTCTGGGTTAGGATTAAGCTCGAAAAATCCAGGAAACTGAGAGTTAAACTTCTCACTCTTTCCCACAACTGAAAGCTGTTGTGCTTGGTCCTTGATGCATAGCTTGAATTTTTGCATAGTTTAGTTAATTTAGAGGATTTAGGAAGGCTTGCTATAAATATTACGTAACAGTAACAGCCTGTTGTTTAAGAATGAATACCAAGGACTTTATCAGAGACAGATCTGAATCACGGCAAGGGGGTATGTAGAAAATGATGCTAAAATAGATGTAGAAGTAGTTTAAGCATACTAATATATGCTAATTTTTTTTAACTTCAATTCAGCTTGCTTTCTCCTGACCCCATTTTCCAGAGGACCAAACTATGTTGCAAAACCAGAAAACCAAGTACTGCATAATACTTTTTGGACTTTCTTGAACGCATTAACTCAAAGACTGCTTATGACTTCAGTGGATTTGAATCTTATGAATGCCTGATAGCAGTGTATGGTGATAATGTAACCAGCAACATAATTTACGTTCATAGTTTTGGAGGAGGGAGAGAAATCATAGAATATGCTACTTTGAATAGCAGTACATTACTTTATCACAGCATTTCACCCTTTCAGCACCACCATCTGTCATGTTTTGGAAAACCCAGACAAAGTAGAGTAGGGGAAGAGGCTTATACACACAAATGACAATACCCATCAACTCTTTTCCTCCAGCATGCCCACAGATTGCTCATGAGGTTGGACTGCTATCCTTGGAACTTTCCAGCCAGAGATTTTTCACGGAAAAAAAAAATCATTAGAAATAAAAGCAAATAAGGAATGTGAACAGACAGAAAGGGAGCAAGGGAGAAAGTGACTTTTAAGAGCAAGACTGCTGGCAGCAGCACAGGTGGAAGCCTGTGAGCTTCAGAAATGCTCTCCACACATGGAGCACTGTTTGCAGATTGTCTGTGGCACTGATTGTGTGACCCAGGCCCAGTGAACTTGTGAGGTGCTGGAGGTGTTAGCCTGCAGGGAAGGAATGGTTTGCCATCAGCAGAGGGATTAGCCAGAAGTTAGGCCAACCCCAAAATACACAGTGTTTGTCCTCTAGCAGGCAGAGATGGGTGCTGGTAACAGGGTCCATCAACAGCATCCTCTCCCCCAGTAAGTGAAAAGCCAGGATCCATCCAGGGACACCTGGGAGAAGTAGAAGGGACCAAAGACAGGACTGGAAACAAGGCTGCTACACAGACCCAAGTCCTGTCCATGAGTCTGGATGAAAGGCAAGACCAAGCCTGAGCTGAAACAGGGTTCCAAGGCCCCAGGAAAGATGTGGGACAGTACCTTAATGGTCCCCAATCCACATGGTACTGTGAGATGGCAACCAAAATCTAGGGTTTTATACAATGTTGTTCTGCACAACCAGAGGGATTTATAGCCCAGTCTTGAGGAAATTTTGCAAAATAGAAATTGGCCAGTTTGGAGTAATACCATTTCCAGGTGGACTTTATTAGTTATTTGATTATCCATCATTTGGAACCACTTCCTTTCCTAAGGAGCACACTTTCAATGGTCATATTAGATAATGTCACTTATTAGATCCTCCTTCTGGGGCTCAAATCTTGCCCAATTACCAAAACAGGCAAGTTTGTATTGGCAGAAGCCTATTACTGTGCAGTGTAAAAAGGGAGGGCATGGAGCACTGGAAAGGTTAATATGTAAGTAAGAAGCAGTTTCTGCTGCTTCAAATTGCTTGCCCCAGTTCTGACCTGCGAGAATGGCAGAGAAAGGAAAGTATCATTAAAAAGCTACAGGTACTGGATTTTGAGTTGTATCTGGACTAAACCTATCCAGACAATGTTTTCTTAGCTCTTTCCACTTCTTTGAAGCAAGCTGTGTTCCTGTGAACTTCTCTGAGCATCAAATGTCAAGCCAAATCCAAGATTATTAAATGATATGCATATCCTTTAACCTGACAGAGCAAAATTAGGTTTGGATTGCCTACTTTACACTGTGAATCAAGCTAAAACAAGCATTGCTTTGTTTCCTAGTCTCAGAAGTCAGGAGGTAGCATATGCTTTTGCACAGAAAGCCAAGGGAGGGCTTTGCACCAATCCTGCCTTTGGGTTTATAGAGCCAGTTGATGCTAAGCAGGCCCTGGCCCTTACCCCTGCAGTATTCACATCTTGGTGAAAATCTGTAATGCAATTCAAGAGCCATTCTGCTGTGGTTGCAAGAGTCACAAAAGTGATTCTCCAAACCATGGATAAGTTGGTAGAAAAGATGTCTTCTGAATTCTGAGTAAAAAGAGCTGAGATGGGGTTTGGTGCATCCTATGCAATAAATGTCTACATAGCTCATTCTGTTTTCATCCAGGAAGTTGAATGCTGTGGCCCAAGTTGCTGGGTTTTGGGGTTTTTTACAGTGGCAGAACACCAGCAGAGTGGGATTGATGACAATTTTGGGCACTGCTGAGACCCCAGCAATCTGCCGAGGGTCTTGCTGAAGGAGTAATTTCAGCAGCTGAAAATTTTAATAAATTCTATATACTATAGCTCTGGCTGATATAAACCTTCCATCTCCAATGAAATGTGACTAACAACATAAAATTAGATGGGAAATCTTGTGCTGTCGACATTCCATGGAGAAGGCTTAGCAGGGCTGTAGCTCCTGGTTCTGCAATCTCCTCCTGCATCTAGTACTGTAGCAGAAACCTTCTGCCATGTCACAGACCCTAACTGTGATCATCACAGTCTTGAGGACTGTGGAGAGACACAGGTAAGGGAGTTGTAGGGGATCTGGCACCGTCAGAGATTCCCTTCTGCTGAAATTCCCTGGGAGACCAAATGGGAGCAGCATCTCATCTGGTCCTCCTCCACATCCAAGCTTTCCTCTGCTTTAGTCAGAAGGTGGAACAATGGAGTAGTGTTGTAGTATAAAAACAATATTTCAGGAATAGCTGAGCCCAAAGGAAGATCCGTAGGGAAGAAAGCTTCTTTCAACACACGGGATGGGATATTGCATTTCTGGCATTCTCCATACAGATACATATTTCTGATTCAGCTAAAAGTGAATCATACATATCGTACATATTTCATCAGAATTCTGTCTTAAATAAATCACAGGAAGAAAACTGCTGAAGAACAAGCATAAACTGTCAGCACTTCTCTAACACTGAGACACTACTACGTGTTCCACACTTTCCTGTCTATAGCAGACTGTGAATGGATAAGGAGCAAGCATTTGGAATGGGCTCAGAAGCATGCCTCACAAAAAAAGGCACCTGTAAGATCACAGGGCTCTTGTCTGTTTGTGCTGAAGGAGGTGGAAACAACACATCTCTCTAAGAAAGCAAGAAATCTGTTTCACACCACTGGCAACAGCTGTCACCTCCCCACGTAGGTGAGAGCACCTAGAGATGCTACAGGACAGCAGCCTGTTCACACCTCCTGGGCTGGAGCTCTGTGCTGGTGACAGAGTGCTTGCTGGAAAATCAGCAGCTCCCACTGTTTTCATGCTGTTTTTCTTCACTGCCTGTTCCTTGGCTTTTCAGCAGGCTCCATGGGCATCAGAGCACATGCTTGCCTGGCACTCACCAGCCGTGTCTGCAAACAGGGCTCTGACCCACAGTGGAGCTGGGGGGTGCTGGCTGGCTCCTGGACTCAGTAGCCACTGCCACTGGACTCCAAACTTCCTCAGTCCTCCTCACCTGGATGGGATTATGCACAGTGTTCCCAGTACTTCATGTATTTCTCTCTGGGTTGTGTCTCTAGCTGTTCTGATAGCAGCTGAAGAATTTACTGACAGGAAGGCTGGGGTGGCAGAAGGGGCAGGAAGAAGTGTTTATTTCCAGTGTCCCAGGCCATTCTCCTCTTTCTTCCTTAACCTCATGCTCAGCACACATTCTGTGGCCAAGTGTAGCAGTTTTTTATTACCCTTTGTTTTAATTTCATATTGGGCTGGGGTGGAAGTCACGTCCTGCCCAGACATTTCCTATTCCTGCATGTCTGCAGTGGCTCTGGACATGGCACCTATTGCTATTACCACCCCAGGTACCCTGGGGAAAAGTTTAAAGTCTTAAAATTCCTGAGGCAAGCATGATTAATTTATAATTAGAGAGTAAGTGGTGCAGTCCAGAGTATAAAAGTATCGACAGAGACTATGACTCAAGGCTTAAATTTGAAGCTCACTTTGATGACCTGGAGCAAGTCTCTATCCTCATTTTTTTTTCACCTCTTGAGATGTGTAAACTTAATAGTCTCTTACAGTGTGTTTGCCCAGACAGTCTCTACCAGATCTTCTTTTCTCTTTGGGAAATCATTGTAATGCAAAACCAAATAGTTTTATAAAGCAGAAAAGACCCCACAACCAACAGGTTACCATACACAGTAATAAGGAAAAGAATAAATATTTAAAGAGGATGAAAAACATTAAGTTTAATTTGCCTCCATTTGTACTTCTCCCTTTGGACTGTGTGATACGAGACTGTTGTTCCTTACTTAAAGAGGTAGAATATTTTAGGGAGTTTGAATGCAAAAAGCTGACTTACTGGTACTACACTTCAAATGTCACCTCAGAATCTGACACTGTTCAGCCGTGAGTAGTTACAGCTGGAATATTTCACAGCACAGCAGTCATAAAGTTATGCCTTAACACTGGAAAGTTGGATGAATTAAAACATTTAAAAATATTAATGTGCCTGCATATTGTGGATCCTTCTCTCCTATGGCTGAAGGCAAGGTAAGAACAAATAAGAACATATGCTGGTATTTCTCCTTTGAATTTATTTTACCAATGTCCTTTAAAAAGCCTAGTCATTTCTAAGAAGGTCTTAGATGGAACTCAGGACAGAAATGACAGAAATCAAAATTACTTTGACATTTTAGAAAAATCCTTTTGAAGTATCCAATTTCCCCCATGTTTTTAATGCTGTTTTCGCAGTTCTTTACAAGCCTTATAACCTTGTGGTACCTTGCTGATATTTCCACCAGTGGATAATTAAAAGGCCATCGAGTTCTCATTGGCTGTGACTGACAGATGTCCCTTTAAACACATGGTTGCTGGGTAACAAGACCTTACACTGCATTCCTTCCTTGAAATATTTGTCCTATTTTTTATATATTCCTGCCAGTAAGTGTGTCAGCATTCAGCCAGTGTGCTGGAGGGCAAAATGCTAGCTTGAGTTTTTTTTGCATCATGTGGTGCTTCCTAAAAGGAAAAATAGCCAGATCAACAGAAGAGCTTGCATACATTATGTGGTGAAGGGGTGTATCAATTTGACTTCCACTTTCATACCATATTTTTCTGGCCAAATTGTTCTTTGAATGGAAATGCTTAAGGACTTTTACTCCCATTTAGCAATTTGTCCTCTTGAAAAGCCACTGAAATCTAAAGCATAAGTGGGTATGCAACAATGTGGCCTGACATGTCCTGAATGACCTTTTTGATCATAATATAGGATATTTAAAAGCTCCAATTTCTTCTGATGGTGATCAATGTATTGTGAAAACAAGAAAAAAAGAAAGAAAGAAGGTGAAATCAAATAGCAACCACGTGTAGTTTAGCAAGGATTCTGCAAAAACTGCTTGAAGTCTCTTGGGTATGCTCCAAAAGCCCTTGAAATACCCCCAAGTTCCCTCACTCCATCTTAACAGCCTGCTGTAGTGCTCTTTGTGTGCATATCTTCTGATAGCCTCTATTTGGCTGACTTTTCAGGAAACTTTGGTCCACTTACTGAAAAAAAAGAGGAACAACAAACAAGCACAGAGAAAACTGAAAAATGGCAGAGAGTAAAAGGCATTTGTGGACAGATTCTGGACTTTTTCAAATAATTGGGAATTAAAAAAAATTAAAAAGAGGTAGTGCCTTGTCATGAGATGCTGCACTTACAAGGATTAAGCAGCTGATTGTACATCTTTATACCAGTAAAGAAGAGAGAGAAAGAAGCACAGTATTTGTTCCAGTAATACCCCCAGGGCTTTTGTCTTTTTCATAGATGTTTTGCTCTCAAGGGTTGTTTTTCTGTTTTTTGCTCTACCACTCAGCCACTAAATGAACTTGTGAGAACAAACTAAACATTGAATAGAGGCTGAGTACTGAATCTGTGAAAGCATCCAGCAGATAACAGGATGGGATAGAGTTCTAGCTTCAACTGCATCATCATGAAAACCATAGCAAAGTGGTAACTTATTTCTGGCATTTTCTGTTTTAGAGAAACTCAACTTTGTGACTTTGATGCTAACAGTCTCTTTGATTTAAATAATAATATGGAAATAAACATCATATTGAGAGGGAAAATGGGTAGGAAATCAAATGCATTTGCATACAAGGCGTATCTAGTGTACTCATCATCATTTAATATATACTGTGAGCTAAATTCTCTCCTCAGATACAATGGCACAAATCCAGATGAATTTTATTGGCTTTGATAGAAGTAATCTGGATTCCATAATGAATGAGAGGAGGGAAAATATTTCTATGCAACAGCTTCTTATGAAAATTGCCACTGAGTTTGTGTTATTTAATCAAGATTTTCTGTGAACGAACAAATTCCAAGCCATTTCTATCAAAAGCCTTCAAAAGACTTGTTGCTTATTTGCTTGTAAATCAAATAATTTGTCAGGAAACCAGCAGATAATGAGAAAACCTACTGCAGGAGGAAAAAATGTTTTACAGCATAGATTTGGGGAATAAATGCTACTGAGGACTGCGCCTGCTCTGAGGAACACTTGCCATGATCCTCAGGGCAGCTGCTCTAGAGCTGGGTACTGTGCAGCACTCAGAAGAACACCTTCTTCCTCCAAATCTACAGTATTTTTTTGCCCTCCCTCCCCATGAAACTGGTCTCAGATGCCATTTGTGATGCTTTGAGCGCTGCAAAAACAGCTCAGGCATTTCTCTGACCTTCCAGGGAGGGGTCTTCCAGCATACTGCAATAATTTTAGTCCTCCAGATGTTCTCAGGTCCAGATGAACATGCAGGCAGCTCTTGCCTGGTACAGATTAATAGGGGCTGCAGGAGGAATGGATGCCTGGAGCAGGGAGAGCAGATAACAACCTTCACAGCTGCTCTCCAGATCCAGGGCAAGCAAAGTGAGGGATGAACAAGAGATGAGATGAGGGGGGTGCTGAAACCAACTGCTCTGATTCGATGGTGATAAAATCTGATTTCAAGCACTGATTGTCTTTTGTCATTTCTGTATTTCTTGGTCACTAGGGGAAAGTTTGCACATGAAAGTGCAGTTTACTAGAATTTGGAAAGGGCTTCAGATTAGTAAATGAGCTCTGTATGTGCTTATTTAATTAATGTCACGAACATGAGCTAAGAGGTGATGTTTAGAAAAACAGTAATTAATGTTGTGGGTATAAGGGTAAATGATGTAATTGATTCCAGATTAAGTTTTTCAAGTGAAAATTTCAGTATTTGTGAACAGACCCTCTGTTTCCTCATGTAGCCTTAGTAAGGAAAAGATCAAATGAGGGAACAAACTATCTTTGTAGTTACTAAGACTGTGCTTATTTTACCTTCTGCTGACCCAGGGTGCAAAAGAGCCAATTTAAATCCTCTATTTAAGGAAGCTTTAAAGGAAGTGATATTGTATCTTTTACAAGAGTGACCTAATCCCAGCATTACTGGTGTTTTGCAGAGAAATTCCCTGGACTGTCATCATTTCTATTCCTAAGGTGCTCAGTTAACCTGAGAATTGTGTTGCTGTTATAATCCAGCAAAAAAAAAAAAAGGCAGACTTTAAGTTCTTAATCTAAGCTACCAAGATGGAGGTTGTAATGTTCCCTGTTTACAAACCTAGGCTTTATTAAGAGCTAAAGGCTGTTTGGTATAACCTGAAAAAATGCTAATTGTTTCACAAGTTTTGACTTGCAATTAAGTTTTTGGGTTGGTTTTTTTTTTTCCTATGAGAAATGACCCTTCTAAGAAAAAGATTTTCCATCTTTTTGTTCCTGGATTTACTTTGCCAATTAACTGAACAAAAGTTTCTTAAATCACCAAGATACACAGCCAAAATCTCGTTTCTGCTAACTGTTTTCTCCCTTCGCTGGCAAGGAAGACCAATGAATTTTTCCTTTTCCTTCTTTCATTCTTGTCCTTACTTGCCCTCTTTTGCCCCTTTTCTGGTTCTTCCCTTCAGCTGTGTTGTTTGAGGGTTATTCACCCTCTATTTTCCTTGCTCAGTAAGAGTCTTCATGCTTTTGGGGCTGCCAACATCAAAGAGGTTGCAGCAGCTCAGCAGAGCCTCGGGAGAACAGAACAAAGAGGTTAGGATGAATGTCTTGGGCCAGCTCCACTGCATTAAGCACAGGAGCAGGGATGAAAAGGGCACTTGCTTCCCAGGGACCAACCAGGGCTCAGCTTCCACCTGAGTAAAGTACACAATTATTCTGAGAATAAAATATTCTGGATTTACACAACCATCTTACTTTTGTTCTCTTTCTGGTTCATCCCCTTATAGATTATTTTTCAATTACTGCCTTGGAAGCTTTTCTCACGTTCTACTTCTACAGTCAGTGGAAAACAAGATAATAAACACTGGTTATTATATAGCATAATAAACTGTTGGTTTTACTCCATGGTGTTTATTTAATGATGTGACTCCAAACAATCTGGCCCTTTGGGGTGGACTTTAAGGGATTCATGTCCTTGCAGAAAACGTTACTGATTTTATTTTCTGTCCTTCCTACGGAAAAACAGGGACTACTTCCATAGGAAATGGAGTATAGCTATGTCCCAAATGGTGGTGGGTAGCAGAAGAATGTCTTAAGGACAATGCCTTCTACTCTGCATCAGGCATTTGAAAACCCTGGGTGGGTCTTCAAGGTTTGCCATGAAGATCTGCAGAAGTATAGGCTCATCATTATGAAAAGCTTCAAAAGGCGACAGATAGCAGAGACTTCATAATTCCCTGTGTCTCTCTTTCCATGTTGCTGTGGTTGTGGTTCTTGGGGGGAAAAAAACACTGAAATTTCATTGTTTCTCATATGCATAATGTCAATGCCCACAAGAGCCAAAAAACCTTTTTTTCTCCTCAGACTCTCTGTTTGACTCAACAGGTTCTAGTTCTCCAAGGTGGGCGTGCCAAGACCTCAATGGGAGCAGGAGAAGGAAATGAAGTGCCACATCCCACCTTCTCCTTACTAGGGGCTATGGGAAGGATTTTTGCATAGAAGCTCTCATGAGAGAAGGAGTAGAAGGTGGAAATCACAGTCAGCTAAAATAGAGAACTGTGTTTTAAATAGCTAAAATAGAGAAGAACGGTGTTTTACACAGCTTCTTTTTCAACCATCATCCAGCATAAATCTCAGGTATAACCTAGGGTAGATTCCACCACGTTATGGAATCAACAGCATTGGAAACAATTGCTTCTGCAGAGAAAATAAAATTCAATATTTCTTCTTTTAAAAATTAGTAGAAAATAAATAATTTTCAAGGATTTGGTGAACTTGACAAAACTAAGGAACCTTTATGCAATTACTATATTGCTTCAGTGTATGCTGTCCTTCTGCAACTTTCTTTCCTCGTATTTGACCCAGAAAGCTTAGGGATACATAATTCAGTGGGTGTTTCCTATAGTGTTCTAGATGCAACCACAATGCAGAACTGTGACAAAGTAAGAGGCTGTAGGGTTTAATAGAAGTTAAGAGATTCATTTAAGTTGACAGGGATACAAGTAACCCAGATTCGATCTGGCCTGTATACAGATTCAGCCTCTCAGAAGATAAGGTATCTACATTTTTTTCAGATAACAATCACTAAAAAAAGAACAGTTAATGGCTGTACTCTTCACTCCTCCTGACAAAAAATTGCCATGAAATCTCACCATAAATCAGAGAGTAAAAAACATGTACAGAAATAATAAGAAAGCAGTAAGGATAGAAGGACAAATTCAGATTTCTAATTATTAGGTAATAATATTTTATTTAGTGTAAAGATAGAAGTGTGTCCAGCTCTAGGCACCCCAGTACAAGAGATGTATAAAGCTACTGGAGAGAATCCAGTGAAGGGCTGATTGAGGAGCTGGAGCATCTCCCCTGTGAGAAAAGCCCGAGGGAGCTCAGACTGTTCAGCCTTGAGAAGAGATGGCTCAGGGGCTCTCATCAAAGTGTGCAAATACCTGACAAAGGCATGAAAGGAGGTGAAGCCAGACTCTTCTCAGTGGTGTCCAGTGACCAGAGGTGATGGGCAGAAATGGAAGCTCAGGAGAGTCTCTCTGAATGTCAGGAAATGCTTTTTCACTCTGAGTGTGACTGAGTACTGGCATAGGTTGTCCAGACAGTGGAACCTCCACCCTTGGAGATAGTTGAAACCTGTGTGAATATGGTCCTGGGAAACTCCCTGTAGGTTCCCCTGCTTCCTCAGAGAGATTGGACCCCATGGCCTCCAGGGTCCAACCTGAACCCTTCTGTGGTTCTGTGAGGGGAATTGTAGCCCTGCAGCTCATTGGAACTGAACCGCAGACACAGTGGTGCTTCAGTGAATGAGTGGAATGCTATGAAAAATACAAGGCTCATTTTCCAGTGAAGTCAAGCACATCTTTTCTAGCCTTTTCTTCACTGGAACTAAGATTGTTTAGAAAAGACCAATTTGTTGAGCATTTTTTTCCCCAAAGCTGAAGAGTAACAATAGAGTGACAGATGAGGATGGCACTACATGTAGAAAATTAAAGTTCAGACAGATGACAAATTTTCCACCCTGGAACAGCATATTTTGTCTTGTAAGGAATTTCTATCATTGTTTCTTTCATAGTGAAAGATTTGCAAGGGAAATGTTGAAGCAGAACACCTACCATTTTGTGATGCATCCTGAAAAAAGATTCCGAGCTGTTAGGCAATGGCTCCCAGCTCTGCCTTGCACATGGACATCACTTCAACCATTCTTCCTGCTCTCGAGGGTGTCATTTGCATAACCACTGGTTTCACTGCATTAACTTAATCTTGCAATCTCCGGATGATACAAGTCTGTAAGTGGAGGTGGAAATCCTGGAGATAAGGGAAAATGGTGGGAGTTTCTTTAGAAGTATTGATTGCCTTATGCAGGCTGTAAAAGAAACACACAGTCTGTACATACTCTAAGTTGTCTGAGGGATGTCATGGTCCAGTCTTCTCTGCACTTCTGCAGGGAAAGCACCATCCAAACAATCCTTAAGCAGTCCTGAGTTCTACTCCTATTTTTGGAGACTTGTTTATTGTGCAGGAAAGCACTTCAAAGATTTCCTTGGTCTCCATGTGTTGTATTCCTGCAACAATATAAAAGACAATTATTCCAAACCCAGGATGGGACAGGGGCCTGGGTAAAGGGGCCTGGATGAAGGGTGGAGATGCACTCTTTACAGGGAAAAGAAGGATCCAAATTTCTGATCACTTCCATCATCTAACCCTACTACATGGGCGCCAGGATCTAGCTAGGTCTGCTAGTACATCATGGGTTTCATAAGGAATGCCAGAATATTCAGGAAAATTATTTTTGTTGAATACCGTATAATCACAGCAAGGAGGAAGAACAAGCTGGAATTTTAAACACAAGATTCCCAAGTTCCTTAAAAATCACATTTTCCTTTTCATCCAGCTGTCTGCTGGATTTTGCCTTTATTTGAATTGGAAGCAGCAGAAGTGTGATTTCTCTACACTGTGGGGTTGCAATTGCGGGATGCTGTGGAATGAAACCCTATGGCCAAGAACAGACTGTGCTGTGTGAAGGACTGAGGATGCTGGCAGTTCTCACAAATGAAGAAATTGTGACTGGATTCCAGTCAGGTGGCTCATAGTTTTGGTAATATTTTAAAAGTATGATACTTTAAACAGAAACCTACACCCTTTTACATGGAGTCAACTGAAAATTTATACATTGAAAAATAAATCATTAGTGTTGTACCAAGATAAATAGCAAAAAGAAACAGGGTCAAAACTTTGATATTTTGGGCAATATTTTGCCCTTACATTACTGTCCACGGATGCTCCTCCCACATCTACAAGAGCACCAACTGGCATATTAGAAAGTGCATATTGTGAATTTTTGGGGTTCTTTTTAATTTTTCTCTTGATCATAAAAGGAGGTTTAAGAAGCATGATACCACACAAGAGAAAATGGCATCCTATGAGCAGCACCTGGAAAACGAACATAGGCAAGGGAGAGTAGGCACACAGAATGTTGAGTGGGATATAAAATACCTGATGGTGTATAGCCTAAAGGTTAATTTAGCCCCTCATGTTTTAAGCATAAGCTGTTTTGAAATACTTGAATTAAAATGACATAAACAATACAATTTTTTTTAAAAAGCCCTTGTTTAATAATGGCCAGATAACAGGTTTGTTAGCAATTTGATTAAATATAATGTTGTTTTCATGCATTTTCTCTGTCTAGTTTCCACCTGACATACCAGCACATTTTACACAGAAGGTCTGATAGCACAAGTTGGTCTTGTTTGATGTATTGGCTTGGATTATGGCAGACTTCAAATCACTTCCTGATTCAGTTCTAGTTTTCCATAGTCAGTGCCTGCCTGAGTTCTCCAAAGGACACTTTGAAGTGATAGTGCAATAACACTGCCTTTGTCTGATGTGTCTGACAGTATTTGGCACTCTTCTCTATCTCACACACAGTCTGGTCTTGCTAATAAAAATAACAGCCAACAATTCTATCATGTTCTTAATGCTGATGAAGAAAATCTCTAAGATGCCATTGTAACTGAAGATAAATTATGACCATTATAAAGAACAGAACAGAATTCCCTCCTGCTTCCCCTGCCCCCAACAAAATGCATTTTAGGTTCACCAAAGCTGCATTTCAGTGGATCACAATATAGGATCCATTCAGTCTGGAATGAGTGTTTGCTGCAAATCCTCTAAAGCTCCAGAGTGGCATTTGCCCTGCAGGCAAAGACTATGGACATCAGAGACAGTGCAGGCCCTGTACTGGCATTTGCAAGAATAATAGGCTATCCATCAGAACAGTAATTTTCCTCACTCCAGGGTCCCAGGCTGAGAAAAGGTTAGTCCTACAGGCCTGAGGGAAACTGCAGAGCACAACAGAGTTCACACCACCACATGATTGTTATAATTCCATGAGGTGATAAACACTGTTATTGTTGATAACCATCTCAGTTTCTGAAGAAATATTATAGAGTGAGCTCAAGGCTTGGCACTGAAAAAGTTATTTATTTTTGCAGAGGTACTACACAGCTTTATCTGTTTTGCTTTTGCAAGTGCTAAATTAAACATGATAAAGGCCGAATCTTGAACCCTCAGGCATCTATGACAAAATGCAAATTTCCTGCTGCTTAACTACAGCACCACAAACTCTTTGTTGCGAGCTCGTCACTCTGTAGAGAATACAAAAC
Organism: Cichladusa arquata; assembly: GCA_026413545.1. Taxonomy (NCBI): domain Eukaryota; kingdom Metazoa; phylum Chordata; class Aves; order Passeriformes; family Muscicapidae; genus Cichladusa; species Cichladusa arquata. The sequence continues at coordinate 112,691,594 of JAOTQP010001286.1, read as the reverse complement.
TTTTGATCCTCTTTCCCTTGATGTCAATGGGGCTTTAACTTCATAGACAGCAGAGGCAGGCCCATAATAACCTTGTTTGATCAAGTTATTCTTAACAAATTTGAGCACGGTGTGATGAGGTTTCTCTGCCCCTGGAATACCTCAGATGCTCAGGAGCTCTCCCCAAGGCCCAGATAGTGGTTATGGACAGAACTGCAAGACTGGTCAATGAGATGCATGACAAACAGCTTAAACTCCAGAAGCAGCACACTAAATTGCTCTCACACTCCAAAGTGCTTCATCATCACTGCTTCTTGCCTTTTCTCCATCTAGCTGCTTTTTCCCTGCCTTTGGGAGAGAACAAAGGGTTAAAGGAGTGAGTTTGGCAATGAAGTCTCAGATTCACAGTCTTAGGTACAGAAAGATGAGAGCAATTTCCTTCTTTTCTATCAAAACTCAACGTTCAGGTCATGTCTTTCATCGTGGTCGAGTGGCACTACAGAATATCAAACAGGATATCAAGCCCATGGGTTTTTGCTTTATTTTTTTCCAAAATTTATTCATGATCTTTATGCATGTTTAAATTATTTATCTTGATTATAGAGCTGCATGAATCCTGAGCATCTTTTCTAATTACTCGTGTACTGAAACATTTGGAATTGCAATGTGGTTTTTTTTTCTTTGGATTTAAAAATTGTATTTGGGCACTATTCCAATAACAGCATTTGGTAATCAAACCCATAACCCTTTGAGTTTTAAGACAATTTAGGTATCACTATTTGCTGAGTTGGCATCAGTTTGCAAAAAGGTTAGTTCCAGTGAGACAGGCTCTTTGCTTGTTTGGAATGACTGTGGCTTGTATATTAGCTCTGGGCAGCTCTGTTTCCTGAAAGTTATAACCCAATAGATTTATATTGGTCTATTTGGTAAAGCTGGTGAAATGAAAAATATACATTTTTTGTTCAAAGGTTTTCTTTTTTTGCTCCAGTTTCTTGCTTCTTGCATGATCCTTATTATGTGATTTAAAAGCTCATCAGCATCATCTGGCCATAAATGTCTTCAGCAAATCCATATCTTCTGTGTTTCGTGGTTGCTGAGCTGTGGCAGATGTTTATGCAAAGCAAATACTGAGAACAAGAAGACATATCACAAAAAAGAAGTTATTTGTGCTGTAGAATGTGTCACTTTCATTTCACTCCAGCACTTTGGAGGAGATACAGACACAGCAAATCAGAATGTACTTGGTCAGCAAAGGTGACAAAAACACTTTTTGTCCATTCCTGTTTAGCTCCAATAGTTTACACCATGCTAAGTGCATTAAAGAACATCTGTTTCAGTGTGCATTTGATTTCCAGTGTATGTTGGATATCCATGATCCTATAGGCTTTCCAACAACAATACCAGTAGACTGATGTTTTTTCTTCATGTTTGTTTTGTGTCTTTCTATTTGTTAATACTTTGATGAAAACAAATTTTGGGTGAACAATTGTTTGGATTAGTCTAGTTTGCTCCCCAAACTTAGCAGTTACTTTCCAGTGTGTGTATCCAGGATAAATACTCTTTCTGTACCACAAGGAACAGCACAGAATGCAACCACTGCAAAAAGCAAGAAACTGCACCTAAACCTTACGTGAGAGCATTTACCATACATGCTGCTAGAACAGAGGCTGTATCTTCAGAGCTGCCCTTGGTAATGATGTTCACTTTCTGCAGAAGGGGAAGAGGAGCATGGTTTACTCAGCTGAGGTGGCTTCTCCCTGTGACCTCCTGTGGCCAACCACCATGGATTCACAGCCAGGTTTTCCACAGCAAGTCCTATCAATCAAATCCCAGCTTATTTAGTCATGTATTCCAGAAGCCTTCATCTTTCTTTCAAAACCAAATATTTCTAGTCTGGCCTTCTAAAGAGAAATTCAAAGTTCAATGCTGCTTGAATTGTCAAAGTTTTAAAACTAGAAAGCAGGTAAAAAGACAAGCAAAGAATTTGCCTCATGGTTATAGGTGTTTGGAATTGCCAGTGTTTGTAGTTTTTTACTATTCTTTTGAGAATAACGATGTCTAAAGAAATAGCTGAACACCTTGAGATCCTGAAACTAGAAAGATTCCCACAACGGTGTGCTCCCTTTAGTTGTGCTGATTTCAATGCCTTCAGCTTCAGTCTGGCAATTCATTTCTATTTCTATTTGCTCCTGGGTCTCCTGCCACATTGTCCTTACCCCCAACAGCCTTTACTGCAGTCATGAGTGTTCACATAAACGCCACTACTTTCCTCCTGCTAAGGGTTTGAGGAGGGAGATACGCAAACATGGGAACTGCCTCAAAATAATCAGTCAGACTCCTTTCCTTCCAGTATCTGAAAGCTCTTGGCCAAGCATAGATTGAAGAGCAACAGGAGTGTGGCAGTTGCATCATAAAATGTGTTTTCTGGCCTATTTCCCCTATTTAGTCTACCAACCCCAGAAGGCTTGAAATTATTCTTGCCTTTCTTCTTCATGCTTTTGGTTTTTTAGAGGAATCAAGCGGCATCTTTCTTACAAGAAGTCAAAAGGATAAGGAAGGGAATGCAAGTGATGCCAGCAAAGAAGCCACTAATAATCAGGGGAAATGATCTTGCAAAGAGATTGTCTCCTGTCTGTCACCACTATCTGTGAGGAAGAAAGCAGCACTAGCGGAAAATGACCTGCTAGATTGTTTCTGCTTCTGGATCAATAAATAAAATCTCTACACTCTCCCTGAAAGATGTCCTGCTGTCATTGTGGTCTGACTAACAAATTCAAGTCAAAGTGAGATTAATATCTAACAGCAGCTACTTAATCATGAGCAACAACAACAGTCACCCTGGCTACCTTTAGATCAGGTTTTTAAATCATGGAGCAGATAGAGCTGCTGAGCTTTTCACCCAGAATGCAAATTAAAGGTAATTTATTAACATTGATTCAGATCTAGAAAAACAAAGAGTTATCTGATTTTTTTTTCCATTGTAATGTAGAAGATTTCTGCTTAACAAGGATTCCTCATTGCACAAGGTGGGGAAAGACAATTCTTCAATGCCCTGACATAGAATCAAATGTAGTAAAATAAACAATTAAAAGAAATCCTTGGTGTCCTGAGTTTTAGCCTAAAACTCTTAACACAATTTATGATTTCTGTTAACATTGGTTGCTTATTCCCTCAAAGGACTTCCTGTGTAGCAAATCTTAAAGAAAAAAGAAGGAAGGTGGGAAGGTGGGAAGGTGGGAAGGTAGGTGGGACGGTGGGAAGGTGGGAAGGAGGGAAGGAAGGAAGGAAGGAAGGAAGGAAGGAAGGAAGGAAGGAAGGAAGGAAGGAAGGAAGGAAGGAA
>JAOTQP010001286.1:112669207-112687168 GCA_026413545.1 Cichladusa arquata | reverse complement strand
AAAGAAAGAAAGAAAGAAAGAAAGAAAGAAAGAAAGAAAGAAAGAAAGAAAGAAAGAAAGAAAGAAAGAAAGGAAATTTATAGTGATTCAAATCTGCAGATAATCAGGATTTTATTTGGTTACATATGTGGAAAAAACAGTTTTGGAATCTCCTGGCTGTTGACTTTTGTTTCTTTAAGGTTTGAATAAATAGTTCAGAGAGATCTGAGATTCTTTGGTATCTCAAATCTTATTAATGCAAAATTTCCAGGAGAGTTGATCTGACAGTTTTGTAGAAGTATTTAAATAAAAAAGCTGAGAACTTGTCTTTTTAAGCTTGTGAAGAGATTCGTATCTCTCACTGCTGAAGAACGTTGATGCCAAATGAACACAGACTAGGCTCCACAAACACAATTGAAATCTCTCTGGGGAGAATGAATATTTGGCAGCTAATTTGGTCAAGATATCTATTTCTGGATAGAGGGATTCAAATCTTCAAAGTCACAAGTTTACTCTGACTCACTCTATAAACCTTCTCTCTTTGCACTACCCTGGAAGGTCATCAATAGAGAATAACCTAGTTTTTGTGTCCAAGTAATGTGCACAACATGAGGACATTCAGATGATAAACCTTTTCTTCTCTCACTCAATGTCCATTAATTTTTCTTTTTAATTTTAAATTTTATTCTGTGTAATGGCTGGGTACTATTATAAACATTTTTTCAATCAGATAATGGGTGGCCTATTCAAACTTGCTCTCTTGCCCAGTAATCTACCTTTATTTTCAGTGGACAAATGACAGTTTGCACACATGGGAGCATCTGAGCCATCACTGCATCAAGTAGAGACATCAGGGAAAGGCTGTAGAATAATTTACCAAATAAGTGATTGCTAAGGATATTATCTTTTTTTTTCTAAATAATGTAATAGACTGAAAACTGATCCAGAAGCATTTTTATTTTTTGTCTTCACTCTTAGGAAGTATTTCTTTTGGCATATTTACATGGCAATGACTTGTTTAGTATATTCTTTCCCATCTTATTCTGGTTTTGTGGTTCTTTGGCAAGTGATTAAGCTCTTTTTGACACCCAGCACAAGTTTCCATTGCCACCTACCCCATCAGCTGAGCTTATGGAAACAAAACTGGAGAACTTGGTAAGATACTCATAGGCTGTAAAAAGCATTAAATCAAGCTGGAAGTTAAACACTACATTAAGGAATACGAGATGCTTTCACAGACTGAGGAGAATTAAAAACTGAAAAGAAAGAACTGATTAGAGAGCAAATTGCAATTAGAATGTTCTAAGACTAATAGCATTAAAATTCCCTCTGGGGTGGACTCAAATTTAGAATTGATCCCAGGAAGGGCAAGATGATTCATAATAATGTTGTAATATAGAGTTCTCTCTAAATCTGGACAGATCCCATGCATTCTTGCAACCCCAGAAATCTGAGTAATAAAAGACGCACAATGTTTAATTGGAGTTGGCAGTTAAACAAAACATAGCAATGCTGTCATATTTAAATTGATGTCATTTTAAATGATTACATGGTAAAAGATTTCCCACTGTTTATCTGCAGATATTCTGCAAAAATAAAGAAAAATAATGACTTCCATGACCATGGGGCATAGACTGCTATTTTTTCCTTCTATTTACAGCACAGACCATAGGAGGGAAATTATGCAAGAAAAGCAGCTCATCAGTTTTCAAGCCAGGGGTTTCAATTGCAAATGCAGTGTGACAGCAGACATTTTCCTCTGTCAAAAACTAACAAAGTAACTGAAAGGAAAGGAAAATGGGGCCTGAAAACAAATTGGTGATTCAGGAAAAGAAACCAAAAAAACAAACGAGAGAAGTAGGAGTCAGTGGCTGGGAAGCCTGAGGTGCTGCTTTGTGAGATGAGCACATACAAATAGGAGGGCTTGGCCAATGCCATGCTTTTGGTTTTAATTTGTTAGGTGTTTGGGGAGTAGTACAGATGTGCTCATTTCTAATGATCTACATCCATCCAGCCCACATCCCCTCTAACTGCTCTTAGGTGATACAGGCTTTTAGAGACACAAGGGTTTCAAACTATCAGGGTGCCAGAAGGGAAGGGCAGCTGCTCATCTCTACTGACATGCTGGGATTGTGTGTATGGCACCTGCCTGGCAGAAGGACTGTCTAGGAATAATACTCTGAAATTCAATCTTCTATCTCATATTGCTCCTCAAGGGTCTCTTAAAATGGTTTAGTGAAGTTCTAGAATCTCCTCAGTAATGTTTGTATTCTCCATTCTCTTCAGTCACTTTCTTATTTGTGAATAATACATGGCTCACCATCAGTATAATTAATTACCTGGGAGCCTGAAACATCTATTTCTATCCAGATGATCTATTCGTTTCATTGTTTCATTTTGTTAGTATCTTGCATGCATCTGAAAAGTTCATACATAGGCAGAAAAACTTACTCTTGAGCCAATTATGATGCAAATAATTGTTACTGGGTTGAGCAAACTCACGATTCAGATAGCCACAGGAAAAAAGGGAAATATCTTCTCTATTATTCATTTACTTATAGCAAGTGATAGCATTACAATGTCTTTTCAATTAAGATAATTGATGTTCTAAGTTCTCCTTCAACAACGTACCATCAAAATGTCCCTCTGAAACATAAATCTCATCCAGAAGCTTGAATGCATCAGAGAGTAACTAGATTTCAGTCCAGGTAAACAATGGCGCTTCTAGAACTTGACACCTGATACCCAACTGATTTGTACTTCAAAACATTTGTGCAGTGCAGTAACACTGGCAAAGCCAAACATCTGATCAGCTCCACAGCTTTTTCAATCACAGAAATAAAAAAAGGCTTATCAGGAGCTGCTTCTCCTTGTCAATGGACAAATTACTCAGTTGCCAATTGTTTGAAATATCTGGTTATTCTCAAAGATCTGAGGGGAGAAAAGTCATCAAGGAAGAGGTCAAGTTTTATCCTTATCTCTCTAGACAGGGCTGGGTAAGTAAGCTCCCTGCCTTGCCCTGTGCCTTGCCTACCTGGTACAGCACAATATTCAGCAGGCTTCTTTTGTAATGTCACACTCTAATATTCCAGCTGGTCTTTTAACAAGTTACAGAGGAAGAAGGTAACTTCAAGCCTTTCCCACGTCTGTGACAAAATTAGAAGCGTTCTGTAAGGGTTTACAAACAAAGTGTGTTGACCTAGTTCTCGCCTTGCTCACTGTGAGACTGCAGTGGCTTGGTTTACCTGAATATGTGAAGGGAAAAAAGGACCAGAAAAACAAGCAGAATGACAAGAATGGACTGAGATAAGCCACTTCTCAGCAAACACTTAACAGTTGTTAAAAGACAATGCCAGGACAGGAAAATGCCTGGGGATTCAAAGATCTAAATAATAAAGCTTAAAAAAAATCTGGCAGACTTTAAAAGGGAGTTTTTTTCCAAAATAAATATTTTTCGGTTTTAAAAAAGCTTTTTAGTTATTGAATACCCCTTACTTCTAACTTTCAAAAGAAGACTGGCCAGGGCAAACATGGTCCAATGTGCTGTGTAAACACAAGAGATAAACAGGACACTGAAGCAGAAAGAGATTTGAGAATCTTATCTTGGCTTCAAATGTAAGTGACTGGCAAAAGAGAGTCCAGTAAGAAAACAGAAAAGGTGCAACTAAACAACAATGGCTTGTAAAAAACTGGATTTGTTGGTAAATTACTTACTGCTTTTTAAATAAAGGCTCAGACATCTGTGCTAGTCAACAGAGTGAAAGGGGATGATCTTTTACTTCATGACTTGTATCTGAAAAACTGGCACATACAAAGTAATAAAAATATTCCAGTGTCTAAAAGGGAAATCTTTCTTACATTTATTTTCTTCACTTTCTCACCAAAATTAGTTTATTAACTTATTTTATACTAGTACACAAGTACGTCATTCTTGCAACAAATTGCAAACATGTAACTAAGACACAAATAATATCAAACCAATTGCTTTTTTTTCCACAAGAGCCTTCCAACAAGGAATAATAATAATCACAACCTTCATCTCCCCCCCCAAGCAACCTCAAGCATGACTCAGTCCAATTTAACCCTCCTCTTCCTCTCCATTGTCTGCTCAAACAAAGGAAATTTACAGTGGGCAGTCGTAAGAGCCTGAAATAACCTGATATCCCTCCTTTGCTGCCTATCTTCTCCTTTTACTCTATCTTGAAATGAAGTCATACGCTACATTTGTGACATCCCATTCATTTCCATGGAAACAGATTACCAGCTCACAGGCGTTTATGGCTTCACTGCCACATAAAGAGAAGGAACTGATCTCTGTGAAAGAAAGCTCTCCCTGAAAACAGCAGCAATAGACGTGGTTTCTGATAGAAATAGACGTATTATCACATTTCTCATTTCCCTTTAAATTCCAACTGACATGCCTGAGACTGGATGCATGGCTGCACTTACATCCTTGTAATTAATGATGTATTATTCATGGTGCTTCATACCTGCTCTGAAAGATGTTATTTCAAGGCTCCATTCTACCTTACTTCCTCTTACTTCTAGATTTTCATTCTTTCCCCTTACACAAGATATTCAAGTCAGAAAGCAAGCATCCTTCCCCTCCTTCCATCTTAATTTTTCTCCTGTCATCCATCTTAGTTTTCAGAATCCACTCCAGCATTATTCATCCTTCATGTTTTTCAAGGATCCATTAGAGATGTTCCAATTTTGCATCTTATGTCACTTATCCTAGTTTAATAAAAAGCAATAAGACATTCAGAAGGAGGCAGAGGCAACAAAATGAACACAGCCACCAAAATGAACTAGATTCTGCCTAGTTCAGTAGCTTGGAGTTTGACCTAAATCTTTTAGTCCTGGGGATCATCACCAGCATTTTTCTTGGATTTCTCTTTCCATATTTCCATCGCTTGGTTACATTGCTGTAAATTAGGGCTGCCCTCAGGCTGTTCTGATTTGCACTCAAGCTGCCACTTGCCCATTGAGCTATTTGGAAACATTGATGTTGGCTGCAGGACACGCTCACTCCAACTGTTCATCCACATCTTTTCATCTAGAAGCCACAGGACACTGAATGGGGACAAATGTGAGGTCATTTGTCTTCATAATTGCTTATAAAGAACCTTGGTGGTCCCATTTCAAAAATATCTCCCCTTCCCAAGTGACTCCAAACCAAAAGGCCTGATGTGAGCTACACCTGTGCTCTCCCTGTGTGCTTCAGGGCTATAAGAAGTTTTTTTTTCCATTTTCCTTGCTGCAGCTGTTCATGCTGCTGATGAGAAGTTTGGCAGGGCAGGACCTGCTGCTGTTTAAAAGGACACCCTAAGTGACCTGCCCTCACAGTCAGGCTGTAGACAGGATGAACACTTTTTCTGAGATCTGACAGAGACTGCAGAAGCAAGGGACAAGAAAGCATTGATCTAATGAGTCTTTCATCTGAGGAAAGCTGCCCAGTGGGGAGACAGTGCGGGATGACACAGAATCAAAGGAGTGTCTGAGCTCCAGTTGAAGGCAGGGGAAAGGGGATGTTTATAAACCAGGAGAAGCTGCACAGCAGTTCCTCTGTCCTGGAGCTGAGCACACCTGCCCCTGAGTCATTCAGCAGGAGTAAATCCAGGTGATAGTCTTTGATATTAAGTTCAAGGCAAGAGTGAAGTCTGGCTGTTGTGCTACCTGCCTTTTAGATGGCAACTTGCAAACAGCTCACAAACACAGTGAATGCATCCAAAGAAAAGCAGGGAAGTGGATGGGGGGTCTGGAGCACAAGTCATATGAGGAGTGGCTGGGTGAGCTGGGGTTGTTTTATCTGGAGAAAAGGAGACTCAGGTAGGACCTTATTGCTCTCTGCAACTACCTGAAAGGAGGTTTTACTGAAGTGGGAATTGGTTTCTTCTCCCAGGTAAAAAGAAATTGTCTGTAGTTGTGCCAGGGAAGGTTTAGATTAGATATTAGGATAAAATTCTTCACTGAAAGGGTGGTCAAGAATTGGAGCAGGCTTCCCAGGGAAGTGGTTGAGTCACTATCCCCAGAGGTATTCAAAAATCATGTATGTGTGATGCTTAGGGACATGGTTGAGCAGTGACCTTGGCAGTGCTTGTTTAACTGCTGGGTTCAGTGATCTTAAAGATCCTTTCCAACCTGAATGATTCTATGATTGTATGTGATAGACTCAAGGGTAAAGGGGTAAGAATAGAAAAAGTGGAGGAGCAAAGAAAGTCAGATATGAATGATCCATCCACATCTCCATCTCTTTCTCCCAGGAATATGTACTTTAGTGCACTCAGTACCAAAAATATGAAGATATGCTCTGAGTCAGAGCACATTCAAATATTACCATCTATAAATTTTGGAAAACGACTTTAAACAGAAGATTACATATATACAAAATTAATACATAGACAGAAAATATGATAGCAAAATGAGAGACCATTTTGTTTGTATAGTACTTAATATACTGTTGAGTGTTCTTCAGTGTAAAAGAGTGGCCTCTGATCATAAAAATGTTCCTAGGGAAGCCCATGGTACTCCTTATCTGAGTAATGATGGCAGGTTTGTGCTCTATGTTGGTAGCAGACTATCCTAAACCTTTGTTTTATTGACTAATTCATTATGATTTGTTATCATAAATAATTCATGGCTATAACATGAAAAGTGAATTTTCATTTTGCTGGGCATCATGGAAGTTTCTCATGACACCTTTTCAACTTATATCTTTTACTAGATATTTCCATCAGCTATTTTCACAAATGTTGTAAATAATATGGGTGGCTTTGGTTCATCATAAAGCCCTGTTTTGAGGCTGCATGCCCATGCTATATCCTATACACCTTTAGTTTCCCTATCTGAGGGGTTAGGTGAGTGGGGCAGAGTTTACACCATACCTAAAAGTAGCTAACATGCAGGTTATACCAGTGTTCAGACCACCACTGACAGTCTCCTGACACACATAATTTTTGGCATTATGTTATTTCTGAGAAAAAATCCAGAGCTGTTAATGCTGTTAAGCAAGTCCTATTTCTTTACTGAATTTGCCTGGGGCAAACATTAACAGTGATACTACACTACACATTGACAGAAACACAAAGGTGTACATTTTAAGATAAATAATTGTCTAGACTAATTTTGTCTCTTAACAGCAGCCTACAGTAGCATCAGAAAGTAATACAGAGTGAGTGAGCACTTGGCTCACCTCTACAGAGAAGTTGGGCATTGCCATGCTCTTTTTAGAGGCAGGAGAAGCAAAGAGATCAAGACCAATTCTCTCAGTGTAAATTCAGCTCATGTAGTTGCATTAGAAAAGACTAAATGGAGGTTAAATTCCACATCTTTTCTACAGTACCTGCAATAATTTTCCAGAAACACGTTCCTGAGAATTTCTTGCAACTCAAACCACCTTGACTGTCCATTATTAAGTATGGAAGACATCTGCTGTCACTCAAAACACCCTCTAAATGCTCTTCTATAAGCAGAGGGGCTTGATTTGCTGTCTTGTCTGTATGACTTCTTTAAGTGATATTTCATGACACTTTAACCCAGGGTTTTTTTAAAATTCCTACAATTTACTTCCTTGAATAGAAGTACTGACATAAATTACCTGCTTTAGGAAAGTGTTGAACATCTGTGATATCTTTTTTAGCTTGTGTCTGCCTGAGCAATCCCCTTTTGGTCATTGGTGTCCCAGTTGAGGAAGTTTAGAAATAAAGAGATGTGATAAAGGTTACTGAAATTATACAAAACAGTGGAAGAGACGTGACCAGCCACAGCATGGGATCCCTGGTACATGGAAACCCTGCTGAAACAGGGTTCTCTGGACAAACAGCAAAGTCTGCTCTCTGCAACCTGCAGCAGTGTTTTCTCCAAATCACAGTGTCAATTCAAACTGTGGAGATAAGTGCAACAGGCAAAATATGGGGCCAGGACTTTTCCCTTTATGGGAAGCATTACATTTAATAATGTGTTTTTTTCATCCATAAACAACTAAACAAAAAAGACCCTTGTGTTGGTAGGAATTAAGCTGTTCTAGCTGCAATCTCTGCCACTCTGTTGCTGTGGAGCTAATCCTAACACAGGAGAAAAGATCCTGCCTTTTTGCTTTATTTCCTGGACAACCATCCTATATAAACAAACTGCTACCTCATTCCCATTGATATAAAGTGGCCCTTACCAATTGTGCCAGAAGGGCACAATTGAGCCTGTGCCAAAAGAACAAATGGTGTCAGCACATTTCTTAAGAATCTAGATGACAACATCACAACACCACATTAGCCTTGATATAGAAACACAAAAACTTCGTTATAATTATCTGACAGAAATGTGCACAGAGGCAGATTTGGTTTCTGGGTCATGAGGGGCACCATACAACATGTCCATAGTACAGATTGTTTTTAATCTGCTTGTCCTCTGTCCATGGCTTTCCTTCCCTTTGACTGAAGTGTTTGTCTTCCTGCTGCTTTATTCTTTCCCCTCTGAGCTCCTCACCTCTTTTACAGTTACTCCAGTTTCACCAGCTCTTCAGCTCTTTACATGATCTCCCTTTCCTTTAACTTGGATAAATCTACTTGCCAGGTCAACCATATCTTTCTGCTTCCTTTCATATTTATAATGACACTTAATCTTGGTCACCATTCTTTTTTTGCCATCTTTGATTTTTTTTCTCAAAACTACCACTCTTCTTTTCGTAAAGTATCCCAACACCAAGAGAAAAAATAATAATACAACCTGATCTTTCTCATCTTACTTCCATTCTTATTCACAACGGTCTCTTCCTTCCCATCCTTTCTCTTCTACTGTTTTTTCCTCATACCTCTGCTGTCACAGGAGCTCTGTTCCATACATTGTCACAATCTCATTGAAGTGGTTTTTTCCCTTTTTTTATCATCAAGTGTTTTTGCTTTCTGTCCATGTAAATGAAGAAATAATATTTAGGGATTTCTTCCTAAGAAAATATTTATTGTCTGCAGAAATATACTTTCACTTGTTCCTATTCAAGTGCCAGGCAAGATTTATGGACAAAACATTCTCAAAATTTTATTAAAAAAAGATGTCCTCATAGTACTTCTACTATTCTTTGTATTGGAGAATGGCATGTAGGTGGCTGCTAAAAAGGAAAGCTGTTATTATAAGTTCTGCAAAAATCTCTCCAGTTAATTGATGAAAATATATCCTCTGGATCTTGCATGGAATACATATATGGAGATGGAGGCAGTTTGCATATTGACAGATTAATGGTCTAAATTCATTAGAGGTTGTTTCCTAATGTGTAAATGATAAAATAACAATTTTAATTTTTTTCATAACTACGTAAAAATCTTTTTCTTTCTCTGACATTCTATATGTATCAGTTGACTAAATATCATGAGTAACAGGATACCTGTATGATACAAAGTTGTAGAAAAATGCTTGAATTAATTTCTAGTTAAGTAGCATGCTGTCTGAATTTATTCTCATTTACATGAGCTGAAATAAAATGTCGATTTTTAAAAATCATTTTAAGTGCTAGAAGATCCTTCCCAATTAGATGAAGAGTTCAGATTCATAGAATTATGAAGTGATTCAAGTGTTCAGGGCTGGTTTGGGTGAGTGTTTGAGCAATCTGGTCTAGGGAAAGGTGACCTGGCTCATGGCAAGTGGGTTGAAGCTAGATGACCTTTAAGGTCCCTTCCAACCTAAACTATTCTATGATTCTATGATTCTTTCATTTCCCTTTTTAAAGAAATAGACTATTACCGAATTTTGGGTTATGATTGAGATTAAAACAATAAAAAGATGTTGAGATGTTTGTGTGTAGTAGCAGAGACTTTTATGCTTCTTTTCAACTGAATACAATTTTATTGCTAAAATTATTTTATTTTTAGTGAATTTACATGATTAGGAGCTATGTTTTTAATGCTGTGTTACAGTATTCTGGTTTTGCACATTTGACACGCGATGAGGAGGAAAGAAACCACCCACAGAAATGATTTTCCAAAGAGGATCTGCTGAGAGCTTCCTCTGTATCTGACAAAAACCAATCAGGGGTTAGTTTTGAGAGCTGACAACCTGTGAAGCCACTGAGAAAGCTGAACACGCTTCTGTGAACACACATGTTAAAAACTAACAAGGCTAGGAAAAAAATTCTCTTGCTTTCCGGCCTTTGGAGAGAGAAGTTCTTCCTGCTCCTGTGCCCGTGGCCGGGCAGGGCAGGGGCGGCTGCGGGCCCTGGCCGAGGCAGGGCCAGGCTGCGGCTGTGACATGCGACCGGCACTGAGCCCGGCCCCGGCTCCGCCGGGCGCCGGGAGCAGCTCCGGCCGGGGCCGCGCCCTCCCTGCCGCAGCCCGCACGGCCCGGCGGGGCCAGGCCGGGCCCGGCCCTCCCCGCCTGCCGGGCAGGGCGAGGGAAGACCGTCAGCCCGCAGCTGGAGCTGAACGCAGCAAAAGCCAGAAAACAGCCAGGCAGCCTCAGCAGACACGGTCCTGGCCCCTCGAAGATCCTGGCCTCTTCCCCCCAGTGTGGCCGTCAAAGAATTCCCCACCGTAAAGCTCTGGCCGCCACCTGGCAGGGATCACAGGCCTCGGGTGAGGTATTAACTCTTTCAGTGCACAAATGAGACCTGCAAACATCGATTCTCTCTCTTGAGTGAAAGAAAAGGGCAGAGTGAAGACACGTAGAGAAACAACATGAAGGCACCAAGGTCAGTGAGGAAGGAGTCAGGTCCCTGATGGTAGGAGGATGAGGAGATGCCCTAGCTTGGGCTGAAATTCTCTTTCAAGGCTATACTGAAGATATGACTGATACATCAGACTTTTTTACCCTGCAACTCATTGGAAAGTGTGGGGTGGTTAAGTGTTCAGATTATGGATGTGAGCAAAGGCATCCATGCTGAACAAGCAGATGTTGAAGGAGCTGTGATCCCTTGAGAAATTTGAACAAAGAGAGAGGAGTGATGAAGACCCTTTGCCCTAGGGAAGAAGACCTTTGTTCCCAGAGGTGAAGCTGATATCAGACATGCATGAAGAAAACCTTTGTTTTGAACAGCTCATCCTTAAAATAGTACCCCATAAGTTTGACATGGCCCATAAATGCAGCTGTGGGAAGGCTATAAAAATAGGAGGAACTTCACAATAGCAGATTTCCGGGTGGCTGCTATTCATGGAAATTAAAAGCCACAAGAGAACGGTTTTCTTGTGGAGAAGTCTCCATAACATAAGAGGCTCCTCTCCCTAAGTAAACTGAAAGAAGACTATTCTAAAAGTAATAAACTAATTGTTTCTATCCATCGTCAATAAAAAAGAAAAAAAGTGTGTGGGGGGGAGGAGAAGTATTCTAAAAAATTAATTCTAATTCTTAATTATTCTTTTATTTTATTAATAAAAGTTTACTGTAACAATTTAACCAACACTAAACCCACCACATACATTTAGCCCTTTCCTTCATACTCTGCAATAGAAATTCTGCTTTTGTTTCTCTTTATGTTTTATCAAATGATGCTGCTAGAAAAGAGAAGACTTACTAAAAAGTCTGAAGTAGATACTGCATCAAATTTGACTTTTTCTCGATGAGAGAATAAGAAAATTTCTGTATTTTTTTCTAATGGAATAAAAACAACGAAGACATTGCAAATACCCTATGAGCATCCAAGCTATTGCCTTAAATAATTTTTCCTAGTTAAGGATCTGTTACTGGCTATTCTCAATGATGCAACTTCAAAACTGTAAAATGATACTTCGTTTAGGCAACCCAGTCTGTTACAGGTTAATGCTAGGTGTACTGTGGAGACCCAGAAAGGCATTCCCAATTAGAGAAGCCAAAGCAAGCCTTGTGCCCTCTCCCTGTCGGTCAGCCTTTCAGTCACTCCCACTCTGTTCGTCTGTTGGCCTTTTCACCCTAACCCCACTGAACACCCCCTGTCCCTTGGCAATTGGTCCCTAAGAATTTCCCTGCCTGCTTATCCCATGACAAAACCTGGACCCCCTCACAAGCCCCTTCGCCTTTGTTCCCTGAACTCTGGACAATGCAGACCTGTGGCTGAAATAAACATCTTTGTAAAACTCTCACAAAGGCCTTTCCTGCTCCTTTACTCGCCTTCACCCCAAGCAACAACTAGATGCAACAGTGTACAAGGTTAGAATATGAGTGCTTTTCATGAAGTGAAGAACATGAGAGTCTTCCTTTTTTAAACTTTCTTCCCATCCAGTCTAATAAGAACAAAGATATGCTTCTCTGAGTAACAACATTCCATTCGTTTTCCTTTTATTTGCAAAAATAGGATCTATTTTATACTTGAAGATAAGGTTCTGTACTGAATTCATTGACTTTGAATATTTATCAGCTTATGACAGGAAACTGCTTTGGTATTTCGAAGATCACCACTATCACTCAAATCTGAGATAAGAGAGCTAATGGTATCTTAGATGTGGTGCAGTAGAGAAAATATGTACTGGAGGGCAGCTGGAAACTCTGGATAGTTCGTGTGGAAGAACTTACCTTCCTGAAGAATTGGGACACTGGTGTGCTAAGCCCTGGTCCCAGAGAGGGAAGAAACATAGTGATAATCTGAGGTATTTCAAGTTTGTTTATAATGGCACTAACAAGATGTGCAGTAAGTGCAGGGGGTTTATTTTTTCTTTGCTGGATTGTGTCTTCTCTTTTTCTTCTTTTTTTGTTTATTTATTTTTTTCCCTAGGATTGCTGTTAAAATACGTGTAACTGTTGAATCTATGAATTTTTAAAAACTAGTTTTTACAATCAGAAAAGCCTGGAAACCCCTGTGGGTTTCAGTGGAATTATGGATGAAGTGTACTGCTGCTGGCTGTTAGACAGAATCCAGACCTGCTGCAATGTGTATCTGTATCAAGTATATTGTACAGGTACCCAGTATGTTTTTCCTTTCTTTTTAAAATAAAGATGATTTTTTAATTGTAATCACTATTCTGCAATTTTAGATAGCTGTCAAGTGTCTTCTTACATTTTTGAATGCATAGATCTGTAGCTCAAGAGTCGTAGATGATAAATCTTTTGTTATTTTAGGTTTACATTATCTGGTAGCCATCACTAGGGCAAAGCTACCACATGGGTGGTTGATCCATTGTGACATTTTATTATGTTGAATTACTCAGTGCCAATAAAGAACACTGATTAAAATGAGGAAGAAATTGCCTGTGTGGTTCTGTCTTAAGCTTCAATTGCAGAAGCACACTAGTCTGATCTTATCAATGAGTTAATTCTTGGAGTAGACTGAAAAGATTAAGCCTTTCAAGCATAGCCAGCACACAGAGATGATGAGATGCACCTCCAATTTAGAAATCTCTTTCCTGAAGGTCCCATGTAATTAATAATCTAAGCAAATTATCTAGAAAAATAAAAATGTCCTCAGAAAATTCTGACTGCAGAAATTCAGGTAGCAAATACAAGGAGTTCCTTCCTCTAAAGGTACCTTTGGATATCTTTTTTTTTTGTTTTACCTTAAAGAAAAGTTTCAGAGAGGCAAATTATTTCTTCATAAAGCAATTATTATACTGAATACGAGGAATTCATTGGCAGAAAGAATGATGAATGTATTATGATTAAAACCACTACAGGATCTTTAAGATTAAATACATTCGTTTCAGTAAACTATTTACACCTTTTATAAGTATATTGTATGGAGAATTATACTTTTTTCCCAAACTTCTAATTACATTTGAGGCTTTCCTGTCTCTTCATTTTTCTTCTTTATTCAAAAAAATGCTACCATCTGAATGGTATGGCTATATAGAAAGTAAATGGATTCATAATAATTTTATTATTTTTATTTTTATCTAATTATAATTATTAAAAATTATTCTATTTATAATAGCACAATGTTGATATTATTAGACTCAACATATTCACAAAAGAAAGACATTTTTCTTGTACATTTACTTGTACATTTTATTGTGTATGTTTATGAAATACCATGTTTTCCTGAGAAAATGTCTTAAACTCTGATGGAATTCACATATTTAGTGTTTCTGTTGTAATTGCCCATGTGGAAAAATCTGGTGAACTTTGAATACAAAGTAGTTTATAATACCTTAAAGCAGAAGCAAGATAAAACCCTTCATCTGCAAGGACCTTTCTGTTATCACCTCTGCCTACTTTTCAGTAATTCCTTTTTGCTCTGAATTCTATCTGTCAAACTAAAATTGGCCCATATCCCTTGGTTATTAATTCCGAGCTGGATGTGTAACAGTTAAGAGGACTGGAAATAGCATGTCTCTAGTACAGCCATAGCAAGATGCCTCTAGATTCATAAAAAGTGTTCTTCTTCAGGCAGTTTTTGTCTGCAGGCCAGGTGTTTTAGCAGTGCATCTGGACCATTTCTGATTATTGTGCTGTAATTCAGCATTTCCCTGCGGTTGTCTGGTCTCTCCACTGGGATGACACCATGAATAGAGTGTTGGTTAGTCTGGCAGCCATTCTAAATAACACAGTGTGGGACAGAAGTTTAAAAAGAGACAAAATAATTTGATCTGGGCTTTCCAGTGTTTTAACAGCACTTTTTTTTGTATTACAAATTTTGCATTTAGGCCTAGAGCAGCACTTTTGTTAGAGTAACAGATGTCTCTCCAGACACGTGTGCATATTTAAATGGAGTTGGCGTAGTGTAATCTTCTTTCAAAAGAAGATTAATGGAACAGAACTTTTTTTGTCTGCGCAAATTAATTGAACAGTTAAAGGAAGATGGATCACTACTTTGTAATAATTACAGTTGCACTTAGTAGAATTAATACAGTGGATTAGAATTGGTGTGAAATAGCATTATTCTTTTGCACATTTAAGGTGTACTTGTAGCACTAGATTTGTCTGAGTAAACACTGTCACTGCATGCCACTCTGAAGACCATCTGTCTCTGGTAATGGTTTTCAAGAGCAAGAACTTTGCAATTCTGAGTTACATTGAGGTAACACTTAAATAACATTCTCAAGAACTCACATCAAATCAGTGGATTACTTATTACCTGAGTTGTTTTTCTCCATTTTGTTATTCCTCATAGTGGAACTAGTAGTGTGAAAGATAGATAGGAGACAAGTAGTACACACCATCAATTTTTTCCAAACCTTGTCTGAGCCTGCTGGTGCATGAGTTCATGAAGAAAAAAATAATCTATTTCTAGCAAAGAATTGCAAAACTTTTGCTCATTTTACTGTCTAAAAGAACTGTGACAATTTTTTTAAATTGTAAAAAAAAAAAGTGTTCACACATGAAATTACACAAGTACCCTATGAGTGGAACTCAGTTAAACTTTTTCAACATGGAAATAACCCCAGTAAATTTATTTCTCATGAAGGGATTGTCAGAAAATTTTATAGCAGGGCTGGTTCAATATAATTAATGCATGATTAAGTGCTTCAAGTAACATTCCTGATGTCAGACATTGTCCATGAAAGCACTGTTGGTGAAGCCTATAGTAATACTGACTATGCCAACTCACATCTGAAAACAGGCTATTTCCCAGAAGCAGTTTAGTGGTAAGATGTACTCTTCAATGGGAAGATCATCTTGTGACAACCCACAGGCTGTTTGAAATGTTGGAGTCAGAAGCATACAGTGGAAGAGTTCTGTCTGAATGTTTTAAAATAGGGAGTCTTTATATTGATACCATAGGTATCAAAACTAATGACAATTAAGTTGAATGCCTATGGGTAAGAATTAAGGGAAAGGCCAACAAGGCTGACATCTTACTGGGAGTCTGTTATTGTCCGCCCAACCAGGAAGAAGAGGTAGACAACTTATTCTTTAAGCAGCTAGAGAATGTTTCAGGATCACCAGCCCTTGTTCTTCCAGGTGACTTCAACCTACCAGACATCTGTTGGGAACTTATTACAGCAGAAAAAAGGCAGTTCAGGAAGTTTTTAGATTGTGTGGAGGATAACTCACAGCTGGTGAGTGAGCCCACCAGGGAAGGGACTATGTTAGATCTGTTGTTTGCAAATAAAGATGGGCTGGTGTGAGATGTGGTGGCTGGAGGCCACTTGGGGCACAGTGATCATGAAATTATAGAATTATCGTTATTTAGAGAAATCAGGAGGAACATCAATAAGACTTTTACATTGGACTTCCAGAGGGCAGACTTGGGCTTGTTTAGGAGACTTATTCAGAGAGTTCCCTGGGAAGCAGCCCTTGAAAACAAAGGAGTTCAGGAAAGGTGGGTGTGCTTCAAAACAGAGATCTTGAGGGCACAGGAACAGATGAGTCAATAAGGCAAACATTCAGCCTGGTTGGGCAACAAGATTTTGAAGGAACTTAGGGATAAGAAGAGGATGGAAGGAGGAAGAATCCTTCCATCTTTGGAAGGAGGGTCAGATCTCTCAGAAAATATTTAAGGGGGCTGATAAGGCATGTAGGAAAAATATTAGTGGAGGCAAAGTTCTGTTTGAACTTAATTTGGCAACTTTTCTGAAGGATAACAAAAAATGTTTTTACAAATGTATTAATGGTAAAAGGATGGGTAAGACCAGTCTTTGTTGTCTATTGGATGAGGGAGGGAACTTAGTAACTGCAGATGAGAAAAAGGCAGAAGTGCTTAATGACTTTTTTGCCTCAGTCTTTAGTGGGAAGACAGTTTGTCCTCAGGATAACTGTCCTCCTGGGTTGGTAGATGTGCCAGAGAGCAGAATGGTCCCCCCACTGTTATCCAAGAGGAGGCAATCAGTGAACTGCTGAGCTGACTGAATGTTCATAAATCTATGGGACCAGATGAGATCCATCCCAGGGTGATGAGCGAGCTGGCAGATGAGCTTGCAAAGCTGCTCTCCATCATTTACCAGCAGTCCTGGCTACCTGGTGAGGTTCCAGGAAGCTGGCCAATGGAAGCTGGCCAATGTGATGCCCATTCACAAAAAGGGTGGGAAGGAGGATCCTGGTAATTATAGGCCAGTCAGCCTGACCTCAGTACCAGGTAAGGTAATGAAACAGTTTATACTGATCGTCATCAGGCAGCACTTACAGGATGGCCAGGGTATCAGACCCAGCCAGCATGGGTTTGAGAGGAGCAGGTCGTGTTTGACCAACCTGGTCTCCTTTTATGACCAAGTGACCCACTTGGTGGATGCTGGATGGGCTGTGGATCTTGTGTACCTGGACTTCAGCAGGGCTTTTGACACTGTCTCCCACAGCATACTCCTGGAAAAGCTGGCAGCCCA
Organism: Cichladusa arquata; assembly: GCA_026413545.1. Lineage (NCBI taxonomy): Eukaryota > Metazoa > Chordata > Aves > Passeriformes > Muscicapidae > Cichladusa > Cichladusa arquata. Next base: position 112,670,045 of record JAOTQP010001286.1, on the reverse strand, counting down.
TGGCTTGGACAGGAGCACTCTGTGCTGGGTTAAGAACTGGCTGGATGGCTGGACCCAGAGAGTGACAGTGAATGGTGCTGCATCCAGCTGGTGGCTGCTCAGCTGGGGCCAGTCCTGTTCAATATTTGTATTGATGACATGGATGAGGGTATTTGTGGGATACTGCTGAAAGCCAGGGAAAAAGCAGCTTGGATTTTCTCAGGCTGCTCAAAGGAAAACATAAGAGAAAGAATTACTGATAAAGATTAAGCACCTGCAGGGTGCGTGAGAGACGTGACAAGGGGTGTTACCTTCCTTGCACCAATGAAATCAAGTCTATCCTCAGTTCTGCAATCTAGTCTATAAAAGTGTGCTTGCTTCTTTAATAAAGGCTTTTGCTTCTTTTCTGCCTTGGAAGGAAGTAATGTTGCTATATTTTTTTCGCCACATTGTAGACTGATAGCAACAGGTATTGAGTCTTTCATTAGCAAATTTGCAGACAACACTAAGTTGGGACCATGCGTTGATCTGTTGGAAGGGAGGAGGGCTCTGCAGAGAAACCTGGAACGGTTGGATGGATGGGCAGAGTCCAATAGGATGAAGTTTAATAAGTCTAAGAGTCGAGTCCTGCATTTTGGCGACAATAACCCCGTGCAGCGTTATAGGCTGGGGACAGTGTGGCTGGATGGTGCCCAGGCAGAAAGGGACCTGGGGGTACTGGTTGACAGCTGACTGAACATGAGCCAGCAGTGTGCCCTGGTGGCCAAGAAGGCCAATGGCATCCTGGCCTGTATCAGGAATAGTGTGGCCAGCAGGAGCAGGGAGGTCATTCTTCCCCTGTACTCAGCACTGGTGAGGC
>JAOTQP010001286.1:112658053-112669107 GCA_026413545.1 Cichladusa arquata | reverse complement strand
ACGATCTCATTGAAGTGGTTTTTTCCCTTTTTTTATCATCAAGTGTTTTTGCTTTCCTAGTGCTTTTCCGCCCTCCTACTGCAAGGTTTATTGCCTTTCCCATGGAAAAGTGCTCTTGACATCCCCTTGCTCCTTCAGCTATTTTTCTATCTTCTTTCTTCCTTTCATATCCAAGCTCACTGGATAATCTCAGGTTGCACATTTCAGTTCCATTGAAGATGCCTTCATCCACTTGCATTCACCTTCAGACACACTTAATGTGCAACGTCTTCTAATCAAAATTTGAAGGAAAATACTCCATCCTTAGATATGCCCTTCACTTTTGTTGGGGCAGTTCTAGTCTTTTTCTTGAAACTGCACTTCCTCTCACCAGCTGTTACACTGGTGTTCCTTGGTTTTCTTACTCTCTTCAGCATATCTGTCAGAAGCATGTTCTTGCCTTCCCTTAGCTCTCAGTGGGATCCCAAATGTGTCTGTCCTTGCTTCCACTCTCACTCATCTTTATAACTTACCTCTGTTTAATCTCATCAACAGAGGACAAATTCAATTATCCTCTCAATACAGATGACCTGTAAATCTCTTCCCCTGCCCAAGACCTCTCCTTTAAAATCTTAGCTGTGTCATTGTTGCACCAAAGTCTCATTAGCTGCAATACTGTTAATCCTGTTTGTGAGTGTTTCTCTGCCTCAGACATTAACTGTGTCCCCTGAAATCTCATCATGAGGTAGCACTTCCCCATTTTTTTTCTCAGTCAGTGTGAGTCTGTTAGCTTCCACTTCCAGCTGGTTCCTGGTATCACTCCGCAGCTTTCATTTATTATTAGTTACACACATTGCAATTTAATTTTGCTAGGAATTAAAAATCTGTGTATTTTTAGAACTAGATTTAAACATGGACATGCTTAAGAGCTTGCTTTCCAGCTGAGTGGCAAGCTATGTAGCATTTCAAAACAATTATGGTTTGTTCATTATAAGATATATATTAAAAATATACATCTTCTGTCCTTTGAGGTACTACATCTTACCAACTATCCAGTACATTCACTTTCCATCATATCTCAGCCAGTTCAATACAACTTTCTTTAGCAAATGTTTAACACAGTTCAGCTAGATCAGCTGTTCATTTACAAAGTACAGAGGGCTTCCTTTGCAAACCCTTGCCTTGCTGCCATCTCTGTCTTCCTTTTCAGATTCTCCCAGCCTACCGCCATCCTCCTTGTTTTTGATTCTAATCAGCCCTGAGCACTCGCCCTTTCATCATCTCCTTGTTCAAATTTGAAATGAACATCTCTATGCTGTCTTCTACACAGCCCCTTACACATGATAGGCAATCCATACGTATGTGCAAAGGACATTAATTTTCTCTAAAAGCCATATTAAAGCATTCCTCTCCTAAGCAGTCTTGGGAAAAAACACTGTAAAGCAGGACTTCTACTATGGTAGGTCTACTGGCATGGACCAATATTGTTCCATTGTTTTTCAATTTGTTGTTCTATTTATTGTGTCATGACCTATACTTGACTGCATTTTTTTTTGGATCAGGGATCATCTGTTCAGTCCTGGTACAGGATGTTACAAAACAGCATAGACAGCTACCATTTACCATTTCTAGGAACAGCAATTTTAACATGTTGTCCTGAAATAAACTGTCAACTTCTACTAATATTATTCCTCTTATGTAGGAAAAATGAAGAGCGGGTCTTATAGCAAGTTAATTTACAGCCTCTCTTAAAGGAAAATATGCTTAACTGATTTTTCTGTTGCTCTCAGCAGGCTTCCCAAGACAGCAATCCTGTGTGCAAACACTGTTGATTAGAGGCTGGTGGTGCATCTCCAACCTCTGCCTCATGATGCACTCAGAGGTGAGGAAGATAGGTTTCTACCTACTTATCAGAGGTGATAATTTATTCTGTAAACCCAGTGACTTTCACTTCTAAAATAATAAGTAGATATTTAGAGAGAAATGTTGTTCATAACAATGAAATAGCTGGATATTAGCAGCAACATGGGTGTTTTTCCACAAGGGCAGCCAACTGTCACCCAGAAATTGCCAGGCTCAGTGCTTCTTGTTGCACTCAGTCAGTGGTCTCCTGACATTCAGTTATTGGGCTCTGATCCAATAGCTTGGATGACAAATGGCTATGATTTGGCAGTATGCCCAGCAGATTTTACCAAAGATAGGCTGCAGAATAGGAAAGATGGACCTGGATCTGTATTGTATTTTCAGATGACAAGAAATATGATTCCTTTTAATCATTTCAAAGGATATCAAATAGTTGTGGGGTGTTTTTTGTTTTCTGTTTGTTTATTTCTTTAATTTAACAGGAAAAAGAAAATAGACTACTGACTTGAGTTCCAAACACTCTTTTCCACACAGGGGCTATTCAATTTAGGGGATACACACTTCCTCCCTCTGCTCTACAAACTCTCAAACTAGTACCAAAGAAATACTAGTACCAAAAATATGTAACCTCAGGTAAACACCCACAGCACATATTTCTCTGACCTGGTGATGATTCAACAGTGGTTGATAAAATGGCAGAGGTGTGATGGCCTCACTGGCACATGTTGTTGAGCATCTCCTCTACGGGTAACAAGCTTTTGTTTGTATCGAATAAAAAAAATTTTTAAAAGCATGAGAGAAAAGCTAGGTATCCACAGGTGAAATGATATCCATATATGAGATTAGATCTATAGGATAAGTTTATTTCAGTCATTTGCCACTCAGGCCAACTTATTAGCAGGTCTAATGTGGTGGAGTTCCAGCTCAGTGCACACACACACTCTGATAAATGGTCTATAGAGAGAAGAACTACAATGATAATTTGATATTTTATTGTATTAGTTATTCAAATCATCTTTCTCAGTCCATCTTTTACATTACCTTCCACTATAGCATATTTATGAATAATTCTGGTGTGTAGAATACATTTGAAATTTCTCTCTCTCTCTCTCTCTCTCTCTCTCTCTCTCCTAATTAAACATTTGTCAAATATGCTAGTTAGTTAAGCATCACTTTAACATTAGTTAAAAAACCAATGTTCATTTTGGTGTTTCTCTGCAAACATTTCAGCATGAGATATTTGCTGCTTGGGATTTCATTCACTTGAGTTCATGCTAAGAAAGACAATAAAATTAAGCAGCAGTTGGTCATTAGAAGCTTATATATTTCATATTCAGTACACACATACTTCTTAATCCTAAATAAATTATATTAATCACATTTTAATTATGCGTCTGCCCTATTAAATTAGAATTAGGGGCTAGAGTTGACAATGAAACCAGTTAGAGTTTCACCATCTGCAGATCAGGCTTTGCATGACCTACTGGGTATTTTTAAAATATTTCAATGTTAAAAGTAGTAATCACCTATGGATATTTAAAATATGTCTGACAGTTGGCATTTATCCACAATTAATGGGTAACCAGGGGTCCTCTTCACTTGTCTGTGTAATTCAGTCGTCATTTAGTGACAAATTGCAGAAAAAAATGTTTTGTTCATATAGTAAAAATCAATGGTGGTAGCTTCTGACATGGAAAGATGCTGAAGACTCCCATCTTAACGCTGTCCCACACAACAGCCTTATCCCTACACTGGAGAGGTGCCAATTTGTCAGATAGAGCACTCAGTGGGTAAGGAATTGGCTGTATTGCTGCACTCAAAGGGTCACAATCAATGGCTCATAATTCCAAGTGGAGGTTGGTGATGAGTGGCATGGCTCAGGGGTTGGCACTGGGATCAATGGTGTTCAATGTCTTTGCTGTGACATGGACAGTGGGGTCCAGCACACCCCCAGCAAGCTCCTGACAACACCAAGCTTGGGACTTGCTGGATGGAAGGGATGCCATCCAGAGGGACATGGACAGGCTTGAGAGGTGGCCCTGTGTGAACCTCCAGAAGTTCCACAAGACAAAATGCAAGGTCCAGAACCTGAGGCAAGGCAATCCCAGACACAAATACAGGCTGGGCAGAGAATGGATTGAGGGCAGCTCTGAGAAGAAGGACTTGGGGGTGTTGATTCAAGAAGCTTGACATGACCAAGCAATGCACCCTCACAGCCCAGAATGCCAACCCTGTCCTGGCCTGCATCAGAAGTGAGACCAGCTGGGTGGTTCTGCCCCTCTCTGCTCTCCTGAGACCCCACCTGCAGTCCAGCTCTGGGGACATGGAGTTTTGGAACGGGTCTAGAGGAGGGTGAGGAAGATTATCAGGGGGCTGGAGCACCCCTCCTATGGCAACAGACTGACAGAGCTGGGGTTATTCAGCCTGAATAAGCTGGAGAGGAAATTTTGGCAAGTGCATGTATTTAAAGGACAAGGGGGCAATAGCTTTAAACTGAATGAAAGTAGGTTGAGATTAGATATAAGGCAGAAAATTTTTAAGATGAGGGTGGTGAGGAGGTAGAACAGGTTGTTAAGAATGGCCCATCCCTGGAAGAGTTCAAGGCCAGGTTGGATGGGACTTTGAGCAACCTTGTCTAGTGGAAGTTGTCACTCCCTGTGGTGGGGTAGATGATCTTGAAGGTGACTTCCAACACAAACCATTCTTTGATTCTGTGATCTTTCACGAGAAACTTCGGATTTGCAAACATACAGGAGTTCACACAAGCTATTTCTAAGCAATATTCAGATGCTGAATGTTGAAGTGGCAGAACTGAATGCAGGTTTTCCATGTATTGATCTGTCCTCAGACAAAATGCCCATTAATTTCCCTGAAATTTTCCTGAAGTGAAGTCTAAAGGATTTATGCCTTGCATGCAATACCTACATGATCCTTCATTAGCTATGTGACATTTTTAATGGGATTTTAGCTTCTGGAAATAGCCAGAGATCCATGTGGGAGTGGCAGGTATCACTCAGGATACTATGGGGGAAATGTGTCTTTCTAAAGTGGCAGCTAGAGATGAGACTACCCACCTTGAAGCATATCAGCTGGCAGCAAACACTTCAGATAAATGAAACCAATCCACATTTTCCACCATGTATTCAAACATGAACTTTGAAAGTGCAAAAATATGCAAAACAGGTAGACCTTAGCCATTCCCCTTGTAAATTGCACCTTAAATATTTCCGCCCAACTTCACATGGTCAACTGTCCTTTTATAGCAGTTTTGTACAACTTTGCCCAAAGTTTATTCCCACTTCCATTTGGAAGCAGAACTGAAACTCGGAAAAACTAAGCTACGTGTGAAATATTCTGCAGTATTTCAGTAATTCTGGGTATGAAATGAACCTCACAGGTCAGGAAAAGAGTTCTCTTTCCCTTCACTGTACACCATTGTTTGTATTACCACTCCCTGCTGAGTTATACATCCCCTTCTAAAGGCTTAACTGAACCTTAAATTAGCTTGAAATCATCTCTATCTCTAATGAGACGATACTGTTAAATTTCTGGAGGGGGATATCCTCACTTCTCACAAACTGTACTTATCATGAAGAGGAAACCTAATATAAATAGGGAGGGAAGTGGTACAGGTGTTATTAATCCATCTCTCTTTTTCCATTAATTACCCTGAGGATCTCCCTTAGGCCAGGCATAGCAATTTTAAGACAACCTAGTGCATGAAATAGGGAGGGAAAATACTAGTTGAAAGCAGCTGAAAACCTGGAAACTAGGTACTAGGGATCATCTTAATATAAAATAAAGTGTGGGCACAAAACATTAAATTGTACGGCTGGGGATCAATAATCCTCAGCCTTAGGAGCACAAAATAAATGGATGCAGTAAGCAGGGCTACAACATCATTCAGCAAACACTTGGCAGCCATTTCCATTTGAGAGCCACGATGTGATACTTGGGGAGCATTCCAGCTGCACATGACTGCTTTTATTTGTATGGCTTTGGCAGTATAGCTCCAGCAGCCTGCATCCCTCACTCCTCAGTTTGGTTGCTGCTGCTTTGGTGGGTTTGTCAAGGAATCCTGTTTGCTGCTTCCAAGTGCCAAATGATCTGTCTTCAGTGAATGTCAAAACTCTCTTAGTGTCACTTCTGCTTTTGTCCCTCATATATGTGACCATACAGTTGCCTGTGGCTGCTTACACTTACTTGTGCTGAACCAAATAAATACATTAAAGCACATCTAACCCGAAACATTGTTTTCAGCTGTTAGAGGGAGTCCATGTTGGATGTTATCTCGTGTTGGCTTCTCGGTAAATTTGCTTGTCAGTTGGCATTTAGCCAAAACCACATAAATGCACAGACTAATAAGAGATTTGGGAGGAAGAAACAACTATCCTGAGGAAGAACACTATTTTCCTGAAAAGTATGACACTGCAACTCAAAAAAGACATGAGCTGCTAAATACATTTTAAAACCTTGCATGATCATGAGACAAAGACATGATATAAATGATATCTCTAGATCATATTATATAGGGTACTTCCATGACTTTTCATCTTTCACTCCAGCTTGGACAGATGGATAGCCCCAGGAAATATTTCAGGGGACATGGAAGAGGACTTGCAGTACATGTGGAAAAGCATCCTTCAGATTTAAATGCCTGTTACAAGGTTGCCAAGGTTGAAGATCTCAGTTCTTTCAGTTTTGTGTTAAGTGATTTTGCAGAGTTTGGTGGGCATGCATTGGAACAGGAGCAGTTTGCAATGGATGTAGACAATTTTTTTTTCACTTTTAGGAGAAATCTGCATTGGAACACACTGCCAGCAAATTTGTATCATCCCCATCACTGGAGACCCAGCTGCAAAAAAGTCCTGAGATACTGGGCCTGCCCTTACAGATGATGGAGCAGGAGGATAGACTAGAGATTCTCTGAGTGCCTCCCAACCTCAGCCACCATGTGATTCTTTGAGTCTGAATTGCTTCTTTAAGGTAATATTTTAGAAGCAAATTTCTTAGAATAGCCATTAATATAAAGATGGAGCTCAAGAAAGCGGTACTTTGTCTTTGCATTAGAGTTCAAACAAAGCAAAAGCATTTAAGAAAGGAAAAAAATGATGAAAAACCCAATCATTCTTCTATTGTTATTTTATAGAGTGTTGCAATGATTTATAACAGCTATGATCTATGGGAGGAGGGTGAACACAATCGAAAGTTTGATGCCAAATTTTATTGTTATATGGAAAAGGATGACCATGAATCTTAGCTCCAGCTTCAGTCATCCAGTGGAGTACAAACCCTTGTTTGGCTTTCCAAGATACTTCTCCAGGGCCCAGATCTGTGCTGTAAGATGCCCAAAGATAAGATCCATTCCCAGACAGGACATTAATTCAAGGAGCAGCCACTAATTTACCTGCTCACTTTATAATGTTGAGGGTTTTTCCCCTTTCTTATGTATATATTTTTGAATTTTTATTAAAATTTTGATTATTATTATTACCATTTGCCTCAGCATCATCCTTGACTTACTTGTTTTCAAAAGATGCTGCCTACAGCTTGTGCAACTCCATCCCCTGGAAGTAGAGGGAATTATCTTAAATGGTAGAGTGGTCACCCAGCAGGTAAGAAACTGGGGTATTGATGCTTGCATCCTACCTTTTGGACCACTCAGTGGATAAAGAATTGGCTGGATAGTCAATATTTTAGTTTATAGATAGTTTACAGAGTTGTGGTCCACAGCTTGATGACCAGGGAGAGACCAGCAGCAAGTGTGTTCCTCAGGGATTCATACTGGGACAGCATTTAACATGAGAGTGACATTTTACAAGGTCATGTAGAGGGGTAATTACTTTAAACCCAAAGAGAGTAGGTTCAACTTATAAGGAACAAATTCTTTACTGAGAATTTGGTGAGGCACTAGAATAGGTTGGCCAAAGAAGCTGTGGATGCCCCAGCCTTGAAATTTTCAAGGCCAGGGTAGATGTGGTTTGAGAAACCTAGGCTAGTGAAAGCTCTCCCTGCCTATGGCAGGGGGAGTTGGAACGAGTTGTTCTTGAAAGTCCCTTCCAACCCAAAACATTTTATGATTCTATGACTCCATGATTCTATGATTCTATGATTATATGAATTTGCTTTAAGATAGGGACGTTTGTGACCATAAGCTTTATGAAAATGAGGAGCTGTGAGACAGAGACTAGTCAAAAACCTTCTATAATGCACCCATCTACACATTTGGAATATCCAGTAACACAAATGATTAAGAGCTGGCTTCCTTGGTGTAGCAGTTATATGGACTAAAGCATTTCTGGCTGCAGTGGGTACTACCTGTTGTACAGTCTGGTCATCTTCTGTCTCTCTGATCTTGTGACCTGTGAATGTATTTTATATGAGTGCTTTAGGTTACCTCCTCCTGTGGAGGACTTTCCACTTGCCTCAATGCAAAGGATTATTGCTTTCTTGCTCCTTTGGTGTCAATCTATCATGTGAAGTACAACTTATATGTACCATCTTCTGTAGTCACAGAGAAAAGAGGAATTTAATGTCCCTAGACCAGCTTTTCAGACACGCTCTCAAGGACAACTCTGCTGAGCAGTGCCAAACGTGTTCTGTGTCTAATACCTAAAGTGGAGATTTCCAGTCCATAGTCTGTGAGCACAGATAAGACTGTTAAGATGAAAAAGGAAGGCTTTCCCAATATTCCTCCTGCTTTAAACTACTAACCCCACAGTTCTACAAACAAATAAAGATAGAAGTTGCAGGACTATGCATAGATCTAGAGTTCAATATCTAACGTGCACTAGAAAGAATGGGAACATATGGAAAAATGAGTAGCTGCAGGAAGAAATCTGTGAATGCACAAACTGTTTGAAGTCTTTGAACTTCATGCATGCAGTGCCCTTCTCTCCACTAACTGAAATGGGAATCTGAGAAGAGCTAACTGTTAGAATCAAACCAGCAATTCCTAAAGGTAAAATAGCTTTTCTTCTTTAAACTTAAACATATTCCCATCACTGACAAAGAACCATTGTTTTGCTTCCAGAAATAACGAACAGCTTATTAGTGAAGCTGGTTATGCAGAAGAGGTGCTTGCCTGAGACTGAGGCACAGTAACTGTGCACAATGGAGCTGAGGAAGTTGCCATATGGGGAGAAATCACTGGAAGCCTGGCACGGGGTGTGAAGTTCTGCTGTCATATGATAACTGAGAGGAATTACTTTTGGGAGAGAGAGTCTTGCAAGCAAAGGGTCAGAATTAATGATGCAAATAGCGGAACTCCTGGCAGGCCTTTCGTTCCTATTTAGAGAATTTGCTTTACTAAAGAAGAGTTAAGCAAGTGCAAAATCTTACATAGCTGCTGACTTGTAATTAATTAATGCATAAGTTTTTATGGCTATTAATAAAGTCGTGTATATATATGCTCTATCTGTCCTTAATACTAAAATTGTTTTGAAGTGATAGGTTGTGACTATATAGCACACTTACTGCTAAAATTGTCAATTTCAAATTCAAACTGAAATAAAATACTTCACTTCTTGTACTTGTTGCACTTTAATGACAATAAATTTCTAGAACAAGGCAATGCTAAATAATAGTGCTGATTTAGGCTTGATGCTGTTCATCGCCCTTGAATCATTTTCATACATTTTTGTAACAGGAACAACTCATTAAAAGTACATAAATGCTGAGGTTTATAACCTTTTCCCCAGGCAGAATTTCCTGGACAAATTGCATTTAATTACTTGAAATTACTGGTCTCTAAATTTATTGAGCTACACATTCACACGTGGGAGTTAAGAATATGACCTTTCATGTAATCTTCTTCCATGCCCACCAATGTGGGACATCCCAACAAAGTCCAGGAACTGCAATTAGATCCAAATCTGTTGTAGAAAATAAAAAAAATCTGAAAATAAACATCCTCTGCATTGAGACCCTTGATGAAACTCAGCTTCCAGTGAAGTTTATATGTAGTATAGATGAACTAAACTTCCAGAGATCACATTGAGGTCAGGATTTCACCCCAGAATCATCCTTTGCCAAAGCAACACATTTCCCAGTAATATCTTCAGCCACAGAAATGTATTCATATTTTCAAAGGGCCCAACACACTTTTTTTCTTTCTCTGACATGCTCTCTCTGTGTCTTTCTTTTTCACTGTCTCTCCATCTCTTTTTTTTTCTTTTGAATGGCTCCAAATATACATGAGTGAACATTTCCTACTGATGTCCCAGAAGAATGCTCTGGAAAGCAAATCAGAGAACAGAAATAACTGTATTTACTTCAAGCTGGATAAGAACATACATCTTTTGCAATACCAACCCAACCCTGCTCCCACCCCACCCCCAAAAAACCAACATCCCCTCCACATCCCCAAAATATTTGATTTTCTTGTTAGGAAAATCAGCAGGTTGGGTAAAAAGAGCATTTTCTAAATAGAAATAATTTGGAGAAAGTGTATTGAAGTGCATTTGTTGTAAATCTGTAGTCCTGGATAACACTGAATCCTTACAGATTTCTGGAGTTCAGAAGTTAAATGAATCTCTATTAACATCTGTCTCCTGGGAAAAAAATAATCAGATTGAAGTTATAGTAATTTGAAACTTTTTCAGCAAAACATAGGATCAGATTGAACTCAAGTTTCCGCTCGTGTTTTCATACTTACCCAATACTTCAGTAAGGTTCCCCACAGTTTACAAAATTTTTACTTAACTTGGATAAAGTTTTGAGCAAACCTGGGGTTAATTATGACTTCATGTAGAAACCATGATAAACACTGTGGTTTTGTAGAATTTCTATTCAAAACCAGGCAAGACTTGTGGGTTTTGGCTGAGCATCACTGAGTTTCAGTTGTGTGCTAACCCAAAACTGGAAACAAAAATTGCCTCTGGTAATATTAAAAAAAAAAAAAAAAATCTAGGGCATTGAAACTGCACACAGCTGAGTTTAATACACTGCTATTTGCAGCTTGGCAAGCTGTCTCACGACTTTCTATGAACACCTGGTGACAACTCTTCGTGACAACAAATGAAAAGCAATGGTGTTGCAGGGTGGGTTTTTTCCCTTGTGTCCTGAATGCTGTGGGATTTTCCTGTAAATATCCAGACCTGTGACACACCAGCATCTGCTAATTCTGTTCCAGAGAGGACACGGGAAAGGGGAGAGGGGAGGGAAGGGAAGGGAAGGGAAGGGAAGGGAAGGGAAGGGAAGGGAAGGGAAGG
>JAOTQP010001286.1:112572234-112653633 GCA_026413545.1 Cichladusa arquata | reverse complement strand
GAAGGGAAGGGAAGGGAAGGGAAGGGAAGGGAAGGGAAGGGAAGGGAAGGGAAGGGAAGGGAAGGGAAGGGGAGTCTCAACATTTCCAAAACAGTTCCTAATATGTGATTTCCAGATACCACAACTGTATCTGGGAGAATTTGCTCCAATATAGCTCCCAGCTGGAGCTGTAATCAAGTCCATCTTTTATAAATGGACTGACTGACTAACAAACAGCAAATGTTGGTGAGACTGGTGAAAGCCAAAGAAATTATCCAGCACAAATAGAAAACTGATATATTACTTGTGTATAGCAGTTGTCTATGGGAATCTAGAAATACAGCAGTCACGGAGAAACCATCTCTTCAGTATATATTCAACTGGAATAAAATTCTATTTGGAATAATATGTCTGAGCTACATAAAGTCTGTATCTCTTTACCTATTTAGTACCTCCATGTTCAAATGATAGATGGCCTCACTTCAATGAAAAGCCTGTGCTGTGCTAGTCTTGCTTAAGATCCTTCATAACATTAAAATTTATTTAAATTTTATTTGGTGTTTTCATATCTACAGTAGCAACATCTTCTTAAAATGCTCATTTTTTTAATATGCAGTGTTATTGCTGATATGTTCTTACTTTCTCCTTTCATAATGTTAGGAGCTGATTTGCTTTGTTTTGCTCTTCACTTTTCATGTAGTAAAAAAGCATCAGTAGAGTTTTCTAACAGCAAAATAGAGATGATAGGCTTTTGCAGGGTGTTGTTTTCATCTCTGTGGCTCTGGCTCCATAGCACATTCTCACCTGTGACAGCTTTGAGGCATCTTTCTATGCTTAAGTGGCCCAATATAATGCCAGACTAGGTCCTAAAATACTTGCACTTACATTAGTGTCATGCTCTGATAGGGTTAGCAGGCTCTGAATTTCGGAGTGAAATTATAGTTCAAGGCCAGTTCAACTGGATATCCCTGTACAGCTTTATGACACTGCAACCTCCTTCCAGCTTACAAACATTAATTACCTCCTGTCATAACTGGTTTCACATCACTGACATTACTGTAACTCAGTATATTCTAAAAACTATAACAAAAATTGAGACCTGTTGACTGAATCAGTATTTTTATCAATTTAAGAAATGCATTTGCTGATCTTGACTAACACCAAAATGAACCATTCAGGGTCTAATAATTGTAGGAATGTAAGTATTGATACAGGTGTGACAAAAGCAATTAGTGGGTGACTTTTAGCCAAGATCTTAATCTTGAATTAGAAAAATTAATGCATAATACTGGTGAGCTATGGTATCAAAGGAAGGAGATGTATTTAAGAATGTTTCCAAGAATGTTTATTGTAGGAAGCACTGGTATAATCCTGTTCCACCCTCTGGTCGTACCACAAGGCCCCTGTTTGTTCCACTCACAACTTCATTCACAATCTTCCATCACTACACAATATCAGAGTACTGGAAATGTGCTTCTGGCTGCCTGGATTAGGACCAAATACCATTTCCCCTCCTTGACACTTACATGTTTAAACAGTGACAAGCATTGGTTGTTTGGCTGTGATTGCACATTGCTAATGGGTGTTTATGAAAAGTATCCAAGAAGAGGAGAAGATAAACAAAACAAAAACAAAATAAGCAAAGTGACAAAAAAATTAGCTAAGTCTTCATCCAGCTGAACTAGAAGCAAAGGATGTAAATATCTCAGTGGAGGAACTCTGCAAGGGCTTGTATCTGTAGGAGGGAGAAATTAACTTATTTATAAAAGGATGTGAAAAATGTAAGATGCTGGAATCATCTGCTATTTTTTTCCCCATTGAAAAGCAAACTAACATGTTACTTGCCAAGTTTTTTGTTTGTGCGTGGAACTTAACCTTTTCCTTTGTGTGTGCCTCTTGATGAAGTTTTGTAAATAACAAAAAAAATCCCCCAAACCAAACAACAACAAAAACCTAGCCAGTAATGAAAATGTTATTTCCTCTGTACTATTTTTACTAGAGAAACAGACTTGTCTCCATTTGAAGATATTCCATGGAACTATCTAATAATTTTTATGAGATAACAGAGAAGTTGGATTCAGATGTCGTTCTACTCTCAAAGAGCATTATCAGAAAAGAAAAACAGAACTCAAAGGCATATTGACCACCCACAAGTGCAGCCTCTGACTCCAGAGACCACACTCTCCTCCCTCCTCCTAACCACAAGGAGGGGAGGCAAGGGGGCAAAAGAGGACATGTGTTAGCTTCGTTCTAGTTAGCTCATAGAGGTGGATGGACAACGCAGCTTCAGATCCTGATTCAGCCTCAGCTTTGCATTGATCATGGTTTTCAAAAATAGTCACGGGCTTTTTGAGTCTTTGACCTAGTACAGCTTAAGAGTTTAAAATGTCTGTAACTGCAGCCCAAAGATCACTGTAGGTTCAGCCTATGTTGGCTGTAGCTGACCTCTGCCAGCAGCAGTTGAGGGGAATTCAGAGAGGGCACCAAGCCTGGCTGCTTTCCCTGGCTTATTCCTCTGGTACTCACCCGGCCCTCACAGTCATGACCTTATGGATCTTACAGGATGCACCTTTGTCTGGTCACTCACTGTCTCTTTATGTTACTCTGTCCCTTGAACCTACTCAAGATTGTGTCTCTGTCTTACACTCTATCAGGAATGAGAAAATTAGGTTTTATTTTGGAGTGACACACTTCTCTGCTGAGAAAAACAAACACAAGACTCACCTAAAAATTGTCAAATAAAATACAAAAATGCATCCAAAAACACAGGGCACCAGTTGTTTCTAGTCACTTAAACAGTGAAAGAACATGAAATATACACTGGAAATAAAGTGCCCAAAGTCGGAGGGTCAGTCCTTTTTAATTAATTGGTGTGCAGCTCAGCATCCTGCTCAGGCGCACAAATCTCAGTCTTTTCCTCCTTCAATATAAATACCAAGACAGTTTTCTGGGCCCATATCTCAAGCCAGACAAATAAATTCTTCTGAGGACTGAAGGACCAACAAAAAACACCTTGCCTTTCCATCTGTTTTTCCTTTGTTTTGCCTTTTAACACACATACAGCAGTAATATGTCATTCATAATTACACATTAATCCAAAAGATGCAATGAAACGAAGGAATTTGCTTTGCCTGTCTTTTTGGGAGAGGATAAACAGGCAAAACATACTTGAAACAGCAATTCTCAAGGCTGTATTTTCTGACCCCCCTTATTTCCAGAGACTGTGGTGTGCTTGAGCCCTTCCCTTTCATCAAATACACGTATACCCCGTGGCCTTTTCTGCTCCAGATCCTGCCTGTTCCAGCCCCTTGCAGACAACCTGAGCAACTCAAGCTCATGCAAAACCAACTGTGAGCCTATCCAGCCTAACTCTGCCAATTCCAACATTCCAGTTTAGCCTTTGCTGGCTGCCTTGAACTCCCTTTGCAACTATCGTCAACTTTGCTCAAAATAATAAAGAGAAAAATCTCTTTATCCTTCACCCCACCCCAGCTCCTCATAGCCTGGTTCCTGGCTTGCTTTGGCTCCTACTGGAAGGAAAATGCAGTAATATTTTCCTCCTGCTCAAGTTCAGTGTGGTTTACCATTTTACTGGGGATGAAAAAGGTTTGAGCTTGCAGGCAGCCAGCCACTGCCTCACACAGCCAGCACAGTCCAGCCCAAGGCACTGCCTTCAAGCATCCTCAATTCCCACCACCACTGTGCCTGCTAGAATAAGTATTATGTGCCCTATAAGGCTCCCAGGTAGGAGGGAACTATTGCACTGGAGGAGAGGAGAAAAGGTGAGCAAACAGAATGGAGAGAGAAGAAAGACAAAAGACAGATGAAATTTTTGGGTGAGGACTTATCCCTCAGCTGAAGATACATTTTCAGCTCCCCCAGGAGTTTCTGACTTGTTTCACCAGTCAGGAAACAGCTGGCTTGAAATATGCTTAGAACATAATTAATCAACTAAACATAAGTAATCAACTAAAAGGTGGTACAATAAGAAAAGAATAAATTTTTATGGAACAAATAGAACCAAAAAAGTTGAAAATCCTTAAACAGAAATACTTAAAAATCTGACTAGTTTAGACTTAAATTTAAAGAAGATGGAAATCACTGTGACTCAGGCATGTATGAAGAATATAAATAGTCTCAGTGGGAGATTTTTCATATGTTCTATTATGAGCTATTTATGTTTCATTTGATGCATGAATGAGATGTCTTATTTTATCATAATAGCACCCTTGATTGAATATATTTGTCCTCAAGGCTTGTGTAGTAGAAGGCAAGAGGGTGATCAGCACTCTGCAGCTTGGAGTCTACTGCCATGATGGCTTGTGCCCCTTCACATCCAGCAAAAGAGGTGGCAAGGAGAATTGGCATGAGATCTGAGATGCCTCATGGCCAGCAGAAAGTGCACACCATGGGTTGAAGTCCAGCAACTGTTTCAGTCATCCTGTGACATCAGATATAATACTGACCCTCTCACTAAGATGACCGTGCTTTTGGAATTGAATTCCCTCACAGCGGCACTGCTCAAACAGGGCAAAAGCCTGACAGAACTAACTGATGGGTCAGCAGCAGCCAGGAGCAGATTATGAGAGAAAGAGAGTCAAAAGAGGGAAAGAACATGCAATAGCAGTCACAATATCCTCTCACATCTGCTGGCATGGTCTGTTCCAGAGACATTTGAGCTGCAGAATGCAGCTGAACCTCAATCTTCAAATAGCCCTTGTGTGTGCAAGGATAACAGTGAACAAATGTTGTTTTTCTGGGTTTATCAAACAACATGGACACTCTGCTGTGAAGGATGAGAGTTTTCCTCATCCACAGCCAGAGGAAGTTCATCATAGCACTATTTATCTTCTGCTAAAGCTTTGAGTTTTAGCTGCTGTTACAAGACAGTTGGCAGGGGTTGGGCCATTTGGCTTTCTGTAAAAAATCTGATACCCTTTTCAGGGGAATTTTCCACACATGGAAGTGGTTGTTCTCAATGAGAGCACACCAGACACGCAGGAAGCTGTGTGAGTGAAAAGAGCTCATGTAGTGCTACATGCCCAGAAAAACTGCCTCTGCATCTGGTGGTCTATGGCTCAGGCAGTCCTGGAGATGGAGGTCTCTGTATTTAGTAGTCTCCAGAAGCCTTCCCTTACATGAATGTCCCTAATCCCTTCTGAAGTAATGTGACTTTTACAGTCCACTTCACAGGAAGGAGTTTCATAGCTCAACTGCTCATTTAATGAAAAATATTCATCTTGACTCCTTGAGCTTGGCTCCTACCAGCTTTGTAAGACAACCACCAGTGCAAACACAGAAAGAGACTGTGAGTCATTATCCTCAGCTTTTCTAGAAGTTTTCATAGGTTTTGGTCATCTTTTCCCCAGGCTGAAGAGAAGGATCACACCATATCCTGACAATCTGGATCATTTTTTCCACCTCCATGCTCCTCCTCTAATCTTGCTGTTTTTCTTCCTAAAAGACTCAGCAAGCAGAGAGGACCACACAGTGTCCAAAACTTGAGTGCAGCATGGAGTTATACAGTAACATACAGTCATTTTTTAATTGCAACCTATTCCTCTCATTCCCACCATTCTTTTTGGTTTGTTTCGCTTTGAGTTGCAACTGTTTTTAATAGATTTATCTATTTATAACCCCAAATCTTGTTTATGCATTAATACTGTCAGGTCAGACTCTTTTGCTAGGTGGGTAGTGCTGGAGTTCTTCCTCCTCTGTGTGTACCACTTAAATATCTGCTTATTCAAATACAGGCCTCCATTTCTCAGGGGAATAAGTAATTTTTTTTTAAGGTAAGTTTTTTATAAAGGAATTTATGTGGAGTAATAAGAAGCACAATCAATCCTATGTAGTGCAAAAGGGAATATTTAACACTGTCATCACTCCTCTTTGTGCCTCTCTAGGAAAAATAGCCTTCAGGATCAAATTTTGATGCATAAAGACTATAAAATTGTTGTTCAAGGCAGCAGATGTCTTTCACCCACCCCCTAAAAGGGCACTGCCTTTAGGGGATATATATGTATATATCCCACATTATAAAATAGGACAGAATAAGGTGAGATGCTATTCTGTCAACTAAAGTCAATGTAAGTATAAGACATAAGTCTTTTAATGCACCACTAGAAATATCTACAAAGTTCCTCTATGGCCAAGAATGTTATTAGCAGTACAGCACAGCAAACCCTAACTGTGCAAGAAACCCTAAATCAGGGCAACAGCTGCTCAGTTTAAGGTTGCATATCAGTATTACAGGACTAAGTACAAGCATGAAATTTGGACTGTCTGTTAAAAAGGAGCAAAAATGAAAGAGGCATCCAGATGACTTTCAGCTATTTAGTGAATTCCTATCCTGCATCAATATTGTCTTTAATAGCAATTGATAGACTGGTCTTTCAGTATTTTGCTATCTCAAGTTGTAAAAATGTTTCTCACTGTTTAAATTTTATGACAGAGTGCTTCTCTTTTTCCAACCCAAAGAAGATCACGTCATGGAGTGTCTTGTAACTTTTTTATTGAGTCCTTATGCTCTTACACTGTCCTTACCACTCAGAAATTAGGTGATTTGAGCTGCAAGAATTAAACAAGACACTGTTGTATCAGGGTTGTATTCTGTGGCAGCTGGACTGAAAGGTGAGATAAAAAGATTTGATACACAAAAGCATGAAATATACCAGTGAATTACCAAAGAAAAGAAAGCAGCCTGGTCCATGTGCAAGATGTTCCTGCCTATGGCGATGAGTTGGAATGAGGTGATGTTTTAGGTCTCTTCCTACCAAAACCTTCTATGATTTTATGATTTCATGCTTACTTTCTAGCAGAAGTTGAGCCAAAGCTCATTATTTTAGGAACAGTATTTCAAAACACAATATTTAAAAATTAATCCAAGGACAGCAAGGAGAAACTAGTGTATGTTATGCTTCCCAAGTTATTAAAATAGTATGACTGCTTTAACAGCAGTTCTCGTCCCTTTCTCTTTATTTCATTTTTTTTAATATTCTCTATTGCATTTGGTTGGCTGAGTGAAAATATTCACCAAATTGAATATAGCAACCAACAAAACTGTCAAGTGAGAGCCATCATAATTTCTGTCCAAAAACTTATTTTTCACCTTCACACCATTTAAAGAGGATAAGGAACAACCGAGAGATCTTTATACAAAGAAAGTCTCAGTGACATTATGGAGGATAAGGAAAGGGGCCAAATGAAAATCTGTGCATCTGCCATCCATCAGAAACACGTGTTTCAGGTGGCTGTAATAGATGGCTATGCATGCATCTAGAGAAATAATCTCGCCTCATAAACCCTCAAACTGAAAAGCTGCCTAAGAGATAGAATAATTTGATACTGGTATATGCATTTTTTACTGTACAGAACTCATTGTAAATCATCATGCTGTGTGCACCGAGAAATGAATGGTGTTCAAGGTGAGAACCGTAGACATTAATTTCATACTGTATCTAAAATATTGCACCCTCATCGCCATTAAATGATCTATAAAAGGATTGAGTAGTTCAGCCAAATAACCTTGGTTAACTATCACAAATTATTGTTCAATCACTCATCTTATGGCCAAAGAATAAAGTTGAGTATCTTGCTAAAGGTCTTTAATTTGCAAAAACTGTGCAGACCCTGTGCAAAAGGCCATTCCATGGAATTCAGCAAATTACTTCTATGCTTGGGAAAAACTGCAAGATTGCTTTTACCAGTGCGTGGAAAGATTTTATTTGGTCTCAACTAAAATGCAATTGGAAGACATGGAGACAGATAGCCATCAGTCTACAAAAGGTCTATTAGTCCATTTACCAGCCATAAAACCCATCAGCTTGGCTGGATATGTGGAACAGCAAACAGTGTTGCTGAGTTTCCATTTCAGCTTCTTCCACCACTAACATTCTTCCCCCTTAGGAAACAAAATGGACAACCAGTTTCCAGGCTGACAATCCCAATATCTAGGAGTCTTTGGGCCACAGCCTCCATCTCCACTCTCTCCATTTCCATGGGAGGCAATAAAATCTGGATGTGTATTAGCAAACTGTGTTGGAATATCAGTGATTATTTACTACAGGTAGGCAACTCCTGGTGAACATCAAGAATCTAAAAGGTCATGTTTAAATCACAGAATCATAGAAATGCTTGAGTTGGAAGGCACCTTCAAGACCATCTGGTTTCAACCACCCTGCCATGGCTAGGGACACCTTCCACTGGCCCAGGTTGCCCCATCCAGCCTGGTATGTAACATTTCCAGGGATCGGGCATTCACAACTTCTTTGGCCAACCTATTCCAGTGCCTTACCACCTCCACAGTAAAGAATTGTTTCCTAATACCTAAGTTAAAAGGGATATTCTTTCAGTTTGGATCCTTTTGCCCTTATCCTGTCACATAAATAGTCTCTCTCCCAATGGGGAAATATTTGTAGGGAGAGGGGGAAGGGGGAAATTAAAGGAAAAATGGACAGCAGATAATGAGCAACACACGTCATGATAGTAGGGAGGGATGAAGAGTATAATTTATTTATTTATAAGTAAGGTAAGGTGAAGAGAGTATTAGAGTATTAGAAGAACAGTAACATTTCCAAGATCTGGATCAGGACTTGTAGGACTATAAAATGAAATGTTTAAAAGGACTTTTAAAATTGCATCACACAGTAGATTGAGCACAGCAGTTGAAGGTAGCAAAAGGACAAAATCATTTATATACTGCAGATCAAGAGAAGACAGTGAAATAAATGGCAAGTTTTTGGCAAATGTTTTTCATATTCAGAAAGGACAAAAATAGTGGTGTTAGAGGACAAATAGTTCATGTTGCTCTGAGTTCTAGCAAATATGAGCGACTATGAGCTGAGCTCACTGTGGTTAATAACAGTTAAAAATTTTTAAAGAGCCCATACAGCATACCTAATATTAATAAGCAATATTTGATATGACCTCAAGAAAGCTCATCCAATTCAGAAAAATGTGAACCTTAACAAAAGGCACCTAACAATCATCCTAACAGGCAATGCAACAAGTTCAAGCCAAGGCACGGAAGAATTACCTCTCTTTCTTGGAGTCAGATGTTAACCTAAGGCTGGAAGGGACCTCTGACATTCATCCCACCCCTGATCAAAGCAGGGCCAACACTACAGGTAGAAAAGTTCCTTAGAGTTGTGTCCAGTCATGTTTTGAGTATTTCCATGGACTGGTATCTCACAGTTTATATGTACACCAGTTCCAGTGTTTGACCTCCTTCTCTATGAAGTGCCTGTAATCAGGAGAACACGCAATTTATCAAGGCTGGCTCTAAAGCCATTTAACTGTGAAGAAATTGAGAAGAACTTAGGTCTGCAGGCTACTGGCAGAAGGGATTGTTCAATAAAAAGGCATTATCTTCTGTTGTTTGCCACTTTCCTGACATTACGCAGAAGACATTTGCAGTATTTTAGAAATTATTTTAGGTGTGGATTAAATAGCTCTCCACTTCTGGTGATAACTGAAATAACTTGGTTTTCCCCATTGCATTTACCTCTTGATCTTATCATCCCAGTAGAAAATCACATCCCCACAAAAAAATGAGATGTTTTTTCACTGTCTTCTAGCACTGACACACATGGAAAATAAACTGCCACATGAGCAAAAATCGTAACAAAGAGACAGAGCCAGATTCAGCAAAAGATTCCACAGAAAGCAGAACTGTGTGAAAGCACTTGCTTGGCTCCACTTTGCAACTGACATAAAGTTGTCCATCTTGGCAAAACTGAATTCATGGGAAATCCAGACCATGCTCGGGAAGGAACATTTCATGGAAACAAAAAAGGACTTCCCTTGTCAGAAAGCAATTTTTGCCTGTGGACTGGTTGACTGAAAACTGCAAACCTGAGCAAATCTGGTGGAATAAAGTTTGTACAAAGAGGAAGACAGAAAGTAAATACACAAAAAACATGTTGCATCCTAGGTCAGCAATTTTTGTGAGCTGAGTTGAAACAGACTTCATACCCTATATGCCTCTATTATGCATGATCCATGGAGGGAGCAAACGTGCTGCATCCCTGACTGAGACTTTTGTTATACTTTTGCAGAAGCAACAGCTGCCAACCCTGCTGCTATGTGATGCTGCCCCTGGGGATTCATGAAAATGGTAAAAAAAATCAAAGTAGTGTGCCCTAGACTGCTTTGTGAAGAAAGCACTGCTTGTGGGATTGAGCGCAGGATCACAAAACAGGGGACCTACCCTTTAGTGCATGGTGAATCTCACAGCTGATCTCACCACAACTGGCAAAAAATTTGCACTTCTCTTTTCCTCCCCCTTCTTTGATACCACACAGATCCTCTGTTTGTCTGGTGTTAACAAAAACAAGACCCCAGGTCACGTGAGGAGCCAAGTCCTTCATGTAATGGGAATGATAGATAAAGTCCTGGGTATAAAATCAGCCAAATGAACAAAGGATAAAGCAGACACTTTTGTTTCAGTAAAAAATAGCAATTATTCTTGTATTTCTTAACTATACATTTATATCCCTCCTTTTTCTTTCTTTTTAATTTTTTTTTTAATTTAGAGTGAACTTCCATGCTAGTGGTTATTGCTTTGCCAGTAATGTCTGGTTCTGCCTGATAACATCAAGCCTTGTAAAACAATGTAGTATTGTCTACAATCCCTGCTATTATAGTAAGTTAACAGTTACTGTAAACAGAAGGGCTCTTCGTAGAGAAGATGAACTGAAGATATATTTTGAATTAAGCACAAAGCAAACACTTCAGCTGGCAAACATTGCAGGAATAGTTCATTCTTTCAAAAAACTGCATTGGGTTTGCACTGCCAATAGTATACACAGAGTCATTGTTTCAGTCTCAGCAAGAGGGTTATTTATACACTTTGAATGTGTACTGCTCTCTCCTAAACTTCACAAAAGCAATCCATTAAAAATCATACCAAAATATGAGGGTTTGTCCTAATGTTTGAGGTTCATTTTCTCTAGTGGGTGCCACTAAAGCTTTCAAACAGGTCTTGAGGACAGAGGGGAATATTAGGTCACACAGTCAGATCTATTTTATATCACGGTCCATAAAATTTATTCCAGCTACTACTGTATGGAGCCCAATGGCTGACATTTGAGCTAAGTGTGTGCTTGGAAGGTTTGCAGCCTTGAATCTACCACTTTCTGATGTAACTGTTTCCAGCAGAAATCAACCTCACTATTAAACATTTGTATTGTACTTCCATTTGATTTTCTTTGGCTTTGATTTCCATGCTTAGGTTCCCATTGTGCTTTTCTCCGATCCTTTAAAAAGCCCTTTAATAACTGTTATTTCCTTACCATCCAAGAACCCTGAACCACCTGAATGCCGTGTATTTTTGGTTCATTGGTACTTCTGAATAAACCTAGGAGAGGAAAAGCAGAGAAGCAGTTTTACTGGAATCTGATTTTTTTTGTTTTGTTTGGGTTTCTTTAAAAAAAAAAAAAATATTTCAGTTTACATGGGAACATCTTGTTGTTCAAGTGTGGTCTTTCTACTTGAAAAAACTTTCAGCAACTTTCAACTTTGGTAAAAGGCATCCACACAGAAACCTGCCCAAAATTACCCTCAAAACTCAGAAGGAAGTTCAGTAAAATTAATGTTAATTGTTTACCTTATCCAGTCTGCATTTTTTGCTAGAATGTTTAATCAGCATTTACATACAACAAGCACTTCAATTTTTAGTATTATTTAGTATTATGATGATTTCCCTAAATTGCACCTGTTACAAAACCTCCGCCATTCTTCTTAACTGAATATATTTGATGTGGAACATGAAATAATCATTACTATAGCATAGAAACATCAGCTGTCTT
Organism: Cichladusa arquata; assembly: GCA_026413545.1. Taxonomy (NCBI): domain Eukaryota; kingdom Metazoa; phylum Chordata; class Aves; order Passeriformes; family Muscicapidae; genus Cichladusa; species Cichladusa arquata. The sequence goes on along the minus strand of JAOTQP010001286.1, from coordinate 112,641,847 downwards.
TACTGTTGCACCAGAACTAGATGTCTTTTCAGTGCATCAGGAAGGGTTTCAAGAGGATTGAAACCTGCATTTCTTGAATTAGGATTATTTAAAGGTTAACTACATATTCAATCCAAAAATGTTGACTAGGCATTGGATCTTACAAAAATACACATGCATTTGAATATGTAGGAATGTCTGTCCTCTCTGTATAGTTCTCTCACAAAGTACCTATGCATCAATAACTAGGCAGAAAAATATAAGATGAAATTTATTATTAATTATCTCTAAGAAAATAGCTCCCTGTGATATGCAGACAAGACCAACATTAAGCAAATATTTATGTTCCAGAAGACATCAATTTTCCATGCTTCTGATCTCATTTTCATACATGTTGCACAAGCCACTATGAATGTTTGTCTTTGGCTTCCCATTCTTGCTTTCATTTAGGAGCACGAATCTAACTTGCATCACGAGAGTATTAAAAGGCAAAATAGCCTCTAAAATTCAATCAATGGCATCTATGCAATTTTAATGGAAATATAAAGAGCAATTTCCATCTTTTCTGCCCTCATTACACAAATAATGATATTTTCACCTCCACTGAGCTGTTAGCATGCCTTGCTATCGGTGTTACACCCAACATTAACATCCCTTCACTTATGAAGGTGATGATGATACACAATTAGTCAAACTTTCATTTTAGCCAGAATCAGCACATTGCAATCAATATAGTATTATGCCTTCTGTGATCCTAATAATTTTACTACTGAACTTAATTGGCAATCAACAAAATTAGAATGATCACTAGTCAGTAGGGATCCTCATACGCTCTAAAGTATTTGCTTTAGGATCAGTGAAAAAGTAGGAAAGTTGCCAAGAGTTTTCTGGCTGGCAAGTCCTTAGAGGTTTACGAGACTTCCCAGACTTCTCACTTTTCAAGAAAAAAAAGCAGTTTTGAAAAGTTTAAAAAGACTGCAGGCATTATGGAGCTTGGTGATAGCTTTTAGAGGGAGCAATTTCCTATTGGGTAAAGTCACACAGACAAGTTTCCAGGCCACTTGGCGGTGCCAGGTAAAAGCCTTCGCTGTACAGACCTCAGCTCTGCCATCCTCTGATGTACAGGTGGCCAAGTTCTCTTGTGCTTCATTAGAGATGGACCACCAGACTTTCTCCACCTGCTTTTCTCAGGAAAGACAGGCTTTGCCACCTGATGGTGGCATTAAGCAAGCCTAATGTTTTACCAGATTGGAGAATATTTTCAATGGTGAAGAAAATCTTAATAATGATTTTACATCCCATTCCTTAATTACAGACCTTTGCATGTAATCTCTTTTCTGTATAGAAATAAAACTACTGAACAATGGAAAATGCTGCTTCAAGAAGGAGAATAGATATGTCTATGAAAATGTAGGGTTACTTGCAAGCCTCATGCTCTTTAACATATCTGCATGGCGTGGGAGCCTGATCTGGTTAATAACAAAATAGATACTAATGAAACATAATTCCCAAATCTCAGATGTACACTTTGGCTTTATTTAGCTGATTACATGTAACATCAGCTGTTTGCTTTTTTTTTTCTCAAGAGAATGAAGAACCTGAATACACTCTAACTTCTACCAGCCCTTGAATTATTAAAAGTTTTTTCTTATAGCCTTATGAACTGGATGCAGGAATCCCTAAACCTGGAAAATTCCAAGACCTCACAGATGCCAAAGAGAGCTTGAAAAGACGAAATAGCTGAATGAAAATATTTCAGCCACAGGAAGGGAAATAAGAACAAATTTACTTCCATCGCACCCCAAATAATCTTACTGAGAGAACTGTAGTAGTTTGTTTGGCTTTTTGGAATACTGGATGGCAGCAGAACAATGCAGCACTAGGAAATGCCTCTCTGCTCTTGCATCTGTAAGGCAAGCAACTAAGCAGGCGAGCCAACATTTCTTCTATCTCTCACTTAACTGAAACAAGAATCTGGCATGGCAAATTGAAGTCCCATTGAAACAGAGCCACTATGAAAATACAGAGGAAATCCAGTCTCAGACTAGTTCTGACACTGCAGAGCTTTCACTTTTTGTGTAAGATTTTATATAAAGTGGTTTTACCTTATAAATAGACAGGAAGAGACACAAGGGAGACACAAGAACATTTTAGTAATTCCTAAATAGTTCCTTTTCCTCTTCTTTGTTTTCCTGATGCACTCCCCCGATTGCAGGCTGTCAGTACCACTCAGGCTTTGCTCTGCAGTCAGATACACTGTGCAGCACCACAGCTCATGAAAGCTTTTGAATTAGTGCCTGAGTCGAGAGGTGACCCAGGACCAAGCTGTTCAAGTCTAATCTCCCTTCCTTGCAAGGTGCTACTTCTTCTGGACAAATTGCTTTCACAGTCCCAAAGTAATTGCATCAATTAAGAGCTAATTTCCCCTCTACTAAAGTCTTTTAAGTGTTTCGAATGTGGTCCATTATGGCCTGCTAAGTATGACGGCAAAACTAGCAGAGTCATTATCCACACAGCAGTGGAAGCTGCTCGGAAGGGCATTGCAAAGCAGTCTCCAGCCACCGTGGATGCTGTGCCACGAGTTCCAGAGGGATGGGGCAAATCCCCAGGAACAGGTCACAAGCCTGTGTACCTTTCAGATCCTATAAATGCTTTTTTTCCTCCTGTTTTTAACCAGTAAGAAATTGCTTTACTGAAGATAAATGCACCCAGTGAAATTATATAGATAGCAGCAGTTGATAATTTGCTTGAACAGATTCTTTGAAAAAGACAGAAAAAAAATCAATGGGGATATCTCTGGTGTATTGATTAGCAGGTGGATATTCATATTATCAGAGATACAAAGTAATTTAAGAAAAAGAGTGAGAATTGAAATGGATTGGTATCATCAGTTAAGCTGGATAGGGCGATGCAAGAAGCAAAATGAATTCTGAGCTCTTTAAAGGAAGCAGCTATGAATGCCTAAATTTCAAAGTAGAAATAAATGGGAATTTAAAAAAAAAAAAGTTTCAGTAATTCTGTTTAAAATTGCTTCAGCTTCCTGGAACAGAATTACTAAAATGAGGGCAGAAAGTGGAGGCCTCAGGGTAAAAAACTGAGTTATGGTGACTGCAACCAGTATCAGAGTGCCCAAAATATGCTGGGACTGTCTGCTGTGGTGAGCCCCAGCCGGGATGCCCTGAGCAGGTGGTGGGATGACAAGGCAGTGGAGGTGGGGCTGGGAAGTGCAGACAGAGGTAGCTGCTCCATCCTGAGCTGGGTCCATGCTGCAGATGATGGGTGCTGCATTCCTGCTGTGAGAAACTTTGCTTCCCCCGGTGAAGGAATCCACAAACCTCCACTTCTAAAAGGGAAAATTCCAAAACTCCCTCTCGAGGGGTTACCCTGTAGAAATGTGACAACCCAATAAACAGAGCTCTGATGAAATATGGTCCACATCTGTAGTCACTTTATAGTTGACCAAATGTGCAGCCTGGAGTTTGTATTTGCTAGAGCTAAGATAATAACAGTCCTGAGAATTCCCAGCAGTTGTTTGCTTTGATTTGCAGAATGTTTGTTACACCACATTATACTCAAAAATTGGGTATATCCGCTGGTAAAAATCTCATGAGTTATAAAAACAAAGCTTCTGCCAATATTGCTTTATATTAAAAAATGGGAGAAAATTAACAGATTTTTTATGAGATAGTGAGGGTTTTGTTGCTTTTTAGCTTTTTTTTGGCTGAAGCATCTTATGGCCTATGCTATGACTCAGTAAAAAAAACCCCTAAAAATTAATTTAATTTAAATTAATTTAAAAATTAAAGATATGCTTATCACATTGTTTTCTGTGATTCAGGTCACTTAAAAAATGTATCAAGAATGTATGTACTGCTTCCAGAAGTTAAATAAAAGTAATGTTGTATGAGGGAAAAAGGAAAAGAAGAAAATCCATTCCACAGTGTAGGTTGATGAGAGGATCAAGGTATGAGCACTAGGCAATTTCAGTGGCTGAAAGAGTCAATGCCATAGAAATGGGCAATGGGAGATTTACTTTCCTGGATATCCATCTGTTCAAAAAGAAACATTGACCCAATTGGCAAGGTGTTCAACCTAGTTTGTTTTAAAGAGGGTTTGGAAGTTGCTGTAAGTGCAGGCAAATTTTAAATTCAATTACAACCAGAGGAGGAGGCTGCAAATCTGATGGTGAAATTAGGTAGAAGAGGACTTAACAGGAGTTTATTAGTATGGGAAAGAAACACACATAAACAGCAAAATAAGGAGCTAGGAGTCCAACAAATGGACTGAAATGCCACTTGATGACCATCCTTGTTTTGCATGTTCAAAAGGAAAAAAAAAAAGCAATAAAGTTCAACTGTTATACTAAATTATGAAGGTAATTCTTCCCCTGAAGAAAAATTACCCCGTGGTAAATGCCCAGAGCAAAGGTAAAAGTAGGGTATACAATAAAAGATGCTTGTAAAGAAAGTAGCATTACAAAAATTTAACTAAAGATCTCAAACAAACAGAAAAGCCCATGAGTTTTTGTTTTGCTTTGCTTCTTTTTAGAATTCCATATACTAGAAACAACAAGGCAACAAGTAAGGGTTCAGAAAATGCAAGAAACAGGAAAAGAAGGCAGAGAAAATCTCAAAGAAAATCTATTACTTCCAAAAAAAGCTCAGAAGTCAGGTAGTAAAGCGACAGCTGAAGTATTGAGTGCCTGCTTTTTTTCAGGCTGCAGGAGGGAGATTAGTCTTCACCAGACACTGAAACAAAGTAAATAGGGAAATGGGGCAACACAGACCAGAGCGGGGTAAAGAGTAAATTAAAGAGTGTTTAGACCCTGCAGATGTCTTTGAGTCAGCAGTGCCTGACAAAATCCATGTCAGTGTACTTAGGGAACAAAGCAGCTGACAAAGGCCTGAGATCCCACTCAGACCAGGGGAGGTATGGGAGGACACAGTCTGGAAAGAAGGAAAAGGACAGGAATTCTAGGGCAATCAGCCTAATTTATTTTTACCCAAGAGAATTGTTACCAAAACCCAAAGCTTTTACAGACACCTAGAGAGTAAGGAGGCACATGAAGATGAAGTTACCTACAGTTCACTTCAAACTGCAGGGCACATCACACCGGGAGCGTCAGGAGGTCTCTGCTGCTTAACACTTACTTTACATTTCCTCTTTTAGAACTTACTGCTCCAACAGAGCACATGTGTCTGAACTACCTGAGAAAAAGCAGGCTCAGGAGCATTGTCAGGATCCAAATTCAGCTCATTCTTGATGAATCCAGGGATGGGTGGTCTGGAATATTTCAGGTTAAACTGAATGAAGATAGGTCCAAAAAGCTATGCTGCTTGAAGAGAAATCAAATGTGAAAAATGTGGAATAACAAGCTGGGAAAAACCTTGCAGGGAAACAGGAAATCAAAAAAACTGTGGCACCTACAGGATATCAGAACACATCCCAGAATGAAGTGGAATTCCAACCAGCCCAAGATCTTGTTAGTGTCTTGCTAACATTTAATCATGTATCATATTTAAGCATATATGTAAAAAGGAGATTCAAAGTGTAGGCCAAGAGAGTAGTACTGTGAAGAAATGGAAGCCTCCATGCCACATGAACATGGAGAAATGGTACAGAGCTTTGTTCAAGAGATCTCTCAGGAGTGTCTAGAAGCACATCTCAGCAGCTCCTTCAGCCACTATTCAACCACTTGAGTAAGTGCAGGTAGTCTCTTCCATGGCAGACCAAGAAAATTAATTAAAGCCATTACATTGGAAATACTTTTCTGTTGGAAACATATTCTGAAAGGGCTAAAGAGGATAAACCACTGGCTTCAGGTAGTAAGCAGGTTAGATCCTGCAGCATGGGTATTTCTCACAATTTGCTGTGACACTATATATCCATATAGACTTGATGTCCACTAAGAGATCTCTGGATAGAAGAATTATGTTATGTTGGTACCCAGAATGGAGATCTCAGTCCCCATGCAAGTACACATTACCTGAGATTCAATATAAGGGCATGTACAGGAAAAGAAAAACCTAAACACCTGAGTGATGTTAGCTGTTCTGCTCTGCTGCCTGCTTTAGGAACCTGAGATGATCTGCAGGGTCCACAGCAGGTTGTGCATCACCTCTCAGCAAGTACATAACAAATCAGAGAATAAGGAGGAGAGAAACAAGTCTGAAAAGGAGATTGGAGGAATGAAGTTTTGAGGAAAATAGAGATATATGGGAAAGTTGTTACACCATTTTCTTCCTGTGTGCAAAATGCTTTAAAAAAGACAGTGGAGATCAGTTGTTCTGGATATAAAGGATAAGGCACAGTTTTGCAGCAAGGTTTATTGAAGGTGATACGAGAGTAAGGTCACCAAAGCCATAGAATGTCATCTCATGACAGTTCCCTGAAGAAGAAATAACACAAAGGACACTGCTGTCATTTACTCCCTTCTCCCACCCTGTGAGCCCTTCCTCTGATCAATGCTACATACAGTCCTAACTGAAGGGTTTCAGGTATTTGTCCATCCACTCCATCTGTGTGTCAGTCCATAATGGTGCAGAGGGGAAGAAGGGGGAGTGCAGAGCTTTCAGAGTGACTGACAAGAAAGGAAGAGAGGAGAGTACAGCTTGGTGGGGCAACAGACAACAGTGACACAGACACCTCTTTTTCAGATGGTCACAGGATCTGTCACTTGGTCTGTTTCCTTCACTCTGTATTTTTTCTAATTCACATTTCTACCTCCTTTTTCTCTTTCCTCTCTGTCTCTGTTTCCCATAAACTTTTCTCTCTTGCCTTACCATTTTTCCAGTTTTTCTTTTTTTTTTGTTTTTTTTTTTTTTTTTGTTTTGTTTTGTTTTGTTTTTTTTTGTTTTTTTTTTTCTTTCTTCCCAGAATGAGACCCTGTATTTCCAAGTCACATTTTGATTGTCTAGTTGTGGTGGGTTTTCTCTTCTGTAGCTCTGTTCTGTAGCTGGGCTCTGCACATATTTTCACTGTTGGGCTCTTTTGCCAAGGAAAACATGGACTTCTCTGAACTGTTCAGCACTAGAAAAGACCAGGCTAAGGAGAAGGAAGCATGATGCTGGAAGAGAGAATGATGGAAAAGTGTTCCTTGACATGTAATATACCTGATTCCAGCAGGAAACTTGGCAGACCTGACCAAGGAAAAGCAGGACCAGACTGCCTAACATCTGCTCAGAATTACCTATGGACCAGCAATCAAGAGGCGCTAAAGCCCAGCACAGACCCTTTACTTCTTTTCATCAAGAAATCAGTTCAAGCCCTCTCAAGGACACCCTTAGGGCTGTGTCTTCCCACCAAGGCAAGCAACGAGTCACTAATTGGATCACCTTCCTGGAGGTCTGATGAATGCATGGATGTGACCATTTTAGGAATTTCAGGCTGAAGGAGGAATTCAAAGAAAGAAAAAATCATTTCAAGAGTGGTGTCACATGCACTGAGTCTCAGGGAAAAAAAAAGTGGAAAGTGAGGAATAGGTACTATTAACAGTGAAAGAAATCAGATATGCTATTACAGAACAGTTCAAATGGTCAGATAAAAGGCTGATTATGTGGTCTCTTAGAATGAGCCACCATGTAATTTCGATCATTACCAGCGACTTTCTGTCACAGCAGATAATTACTGCTTGTGAGACGTGACCAGAAATACTTGGTGACAAACGTATCTGCAGTCCAGACTTCAATTTCAATCTTAAAGTGGTTTGTTTTCAAAAATCACATGTCATTTCACTGAGTGCTTAGACACAAGGAATTCAGCCAGTTAGATGCCTAGAGTGAAACTGCTCCCTGCAACTCCAATTCTGTATGTAGCCAGATAGAGAAAGCCTCACGAGGAGCTGCAGCTCATTTTACCCTCGAGTGGCTGTTCTGCACACAACAACAAGGCAATTCATTCTTCTTTTGCAGGTACAAAAGTGATTGATGAGCCAAAGAAGAGCTGGAGAAACACCTTTATGCCTCAAAATGCATAGTGTGATCTCTGCACGCTGACCATAAGCATTTTCTTCATTCTCTCACATTAAACAGATGCATAAACAAGTATAAAAAAACTGAAACAAGAAGTTATTAAGAAAGTTTATTGGATATAAGATTAAAAGAATGTGTATTGAAAATAAGCATTAGGCTTATTTTCAGCCTTAAGATGAGACAGAGGAGATTCAGATTAGATATTAGAATTTTTTTTTCACTGTTAGTGTGGTCAGGCACTGGAATAGGCTGTCCAGAGAGATGCTGGAATCACCATCCCTGGAGGCATTTAAGAGGCATCTGGTTCTAGCACTGGATGATGTTGTTAAGTGGTTTAAGGGTTAGAGTGGTAGTGCTGGGTTGATGGTTTGACTTGATAATCTTAAAGGTATCTTCCAGTCTTGATGGTTCTATGAATAATGCAGGCATTTGCCAATAGACCACTATTTCTAGCAAAGCAAAAAAAAAGGGGCAAGGAAAAATAAAACACTCTCAGTGCATTTTGAATGCAGTGTTGATGGAGAAAGGAGAAACAGGTCCTCCTAAGAGTCTCTTAGTTTATTTTCCATAAATCTGCTGGGCAACTTGAATCGATAGAGTCTTCTGGAGCACCTGAGGGCTATTAGAGCTCTTTTCCATCATATACTGTTTTATAACAGCTCAGTTTATTCAGGCTGAGTGTGTCCGTTTGCATATCTATCCTTAGAACTAATCTGAAATAATGATGTAATAATGGTTTTAAGGATAGGCCTCTTTGCCATATAAATCTTAGGTTTTAAATTATACAGAGGCCCAGTGGCCCTTTAAAGCTCTTGCACTCCCTGACTGATAAGATTTAAGTCCCTGAGGTCCAAAATTAACTGTGCTATAGCATGCATTATGGCTGCATCACAGAGCAATTTTATCAGCAGTAGGAGACAGCAGAATTGCACAAGTCTGGTGCTATCAATAGGAAGTGATGACTCACCCAGCTAGTGCTTTCAAAGTGGCAATATCCTACACACTAAAAATACCTTTTGAGGGTGATAAGTGACCCCATTGCCAGGAATAGGTGAAAGAATGTTAGCAGCAAGAAGAAGGAAAAATAAGTCTTTACACATTGCACCCTTTACTTCTGATACCTGTGGAAAAAAACTCATTTAGGTTGTGAGCTTGACCATTAAATTGAGTGAGCTTTTCAAGCTTTATTGAAGTGATTTTTGAACTGAGATGTTATCCTTATAAAACAAGTTCATGTCAGTCTTCACAGGCCCCAGTGACAACAGTCTGATCATATAAACACAGACAGATACAAGGCCTGGGACGTGTTCAAATAGCGCTGTGATAAAAGAACAACCTGACTTGAATGAATGGTGGGTAATGTTTAGAACAATAGGTTAAAGGTGCTCAGGAAAGCTAAAATAAAGAATTCTTAGTACTCAGAACGAATCCTAAAGAAGAATGACATGATTTGGTTGTGTGCAAGCCTATCTATTCTGCCATTCAAAGATTTTGAAGGCCATTTATATGGAGCTCCAGAGACAGTGTTTGATAAGCTTAACAGTCCATGTGGCACCCTTCCAAATCTGCATGAGGCAACACAAATTCAAGTTGCTTCCAGCTTTCTAGAGAATAGATTGGATGTTAAGTAGAGCAAAGCAAAGCAGGTTTCTGCTCTGTGTCTAGACTTCGATGGTAAATGACTTTTTTGAGGGTGCAGTGACTAAAAAAATGACTGTTTGCCCTTGAGTCACAGCCATGCTCAGACTAGCTCTATATCATTGATGAATACTGATGCAAGAGGAATGAATAAACTTCTGCAATGACATTAGATCTACACTGTCACTGAGAACTTTTTGAAAGGAAGAATGTGGATAATGTAAAGGAAAAGCAAGAAACAAAATTGCATTTTAAGCTGCCTTAATTTATCATATATCGTTCACTGGGGTCGAGATTTAATGGCTTTCTATTTTATTGTATTGTATAATCATATATTTTCTTTGTTAGCAGACTGATATTGATTTCTAAAAGAATAGAGATGCAGGTTAAAGATTCTTGGGTTTTGTGCTCTTAACTAGGGTTTTTTGCTCTAAAGTTCCTCCGGTATTTAGCAACCTGTGTGCTCCACAGAAAAAAACCTTCCCCTGATTAACATCCACTTTATTACAGAGTCATTCTTCTCCTTCTATGAACCTCACAAGCATTTTGATGCTCTTTTTGAGAATTTCAGACTCTTCCATACTTGGCTGATGTTGGGCAGTGAGTTCAAATGTCATCAAGTCCCTGGAAAGCCAAACATGTACACACAGATTGAGAGTAAGTACATTTTGTCTCTGTTAGAAGTCAGCAATAAAGGGACTCCTTGAAATGCTGGATTTGCCCCTGGCATTTTACTGAAACTGCTCCTCAGCCTCTGGATTCCTCTCTAGTGAAACAGAAAAATGATGTAAGAGAACTCTAATTCCTAAACTGCAAACCAAGTGAAATGTATGTACAGGCTTTATGTTAGGTTCCAGTAAAGGTAGCAGACTTTTCTTTGGACTGAAGCTTTTACCAGCTTGCTTGTAATCCACTATGAAAAGGTCAGTAAAAATCTGCAGTGCTCACAATTCAGATGTGTCTCCTTGGCCTCTTCTTGAAGGAAGAGGAAGGAAGGACACAGAAACAATAAGAGCAGAAGCAGTAGAAATTCAGGGAAATGGCAAATACATTTATTTAAGAAAGATAAGAGTTTCAGCAAATAAGAGCAGTGCAACAAATAGAGATGAGGCAAATACCAGGTCCCAGCTCCTACTGAAACCACCTAAAGGGCAGACTGGCACTGTCAGAGGTATTCATGTCTCCTGATTATCTCCAGCTACACCTTCCCATCACCAGCTGTGTGCTAGTGCCTCTATGACACGAGAGAATCAGAAAACTAGTCTGGTCACAAATATTCACTTTTTATTATTTTTGGACTGGTTTTCAGGCAGATCAGTTTACTGAACCGGTTCACTGGATGAATAGTAGAGGTGGCAAAAAAGGAGAATTGGGAATGTATGGCCAAGGTTAGGTGAGACAGGCTCCACTTCTGTTGACTTAGGGCCATCATAAAATCACAACCTAAGCTGTAAATACTTGAAAAGCTGGTAGATATTTCTTTCAGAGTGCAGCTGTGCAGGGCAATTCATAGGTAGTGAAACATACGGAGTTCTGGGCTCCAAATATTGTGTTCACAGAGCAGATACAACACTTGAGCTAAAGAAATTCCCTTTGATACTAATATAAATAAATTAAAGCATCAGAAGCTATTAACAGAAAAGTGATTTAAATGAGTAGTGGCTGACTTCATTTACACTGTGATAAATATACAGAATACAGTCTATTCCCACACCTTGACAGAAATTTAAACTCAATAGGGAAAGACAATAAATTCCCAAACCTAACTGCCTGGGAGGTCAGTAGTGCAGAATTCAGAGAAAGTTCTGTTCTGCAGTTTTTAGCAAAACACTGCTTTCAGGGAACTCCAGCTAGTGGAACAGTATGTATGACCTGAAACCCAGTTTGTATGGAAATGGCTGCATATATGCAAGTCTTAGAGGAGTGAAATTAAGCAAGACCTTCCAGCAAAAAGCAACAAAAAGCTACAGGGTAAGTTGCCCAAGCCATGGGACATCTTCTATATAACTGAGAAAAAGCTGCAGATGATGACAAATGATTACATAGCAGAGCAATACTGCTGCATTCTTTTTTTTTCTTTTAAGATAACACAATATATGCACACATTTTATAAATTAAAACTGCTTTTTGTAAGTAGCATGAAATTATGAAACAAAGCACACCTCTTGTAGTTCCCCCTTCAAGCTGCTTCTTCAGTGACACTGCTAAACTAACAGCTCAATTTTCCTGCCTATGACGCAGCTACCTTTCTTTGACAACCAAGCATCCCTGACAAGGCAGTTCCATTGAACTTCTTATTTCTGAAGACTGCATTTTTTGAGAAAAAGGTGCAAGACACCAGGAGATATATCCATATTAGTAAATTCTAGCATCCCACCAATAGTAAGAGCTAAAGGGTAGTACTAGCAATTTCATATCACCCATTTATTTCCTGCATATGTGTTGTCCCCATACATAGAAACAACTGTCAAAGCAGGCTTAAGAATATTCTACATCCAAGCAGGATGAGAAACAGTATTAAAAAAAAAGACATTTCTGCTCAGACTATGTGATTCAATTTTATTTGTTTTTCACTTTTTAAAATTTTCTATTTTGCCATTTTGATTGAAATTATGCCTAATAAATAAGCCGTTTTGAGTTGGTGTTTTCAGGGTTAGTTTGTTGATGTAGGTTTTACTTTTCTTCTTCTTGCTATATACAGTGTAATGTGTGTCTTAAAACAAATGTTCTTCTGCTCAGGAAAGAACATCCTCAGAGACACAAATTCCATATTTAAAATATATTGCATTTTGATGCCTCATCCACCTGGCTGATGATGGAGTTGAAATACCACTTTGTGCACAAGCTTTTGATCTAAATATCATTTTTTTAGTACTATTGTTTCCCCTTTGGAAGAAATAGAACAAAATAAAAATTTCATCAGTTCGCTTTGAAGGGAGGTATGTTTTATTTTGGGCTTTTAAAAACCAGTGGCATGACATGGAAATGATCTTAGATTTTTTAGAAGGTTTTGTTTTGTTCTACTTTCTCTGTCTGCTTTCCCTATTCCCATTGCCTCCCATCTTTCACCTGAATCAACCCTTCTTTTCCTTTGATAATCAAACTTCCATTTAACTGCTAGCCTTGTCATGTCTGTAGTTAAGTGAAATAAGCATAACCGTGCATGAAGCCTCAAAAATAATGAACTCATAAATGAACTGCCTCTGCAAAAATAGATATATACATGAATAATACTATGATGATCTTGTCTATGTATGCAGGAATGACTTAATTCCAGATTATTACACATTTGTCCAAATTTACTGATTGCTTTCAGTATCTAAAAATTGCGAGAGTCCAAGTTCGTTCATTTTTGAAAACTATGAAAGCTTCCTCTTAGCTGAATTCTCAGGTGTCCAGGAAAGACCATTTTATAGCCCTTCTTTACAGGTTACCACCTGGGGGTTTTTGCTTTAGGAATTAATGTTAGAAATTGAACAGTTTTAATTTTCCCCCTGTGCTGCTTATTTCACAAATTGCAGAGGAAGGTATTTGTCTTAGGCAGATATATCTCGGGTCCCAGTCCCCATTCATGAAAACTAGGGTCTGGTCACAATCTCCTGTGGCATCCTTCTGCCCTTTTGCCTGGTTTCCTTCTAGAGGATACAGGGCTGCAGAAGAATATGATGCACCTAGTTCTGAGCAGTGATTTCAAATGTATGTTTTGAAATGTTGGCATGAATGTTAACAATGCAGTGACAAAGGCGGGGAAGCTGTGCAAGGAGAGAGGCTGTGCTTTATGGAGAGACCAAAGTCATGGCCTGGCTATGGTTTCTGTCTAAATCTGTATCACCAAAAAATGACAGAGACAAAAAACACAGCCTTCTTCCATTTCCCCAGGCAAGACCTGAACCAGTTATCAAGATATTTATCACTATCAGGTGAGGGAAAGGCAGGTTCCTGACTTACCAGTCCTCACTCTCAGTGGAGCGTTGCATTCCCGGGCATGCAGCAGGAGAGGAAGCTGCATGCTCTGGCCTAACTCTGAATAGACAGTATGCATTGTAAAACCACATTGCCATCATTTTTTGCCTTGGGTGCAGTGCACACCCACTGCTTCAGTTGTGTAGACTGCTCAAATGTAGGTTAATGTGTTTGTTTTATGCTCTTAGTGCTCTGCTTCCTGAACATCTGAAGATCCTGATCATAAGAGACATTGTAAGAAAAAAATCTATTTCTTTTTAATGACTACAAGTCTATCAAGAGACAATAACATAACTCCAGGTCTCTGAAGTAACACATGAAAAAAAACTCCAAGATAAAAGTCTCAACAGACTTGGGATATGACTGGTTGCAAGTAGTTCAGTTGTTGGCCACAATTAAAATATGGAGCTTGCTCCTAAAAACTTCTTTTGCTATGAAAATAAGATGCTTTTTAATTTGAAAAATCTTCTAAATCCATCTACCTATACATCTGTCTGCCTACTTGTGTATTTACCTACCCACTTACCAAGCAGCCTGCCTATCAGTAAAACACATTATGTTGCTGAGCCCCCCCTTTGTTAAGAAGGGGCAAAATGAGTGCTGTGTGATGTTCTGTGCCCCTTGGTTCACAGAGGTCTAATCAGAGCTAGATTCAGAAATGAATAGCAAAAAATGAGCCAGTGAAATCAGAGTGCTTTGGTTGAATAACAGAATAAGGAAAGATGCAACAAAGCTGGCTATGCAACTAAAATGTACATGAGCTTGTAATACTTGATACTTCTCAACAGGAAGAGTTCTGCTGCATTTATGGGTAGAGCTGTATTTGAGAAGTTTGAGTTTCCAGACCCTGAATACATCAATCAGATTGAGCAGTTTACAAAATGGACAAGCCTAAATATCATGTTTCATGAAGGTGAGACAGCTTTTGCAAGATGTCAAGAACAGCAGTGCTTGGGAAAAAGTGCAACTGGAGGAGTCTGCAGGCTCCAGACATGCTTTGGTATATTGCTGCCCATCAGCATTCAAAGCTGCAGGAATGACCTACTCCTTATTGAGAACAAGGACTGAAAGAGGCAAGCAAGGCATAGATGGATTTCAGCAAAGTACTTCTGTCTAAAGCTCTTCCAGACTGATGGAGGTTCCAGTTAGGAAATGAGACAACAGAAAATGGAAGGGAAATTACAATGACACTGGGTAAAGCAACAAAGAAAAGGAGCAGCGGTGACAGAAAAACAATTATGGTCTGTGTATTTTATAGCTTGAGTGAGTAGGAGTGTTTCTCCCACCATACTGGCATGAAAGCAAGAAGAGCATCTCATGCCAGGGGAGTAGCAGATGGAGCAGCTATATTTCATGTGAGAACTTGTGTTCTGGGACTGTCAAGCTGCTGTGGGAGCTGCTCAAAATTTGTGTGTCAGCATTGCTGCAGCCCATGACTTATATTCCAAGGACAAAAAATCATTTTGGGCTGTATTATTTACAGAAATAAAGGCTGTCCTTTATTCTATGTAATTCTGTGTTTTACTGCCTTCTTTATCCCATGAAGTGTTTTAACTAATCTCTGATACATATGAGTCATGTTCACATCCAGTCTCCAGAATAAGTTACGTGTGCAATACAGAAATTAGTTTCCTGTTTCATATAAAAATGTTGTCAAGGAAAAATTCCCCTTTCATGACAAGAGGGATGTGGGGTATTTTGCAGTTGCTCATGTGAGCTGGGGACTTTTGGAGATGTCCAGCTGTTATGGACATTGCAGTCTGACTGAGAAGTGTCAACACACTTTTAGTAGGACAGCTTTTCGGACAAGCAAAAATGCCAGACATAATGCCCCTTCCATATGGCAAAGTACAGTCTGTGAAAACACCTGAACCTGTATGTTGAGTGATTGATGTAGGGATTTATGTAGGGCACTCAGAGGGATGGTGTTACGGCCACAGCTCTCACAGTGCACTCTCCTTGACTTCCAGCAAGAGCTGAAGCTTCCTTGTAACACCTGGTTTCTTTTCATCTGCAGACCGAATTTACCCAAGCAGTGGGGCACACCAACTGTGTGGTAGCCCACACGTGATGTAGATGGCAAACCACTGCCTGCCTACTGACTAATTTTGGTTAAGAACTGAATCCACATCATATAGGATCTCCTAACATTCTATACAGTGCAGGCTGGAGGCACAGACTCCACTTAAGCACAGTGCAGAGTTGCAACTTTTTCAAGCGTTTAGACACACAGCATCTTACTTCTGCTGAGCTTTTCATATTTCAGTGTTTGAAATGTCCAGGGCAAGAGAAATAGAATAAAATCATTTTCAAGGTGGCAAGAATGCAAACAAAAAGCTTTAAACCAAAAAATATTTTCTAAGCTACTGTCTGGCTTTTAAACCTAAATATCTCAGACAATTAGCAGCTTCATTAAGAAACTACAGGGCTACCCTACAGCAAAGGTCAATTAGCAGCTTCAACCTATCTGTCAACTTGCTGAAGAGCAATTTGCACATCCAGTTCTTTGATAGATTATCAAATTATTTTTTCAAAGGAGGAATTTATGCATAATGATAATAGCTAGTTAAATGACATGAGCACAATTTATCAGACTTTTTATTTTTTTTTTCTTGTAGAGGGCAGTCTCAAAAGCCTACACATCTCCTGCAATAATTTCAGTTGAAAATTGAAAGCAGCTTGAAAATCCTAACATCATCTTTCTGTGCTTCAGTTCAGCAGGAAAAAAGATGAAAAGTTACTAAAAAGTTAAAATATCATAGCGATCAGGAAGCAATTCTGTTTATTTAGCTCATTTTTAGTATAAATATTTAGAAGAGAAATGTAGAGAGAACAGGATGAGATAAAACTCCCCACACAGCTTAAAAAAGTTTAAGTGCAAATAGCCAATGACAAAATAGCAGAGTAATGACCAAGAAAAAGCTTCTACAAAAGCATACAAAAAGCCTGGGCTGGATGTGATCATGTTTCAGCCTTGGACACATGCAGTATTCTTATAATACAGGAAGCTCCTCATCATGCCAGCTTTCAAACAAAGGCAACAAAAAGAGAAGCATTGCTTAAAAAATCTAAAATACATTCTGTTTAACAATACAAAACATTCAAAGAAGAAAAGACAGAAATATCTCAAGTTCACATTTGGCTAAAATTCTCTTTTCAGCAAAACCCCCAAATTTCAAAGATGAGTTGAATTCATTTAAAGAAAAGAATTGATCTGGAGAATAGTTTTGCATTACTCTCATAACATGAACTCTATGAACAATAATTGTGCTTCATGGCCCACTAGACCTAGTAATGTAATTCAGCCCAGAAATTTGCAAATATATTATACATTAACGTGAGAAAAATGAGATACTAGAACCAATTGTGAAAGCTGCAGATATTTAAGGCTGGCAAACTGAACAACACTAATGTCTGTTATATATATGTTTCAGGGATCTTTTAAATATTTAACAACAATAATAATTCTAAGAAATATTGTTTATAAATGGGTGATTAAAAGAGCACTGAGCAGGTGAGTTCCTCATTCTCGTTAGCCATGTAGGCACAGGGTGGGGCTTTGCTCTGGTGAGCAATGGGGTTATTAAAAGAGGGCTCTAGGGAGTGCAGCAAACAGGGGCATGGCATGGTAGCTTGCATGGCAGTTTGCAGGTTTCCTCCTGCTGGTAGAGTTTTTAGTTTGTTGTTTGTTGTGTTTCTGTTGGTTGGTTGGTTGGTTGGTTGGTTTGGGGTTTTTTGTTAGCAGTGTTTTTTACACGATCAAAAACTGCAATTAGTACAAGTGTATGTAGGCAAGTAGAACCCTCCAAAGAGGATGTGTCTGTCTGGGTGCAGAGTGCTTGAGCTTATCAGGTACCAGGGGCATTGCAGAAGTCTGCCTGCAGTCTGAACAGGTGAAGGATCTCCTTTCTCTGGTGGCCAAGCTTAGGGAGGAGGTTGAGAGACTAAGGAGGATTAGGGAAAGTGAAAGGGAAATAGGTTAATGGAGTTCTGCCCTTCCACCCTTGAGGGAGGCCCACCAGGCATCAGAGGACTCCCATGTCAGGCAGAAGGAGGACACCTGGGGGATGAAGGGGAGTGGAAATCGGTCCCTGCTCAGGGAGGTAATAATAAAAGTTCCTCCTGACTCCCATCTCCTACCCAGGTGCCACTTCCGAATAGGTATGAGGCCCTGGATCTAGAGGGTCAGCCAGATGGGGTAGAGGAAAGTTATCTGCCCAGTGAGCCTCCCAATTACACTCCATCTGTGAGACTGATCACCACCCCTAACATCAAAAAGAAGAGAAGGGTACTTGTAGTGGGTGACTCCTTTCTGAGGCGAACAGAGGGCTCCATATGTCAACCAGACCCATCCCACAGGGAGCTGTGCTGCCTCTCTGGGGCCTGAGTTCAGGATATCACTGAGAGACTCCCTGGGCTGATTCAGCCCTTTGATTATTACCTACTCCTGATACTCCAGGCTGGCGGTGATGAGATTGAAAAGAGGAGTGTCAGGGCAATTAAAAGGGAATTTATGACATTGGATCTAGTGGTTGATAGAGCAGGAGTGCAGGCAGTGTTCTGCTCAGTCCCTTTGGTGGCAGAGGAAAAAGTGAAAGAAATAGGAGAGCTCACATTATTAACAAGTGGCTCAAGGGTTGGTGTCATCAGCAGAAGTTTGGATTCTTTGATCATGGGGCAATTTTTTTGGTACCTGGCCTGCTGGAACTGAGTGGGCTCCGTCTTTCTGTTGAGGGCAGAAGGATTTTAGCTCATGAACTGGCGGAACTCGTTGAGAGAGCTTTAAACTCTCTAGGTTTGAAGGGGGAAGGGATGCAGCTGGGCTGTCTGGAAGCAGCCCCGAGGCTGATAAGGCTGAGCTAGGGGTGAAATCAGTAGCCCAGCTGAGGTGCATGTACACCTATGCACACAGCATGGGTAATAAACAAGAGGAGCTGAAGGCCATGGTGCAACAGCAGAGCTATGATGTCGTCACCGTCATTGAAATGTGGTGGGACAACTCACACAGCTGGGCTGCTGCACTGGATGGCTGCAAGCTCTTCAGAAGAGACAGGAAAGGGAGAGGAGGTGAAGGGGTGGCCCTTTATGTTAGGGAGACTTTGATGCCATCGGTATTGAAAGCAATGATGATGAAGTTGAATGCCTGTGGGTAAGAATTAAGGAGAAGGCCAACAAGGCTGACATCCTACTGGGAATCTGTAACTGTCCACTCAACCAGGAAGAAGAGGTGGACAACTTAGTCTGTAATCAGCTGGAGAATGTTTCAGGACCATCAGCCCTTGTTCTTATAGGTGAAGAAAAGAGAAAGTTCAGGAAGTTCCTAGAGTGTGTGGAGGACAACTTTTTGTCTTCTCTGGTGGATGAGCCCACCAGGGAGGGACTACGTTAGATCTGTTGTTTGCAAATAGAGATGGGCTGGTGGGAGATATGGTGGTTGGAGGCCATGAAATTACAGAGTTCTCAATATATGGTGAAATCAGGAGGAACATCTGTAAGACTTGTACATTGGATTTCCAGAGGGCAGACTTTGGCCTATTTAGGAGACTTATTCAGAAAGTCTCTTGGGAAGCAGCCCTTAAAAACAAAGGAGTCCTGGAAAGGTGGGCATGCTTCAAAACAGAGATACTGAAGGCACAGTAACAGACTGTTCCTGTGTGCCAGAAGATGAGTTGACAAGGCAAAAGTCCAGCCTGGATGGGCAACAAGGTTTAGAAGGGATTTAGGAGTAAAAGAGGATGTATCATCTTTGGAAGGAGGATCAGGTCTTTCAGGAAGTATTTAAGGGGCTTGCTAGGGTATATTGGAAAAAAATTTGGGAGGCCAAAGCTTAGTTTGAACCTAATTTGGCAACTTTTGTAAAGGACAATAAAAAATGTTTTTACAAATATATTAATAGCAAAAGGTAGGGTAAGACCAACCTTTGTTCTCTACTGGATGAGGGTGGGAATTTTGAAACTGCAGATGAGGAGAAGGTAGAAGTGCTTAATGCCTTCTTTGCCTCAGTCTTTAGTGGGAAGACGGCTTGTCCTCAGGATAACTGAGAGCAAATGGCCCCCTGTTATCCAGGAGAAGGCAGTCAGAGAACTGCTGAGCCCCTTGGATTTTCATAAATCTGTGGGAGCAGATGGCATCCATCCCAGGGTGATGAGGGAGCTGGCAGATGAGCTTGTGAAGCCACTCTCCATCATTTACCAACAGTCCTGGCTCACTGGTGAGCTTCCAGATAACTGGAAGCTGGCCAATGTGACACCCATTTACAAAGAGGGTGGGAAGGAGGATCCTGGTAATTATAGGCCTGACCTCAGTACCAGGTAAGGTTATGGAGCAGTTTATACTGAGTGCCATCACACAGCACTTAGAGGATGGCCAGGGTATCAGACCCAGCCAGCAGGGGTTTAGGAGGGGCAGGTCGTGTTTGACCAACCTGGTCTCCTTTTATGACCAGATGACCTTGCAGTCATAGTCTTAACACACAGTCTTAAGCTGCACCAAGGGAAATATAGGTTCAATATCAGGAAAAAGTTTCTTACAGGAAGAGTGATAAAGTCCTGGAATTGTCTGTCCAGGGAGGTGGTGGAATTACCATTCCTGGATGTGTTTAAAAAAGGATTGGATGTGGCACTCAGTGCCATGGTTTAGTTGAGGTTAGTAGGGTGTGGGTTGGACTCAATGGTCTTGAAGGCCTCTTCCAACCTAGTGATTCTGCGTGGTTCTGTGTAAATGAACCCATATTCATATCTGAGTATGAAATGACTGCCATACAGTAAGGTCCATTTTATTTATTCCCGGCCCAGAAAGAGTATGAAATTCTTCCTTGTGTTTCTCTTAAGAAAAATTCAATCTAGACTTGTTTTACTCTTAAGAAAAATTCAATTTAGACTAGCAGTGATGTGTATAATAAGGATTATTTTTTTCCTCCAGGAAAGTAACTTAGGATGTAATCTTAAATCAGTCCACTTTTGACTCTGTGAACTTTAGATTAAGGCTTGCAAGAAAAAAGTTTTATAAGCTATTAAAACAAAACCTACAACAAAACAAAAAGAAGATTTTCATTTCAATCTGGATCCACAACAAAATTATTGATATTTTCATCCTACTCACCTTGTTGGATGCTGGTTTTTTATGTAACATTAAGACTTAGACAAATAGTTGTCAGTACCTCTCCAACCTTTTAACCATCTGAGATGTTCTCAAAAATCCGTCAGGATAGTCCTTCCATATGAAAAGATTCTTAGTAGTTTGATACTTTAACAGAAGTTTAGGCATAAAAAAAGCCTGCCTGCCATACTGAGTTTGGGTTTGTACCTTTGGCAGCCTGTACAATGGGAATAAAGCTGCAGAAGGTCAGGGGCTGATGACAGTGTGAAGTAGAAACAGAAACCACTGTGCTGAGAGGGTGACTCCTGTCAAGAGTGACGGGGCAGGCTCTGGACAACATCCACTTCACATCCAAAGTGCTGCACTTGCCTTTTCTGCTTATTTTTCTATTCATCAAGAGTTCATTCATCCTTTTATATCCTAAATGTGTTAGTTTATGCATATATTCTATATTCAACACATAGTGTTTTAAAAAACACTCTGCCATGTTTGGAAAGTGAAATAATTGTATTGAGGTTGATTCTCATCTTCTATGAGAATCTTCTATGAATGTCTTACTTCTGCAATCTTACCAAAAGGTTAATGACAATGAGGAAAATGTCTGGAAACCAGGATGGCTGAGTTGTATGGCTATCTTCTGTGTATGGTAGAGTATTTTGAATTGTTCACACTATTTTCAGAGATTATTTTCTTCATTTCATTTAAAAGGCTGTATAGGCCTGAATCATTGCATATTCCCCTCTCAAGAACAGACCTTGAAAAGCTCCTTTTGGGTTTTCCTGTTTTAGTATCTGATGGTCTGGGTAGCTTTTAAAGCTTTGTTCTGAAATTATACTGGAAAATACAGTTTAACATCCCTTGGATATTAATGCTGTTGACAGGACAGTATCTCAGAGTCAGAACTGAATTAAAATTCAGAGATCTAATTCATATGAGTTTGGTGTTTTGTTGTTGAACTCAGTGGCAGATGCATTTGTGATGTAAAGTTAAAATACATTTCCATTTACTCCTTTCACAATTGATATAGAACTCCCAGTCCATTTTCTCCCATAATCTCTTTGGTTTTGTCTTTGAAGTTATATCTCTGTTAGAGAACTAATGTAATTTATTCATCTGTAGCATAATGTTTAAAAGAAATTACTGTTTGGCATGGAGAAGATAGATGGATTCTGAGAAATTGTCTTGAACAGGCTCATCTGAGAGGTTACATAATTGATATTTGCTATTATTGTCTGCATTTCTTGAATTTTTCATATGAAATTTAATCAACAAGCAAATAAATAAAATGAAACTGAAGCAGACTAAAATATAAATAGATCCACTACCTGGCAGCTCATGTCAAAAGGTAATAATAAAATATGTTCTCAGTTTGAATATTTATACAAAGAGATTTTCTGAGAGAGCAAGTGTTCTTAAAAAAGATCAATTTACAGCACATTTTTTCCACACCTCTAGGAGGTTCCTAGAGCTTAAATAATTTCATGAATTCATTAATTTTGACATCTCAAGAAAGCTGTTTATAATGAAGTGATGCCCAAACAAATCCACCTACGATGAACTGGAGAAAGTGTTACCCTGGGTTTGATTGAAGAGATAGGAGAATCTTTTCCTATATAAAAAGTCTTTTTATTTTCATAAATATCCTGTGTGTGCAAGGAAAAGTGCAACCACTTGGTTGAAGACTAGCACATGTTGCAACCCTGCTAAAATGAATAGTAAAATTTCTTCTGATTTCAGTAAAAAAGAACCTATTTCAAGGCCTTCCAGTGATGTAAGATGGCTGAAATTTAGTCAATTAACAAAAAAGGGGGAATTTGCATATCGTGTCTCATCAAAGCATGATATATTAATTTCCATGTAAATATATTAAATCCTTGGACTACCTAAGTGAGAGCATATGTTCTTGTATATACTAGAAAAACTGAAAACTGTGAAAATTATAAAATTATGTTAACAGTCTAGAAATTACTCTCTTGCAGAAAAATGGAAGCAGAAACTGTGTTCCTTTAAAAAATATTCCTCATAGTTACAAGAATAAAATTCAAACACCTTGCCCTTAAAGACAGAATAATTCATAGTTCTTTTTTTACTCTTCTTCCTTAAATGTCATCTATGCTAAATATTAAGCAAGAATGATGTGGAACACATTTGCCCTTTGGAAACACAAAAACAGTTGGCACCAGGTTTCTTATTTCATTTTAGATATCAACTATTTCAAGATTCTCCAAAACTTTTTATAAACAAGTGGAAATGAATTGACTGGGAGAAGGTTGTGCATGATATATAAGTGTAGATTTAACAGCATCATACTAAGGCACAGTTTATTGTGTATCTGTTTTATTTGGTGTTGACAACCCAAAGAGGCACAGCTGTCTGGTGCTTCCTTCTAAGACTAATTTCAATTATGCACAGGTCTCTATGTGTTATGGGTTGTGCTGTGCTTTGTGTTGATCTTGGTTTTTATTAAAACATGTTAAAATTATCGGAAACTTTTCAGTATACAACAAGCCACCACCAGTGATCCTTCCTGACATTTTAAGATAATAAAAATCAGCCTTTAGTTGTGAATACAATGCAGACAAGGTCCTTCATTGCTGCAGGATGGTGAGTGGACCCTGGCACAACAACCCAAAATGGGTGGGGAAATAACCACATGTCGTTGATTTTACCAAAATGGGGCATCACAAGGAGCTTTGTGGGCTGTAATAGGCTTTGGAAGACAGGCTAGGTGGGTGCTGCCTCTCTGCTCCTTCTCAGCTCATGGGCAAAGGAAGATGAATGACAAGTTGTTACTAGCAGAGATATGACTAGTCCTGTTGGAACATGGGGCCATTTTATGCAGGAAAAATCTCTTAGACAGGGAAGAGATGGAAGGAAGGGATTACTAATGATAAATTAAGCCAAAAATCACTCCTCTAATTGAGTGCACAATGACCTGCAGAGATATGGAGACATGAAACGTGTAAGATTAGCAGAAAATTTACCTTCTCAGGGAAAAAACCCCACACCATTAAGCCAAAGAACTAAACCTTGGGAAAAACTCTATGCACAAAATAAAAGTAAAATGTAACTTTTTAATGAAAGACAGAGAGGGTAGATAGGGAGAACAATGTGGAGCCTTCAATACACCCTTGTTTGCCTCAGAGTTATTTGTAATATGGGGAATATGGGACATTGAGCATTCACAGATCACTTATGGTTCAGTAACAAAACCAGTGGAATGTTCTATAAGTACAAACCAGAGCAAGTTACTCAACAAGCACTTCTCAGTAGTATATGAAACATAAATCACGTTGTTAGTATCATCAGTCCAGGAAACTTTTTATGCAGTATTTGTGTGGGGTCCCATGATGTTTAAGAATGGAAATTACAGAGAAATTGCAGAAATTAATGGAAATTAGCTTCTGCTAAAATGTGGGGACTTTGAGACACTGGTAAACAATAATGCAGAGAGGGAAGCTGCACAACAAAAGCTCTCTTAATAGATGGGATATACCAACAGAACACAGAACTGTAGCCTGGAATTCTGTAAGGAATTAAAATTCACAGCAGGGGAAACAACCTAATTAATGCCTCTGAGTGACATGGATTAGTGAAAAAGGACTGTTTGGACCCCATAATCCATGAAGTGAAAGTAATTTTATCCCTGTGTGAAACACAGGTGAGGCTAATACTGAAATACAGCATGCAGTTTTGGTGGCTGCATTTATAGTGAGGTTTAGAAGTCTCAAGAGAGCTCCAGTGATAACCACAGTACTTATTCTATGTTCTGGAGAAAGCATCTTGCTGTTAAAAGCTTAATGCTTAAATCTGGTTAGCTTATTAAAAGGGAAGATTGAGGAGTGATTTGATTACAGAGTATAATGTCTTCACAAGGAGAAAGCAGGGGGGAATACATAGCCTTTTATTTAGTGAGAAAGGTGTAAGAAAATCTAAGAAATTGAATCAGATAAATTCTAATAGGATATTTCCTATTAGTACTAAACACAGTAACACTCCAAAAGATTGTTTCCTGAAGTAAACTGCTTAGAAAATCCATCATCTCCTAAACTCTCCTCATCCTTAAATCAGAGCAGCACACTTTGCTTTGAAGATGTGCTATGAAAACACAAAGCCATTGGATCCAGTAGGAGTAGAGTAGTATGTGGTATGTGATACAGGTGATCAGCCTAACTGGCTGAGGGCTTACACTACTGCTTGTTGGAAATCCTTTGAATTCAGCAAATCACCGCCTTCTAAGCCCCTTAGTTTACATCTGCTCATGAGGTACTGAAAGAACTTTAACAAGTAACTGGCAGGAGTACCCCTCTGGCAGTGAGTGGGCTCCATCCACACAACCCATGGGTGGCATCCCATCCCTCACCCAGCTCTTGAGGAAGCCATTCTTTAGAACTGCATAAGTGTAGTCTTTGGACAGCTCTTCAAATTGCTTCCTGTCCGTGGAGAAAAATATGTGGGACAACACCGTAGAACAATGTGATTACACACACTGCTGCACTGCAATATCTTTCCTTGCAAATGCTTTTTGCAGCAAAGGGGGAGGAATCAGCCCCTCTAGACTGCAGGGTCTCACATGGATGTGTGCTAAGAGACCAGGGTGGGTAGGCAGGCAAACCTTGCAAAAGAGGATGAAAATGTCAAAGAAATAAAGAGGAAAGCAAAACCAAATGTGATCAGGAATAAATGAATATATGAAAACAGAGAAGGGAGTCAGAAGGCATGTAGATGGAAAGTGAGGAGCTAGGACTGCTGCATATGGAAAAGGGACCATTTCTAAGTTGAGCATCCTACCTGGAGCCACAATGCCTACTGAAATTCTGAAATTCAGGAGTGGGAGGGTGGCAGGAAAATGGATAATCTGTACTAAAAGAGCCCACAGGACTAGATATTAAAAGACAATGTCAGTAGATGATAAAATTGTGACTTAAATATATGGAAACATAATTTTACACAGAAACGCTAGACTCATGAATTGCTAAATACTGCGAGTGAGAGCACAATTCCACCCAAGGATAAAAAAGAAAGGGAAATGTTTAATAAAATATATTCTATACATTCAGAAGGAATAGCCTCATTATTACTGGCCTAGTGAATGCTGCAAGATAGAGGTTCATTCATAGAGTCACAAAAATGAAGTTTGCAATGAGATTGCTATTGCCATGATTCCTATTGTTGTAGTTGCTGCACGAGCAATAGCTCTGCTATTAAATCTCAGCACAGGGAGAAATTCTCAGCAGTGAGTAGTCAAGGGGGGCTGAATGTTGCATTCTGCCTGGTTCATTTTATATTCAGATTCACTGCAAGTTTATAGGGCAAAAGGATCATTCCATAAAAAGCCTGAAGCAAAGAGGAAATGAGAATGGAAAACCAGGTGCTGTGGAGACCTCTCCTGCTTCCTAAAACATCAGTGAGCAGTTTAAAATAATTCTTGTGAGGCAATAAAAAAAGTAAACAGTATCCATATCCAGCAAAAGTTTGCCCTGCTTGTAAAAGCTAGGATGACTGTCCTTCCTAATGCACATACAGCTTCTGTGTTCAATTTTCACTTCTCAGTCAGTTTTTCCCTCAGTTCCTCAGATCACTTTACTTTCTGGTTCAAACTGCAAGGCACACTTGAGATGTCTAGGCCAAAATGTCAGTAATTTTGTTTGTGAAGTTGCTTGCAAAAGCAAGGGGCCTATGTTCTCTGCAGAACTCTTCAGTGCATGCTTTTAAGGCTTCACTATTTTGTAGAGTTTGACTCCTAAAGCTGTCAGCCATCACAAAGCAGCTGTTAGAACAAAACATTAGAGGCACTTGGAAATCTGTAAAGAATCAGAATTGGTGAATCATTATCTATGATATTTAAGGAACTGAAACACCTGAAAATTTGACGTGAATCATATTTCTCTTTGTCACCACCATGACTCACTGTTTCCCACTTGAAATAAGATGTTCTTTAACTTTCTTTCTTTTATAAATTTGGCACATGGGAAATATCCCTCAGGTCACTGGGATGATTTTACCTGAAAAGAGGCAATTATACCTATGTAAGGAAAGTTCACACAGAGGCAAGAAAAGTTCCAAGGTCAAGATTCTTATAAGTATCAAGTTGCATATCAATTTTTAAATGTAAGTTAAAGCATAAGTGTATACAGCCTCTCCTCAGGGAATGAGACACATGTGGCTTCAGAAATGATAAATAACAGGTGTGGAAATTCTCCTAAAAGCTTGTTGACAGCTCTTAAGAAACCACCTGCTCCCAGAAGCCAAAGAGCTGACTGTCACACCAACAGTTTACCAAAGTTATACTGAAACTCCCTTTAGACATTAAAAAAGAGGGCAAAAGAGCACATCTGAAGACATCCAAGAGCTCTAGGATGGGAATACTGATGAGGGATTAAATATGTTGGGGTTTCACCTAGAGATGACCACTGGAGGTAGAAACGGAAGTCTGGGTACTCTGAAAAGCCCATCTTTCTCAGTTCCAGTTCTCCTTAGAGCAATGTCCCTGGCCTGCACCCCAGTGCCAACATGCCATGCTCCTCTCACCTCCTCTGTAGAAGGATTTTCTAGCCATGACTTCTTGTGAAAGGTGAGATTTATCTGGGAAAGAATTCAAGCAGAAATCTCAAGATAAAAACATCTCAGATTACCCTGCGCTCTGATAAATTCACTTTCTAAAATATTTCTTTTTCATTTTAGAAGGCTTTTCTCAGATATTGTCTCCAATGATCACTTTAAAGGCTTATTCTCCTTCTTTGTATTTACACTTCTCTTTGGTTTCCAGACAGGACTGTTTGAACACAGTATTATTTCATTAAGCTCTGCTATCCATTCCTAGATAGTATTTTCATTGGTATCTTGCCCTCCTTTCAATTTTCTCAAACTGAAAGCACCTTTCTCTTTCACACTCTTGTCTTTGATTTATAACATAATACTTCTGTCTTTTCTCTTCAGAAGAGGTGTTTGCTGTTATCTAGGTCCAAATTACTTATTGGAGGACATTATATCCCCAGAGGCCAAACAGAGCAGTGCCAATTTATCTAGCATTTTTTTCCTCAGAAACAAAATGAAGTCTGAAGTTTCTCCCAACAACTATAAGAAACATTTTCTTTCTGGGATGTCATCCCATCCATTAAGGGTATATTTAATTTAGCAATAGAAAGAAGTGCCATGTAAATAGAATTAGCAGTGAGCTAATAACCTAATAAAGCATTTCTCAAAGCTTGTCCTGGTTAACAACACTTCTGTACCAGGGCTGTATTATGAACTAAAATCTGGCATCAAGTGATATCTTGTTAGTTACTCAAGACCCAGGAACCTGGGGCAGGGGGAATGGTGCCAGAGTTTGGGTTTTTTTCTAGCAAGGATGAGAGTTGCTTGGTGTGGAGGCTGTTCCAGCACAGACAGGTGTTACACAAGTGTTCTTGAGATTGCTGTTGGGGAAGCCAGCAAGTGCTCCCCAGAACATGGCCATAAACCCCTCATGCATCCTGCCACACCAGCAGGGAGCAGAGCAGCTCTGGATGCCCACAGATCACTTCTTTTTCACTGCCATAGGACAGACTGGATAACATTTAACTCAGATTATATAATATGGGGGTTTGGGTTTTTTTTCTGGAGGGAAGCTTGTTCCATTATTCACAGAACTCCCTATTTCTATCTTCTTTTTCAATGTTATTCCATGTTATTTGATTTGGTTGTCATACCATGCTATGGACTTCATAGCTGTATATCTCTTAAGAAACATTTTAAAAGTGCATTAAAAAAGTGAAAAGGTGTAGAAGAAATAGGAAACAACAACAACAAAAAAAAAACAACAAAAAAAAAACCCCTCCCTTGAATCCCAAGATCTCTCAAGTTAAATTTCAATATTTCAATGACAAGATGCACAATCCTTAAATGATGGGAGGTAGAATTTTTTCAGATATTCTCATCTTGTTTGGGCTGTTTGTTTGTACATGTCTGAATGAACTTTTGGAAAATAATTTAACTTGACAGCCCTGTGTCAGACAAATTTGTAACATGAGCATTAGATGAAAGTATGTATAAACCTAGTTTTATTGATTGAGAAAATACATAATTTGTAACAGCTTGCATTGCAAAAGGTGGGCTATTTCTTGTGCCTTAATTGTAGACTACAAGTAAACATTGAAATGACAAATTTCTGATACTTTAACAAGCTCAGTTTACCATTAGGAAGATATACAAAGTCTGTATAGATGATTTTTTTAAAAAATAAATCTTAGAAATGTCAAAGCAAATTCATTTAAAAATGTGTCAGTCACACACAGACTAAAAAAATTGATCATAGAGCCTGAAACTAAAGGTCTGAATGCTCATTACCAACTCAGATCTGCATATGGCAGACTAAGAATTATTATTGTAAAATCTCAGAAAGTTTGTGAAATAGGTTTTCTGCCTTTATTTTAGGCTTTCACAATAGAAGTGATGATATTATTATCTGCCCTCTGCAATTTAAATTTCATTTTTACTCATTTACTAAAACTGCTTCAACATTATCTCAACCTCTGCTGACATTTATGTCTTCTGAAAATAAAATAATTTGAAAATAGACTTTTCTTCATTGGCAAGTAAGCACAATCTGACTATTTATGTGGAAGGTTGAGTTAAATAAGCCCCAGGAGAACCTGAAATGTAGCTTAGTTTCTTCCACAAGCCATCTGCTGTCCCTATTTCTACAGAAAAGAAAACAGACTTCACCTTATGGTTGCTTTGCAAGGAACTGCAGGCAATGAAACGCTGAGTCACTGTGGAAAAGGTTGGGTCATGCAGCCTGAACTAACTCCTGACAAATGCAACTTGAAAGTTGGGAGTAGGGAAGAAAGTTTCCTTTTGGGTGAATGGTTTCATAATTGTTCACAGCAAGTTTTTCCTACACATTTTTTCCTCTCCAGAGTACCATATCTGATCCACAAGTGATACTATGATAGAGGGGTCAAGTGAAGCCAGGAATTCCTGGTAACTGGGAGATCTGGATCTGAGAATGACTTTTGTCTTTCCTGTGAGTGCTGGGGGCAATAAGATAGCTCAACTCATAAACAGAGCTTAAAACTAGGTTTAGCAGGGAAAAGGGATGGAATTCTAAGCACTCTAGAGAAACCAGAGGCTGCTAAGGAATTAGGCAGAAACAGGGAAACACCTGGGAATTGCCTCAAGGGAATTAGGAAGAATTCTAAAAAGAGGAGTCTCACTATTCCTTCAACTGTTAGCAATTCCACAGTTGCCTACCTGATTTTTCAGTTGTCCAGGGATGAAGTCTGACACATGATGGATGAGATAGAATGCTTTATAAAGAACTAAAGTGTTTCTTTTTTATTCAAGTCAAGGACTTTACCTCTTTTTTCCTCTAGTCTCCCTTGCTCTAGACAGGTTTTCATATTGTTATTTCTAGACTGATGCCTGGGAAGCTGTCAATGTTCAGATGTTTCAACATTATTTCAGAAAAAATATCAGCAAGAAATGTTTTAATGCAGAATAAGATTTTGGCACCTTTCTGATATGCCTTGCTTTTCCTATATATATATGAAAGATTCCTTGCTGGAAGACAAGAGGCCTTGTGTTGATATATCTTTCCTCCATATGTTAGAATTGATTTTACTAGCATCACATGGAGATTCTTTTTTAGCAAATTTTCCTGTTCTGCACCACAGTTTGAGAATAGACTTTCTCCCCTTTTCTCCTAGCTTCACAGCTTGCTGTGGGCATCAGAAATGAATGATTCTTCTAACTGTGAGTGGGCAGTATATAATGACAGAATTAAAATTTATTATTTTGCAATGCAGGAGATCCATGCAGTACTTGGCACAAATGAGCCCAAATAGGGTGCTCTTGATGATTTATCCTTAAGATAAATCCTTATTAAAATAAATAACATTAATTGTGGTTCAAGCATCAACATTAAATTCTTTCTAACCATGTCAAGTTACCTCATCTTCACAGTGTCTGACAATAAAGTGAGAGTAGTCTCAGCCATAGTTTCCTTGGCAAACACATGAGCATCTCACAGCATTACCATAAGGGCAGTGAGACAGCAGAACAGGTGGCCCAGGAAAGTTTTGAATGCCCAACCTTTGCAAGTATTCAAGGTCAGATTGCACAGGGCCCAGAGTAACCTGGTCTAGTGGATGGTGTCCCTGCCCATGGGAGGGTCAGAAGTGTGCCCTGGTAGCCAGGAGGGCCAACCCTGTCCTGAGGTGCATCAGTCACAGCATTGCCAGCCAGGCAAGGGCAGTGACTGCTGCTCTCCTCTGCACTGCAGTGGCCCCACCCTAGGTACTGTGTGCAATTTCAGGCATCCCACTATTAGAAGGCTGTAAAGCTATTCTCTAATAGCTTTCCAATGCTATAGTATCCAATGGAGGACTACAAAAATGGTGAGGAGCCTTGAGGGGAAACCTCACAAGGAATGGTTGAGATCTCTTGGTCTGTTCAGCTTGGAGGAGATGGGGAGACTTCATTGCAGTCTACATCTTCCTCATGAGGGAGGATCTGTCTGGTGACCACTGACAGGACTCAATGATGACCCTTGTGGGTGCATTCCAACTCAGGTCATTCTGTGATTCTACAATCATCTAACCTTGCTCAATACCCTGCCAGAAGTGATTTCAATGGGCAGTTGAGGTGATTTCCTTATTACAATGTGCAGCAGCTAAATGAAATCCACTTGGTCACTTCAGGTAAAATAAGGAATGGTTCTGGAGATCTTCCTTCAAGCCTGAGACTTTATCACCTGGAGAAGGAAACGTCATCTACAGCCAGCTCTGCATGGGTACAGAGAAATGCAGTTACCACATAGTAGTGGAGAAGATGCTAAATAGAAAAATGGTGAAACAGCTTCAGCTTATTCAGAAAGCCTGCCTTCTTTTTTTTTTCATAGATGGAACAAGGCAGGTGTGATATACCTCAGCCCATATAACTTAGCCAGTTACTCTCCCTTCCTACTTTCCTTTTACACCTATCAGCAGGCTTTCAGGCAACAGAGGCAATGTTTTGTGAGATGGGAACTGGCACTTTGGTCCCATTGCAACTTCTGCAATCATGAGAAGAAGAAAGATAATTCAGGTACAGAACAGGATCTGAGCCCAATATAGTCCTATGTCTCTTGTCCCAGGATTACAGCAGGCAAGTCACCAAAACTCTTCCTCTATTTAAAACAGGCATAATGATATTTCATAGCTACAATTGTAAAAATTCAATAAGTTGTCTGCACACAACAAAAATATGCATGATGCAATCACGTATGTTACATTTTTAGGTAAAGTAGCTGTAACAATCTTTAGAAAACAAATCAGTACATGTTGGTGGCAAAGAAGGAAACTGAGGCATGAATTGCTCTGGGCAGGAAGGGCTTCTTGTCTGTCCTGCAGTGTCTCCCATTTTTAAGTTAGTTTTAAGGCCATTTGCAGTGTCTGTGTGTCTCCATCTTTTCTCACTGTCCCTAGAAACTTTAATATCCTGGCCTGAGGATATAGCCCTGGATGAAACCAGAAACCTTAGGGAGTTAGTTGAAAACAGACTAAACCGGGAAATAGGTTTCTCAAGCACACATTTCCTTTTGTTTAGCCACAAAAGCTTCACTTTTAATAGCTTCCCTGAATGCACATATAACCCTCTCTTCATTTCAGCTGGACATACAAGCCTGTAATTTGATTTGTTTAGCTAACATTTGTAACCTTCACTCCCTGTGGCTTACTGTAGGACAGGCTATAGAACAGCACTTCCTAGCCAGGGGAGGGACAAGTTTTGGTAACTGAAGGAAGGAAATGGATGAGTAACACACTGCCTCTAGGGAAAAAGAGAGATGAGTCCACTCCTCAAAAGGGAACAAAGTATAACATCCCTATTACAGTAGGTTCCCTGAGTCAGGCTCTTGGGATCAAACTGAAAGATTAACCCCCCACCACCTGCCTGCTGAGAAACTTTGCTCTGAAATGTAAAATATGTGCTACTCAGCCCCATTGCACAGTTATACCAGGTAATGTTAATCATTCAGGGAAAGGACTAGAATCCAGCTTTCCTGAGCTTCAGGTAATGCCCCTAATTCATAAGCCAAAAGATTGCTCTTTTCTCTGTAGTGAATGTTTTTTCTCATTACTTGTTAGCAGGGTGCTGAGAATGCAACTGAGGATGCAGACCCGTCCTGGGGCTTAAGGCTATTGTCAGGGGATGGAGCATGGATTGGTGGGGCTCCTTGCAAGAGGATTACTTATCTTAAAGGTGGGCAAAAACCCTCTCCTTCCCTTTTGAAGTGATGGGAAATCTTTTCTCTCTTTGAAACAAAAAAATAAATCTAAGCCTTTAGTTTGGTTCTGAGGTCTAGGCAGTGGACCCTTAGTGGTCGTGAGTACATCCCTGTCTATCTCAGAATAAAGTACAGGGGTTTATAGGAAGAAATTCCTCTGGTTTATGTAGCTTTAGGTCCCATCTCTGTCTCTCTGTTGTTTGCTGTGTACCTCACAGGAAACTTTCTCATCTATGCTAAGCCCCATGCCGTGCCAAGGGCACTCATGGTCTCCTCCATGTCAAATGCAAATACTCAAACCCTCAGGATGACCAGTTAGGGAGTTTCTCCCACCTTGCAGAAGAGCTCCCCCATCTATGGTGTACATATATATCCATCTACAGATCAGATATGGAAGATTCTTTCCTCATACATATCAGCAAGCACACTATGGATATTCCACAGGATATATGTCAGTGTTTCTGGTAGCACCATTGGGTCCAAAGGGCTTTACATCATTTTCCTTGCAACTGGGAAAATAACATAAAAATTGAATGAAATTACATATGTGCACATGAGAATGCAGAGGTAGCAATCATTCATGCATTGAAAAGTGGTCAAAAGAGGTTGTCCTCATTTCTGCCATACATTTCCAAACACAATTGCACAAACTGAAGTCCTTGCTGTAAAAAGCCTGGCATAAGCTGAAGTCAGTTAAATCAGATGTTAGATTATTTCTTTTTCTTCTCGACCTACAATAGTGGTAAAACCTGAGTGATGCTCAGGTCCTTCAGGCATAACCCTAATACTGTTTTCAATTACATTATCAGACAACATAAGCATAATGATATCAAATCTTCCTGTCCATAGTATTTGCACTCCATTAATGCCTGATCATGCAGCAGTTCCAGTCTAGTAAAAGAGACCCTGCCTGAGAAAATTTTAGTCTAAATAAGCAAAGATGGAGGAGCTATTTCAAGAGACCTCGCCGAGGGATTAAGAGATGTCAGACTTTCTGGCAGGAAGCCTGTGGGAGGTCAGGGAACTGAACCAAGGGCTGCAAACCCCCAGCAGCATCAGTCTCCAAATTGCTCTGTACCTGGCAGCTGCCTGCCAGAGAGATGTGGTGGTTGCTAAATGAAAAGCAGATGGAGTTAAGTTTAGTTAAAGTAGACAGTCATAACAACAAAGAGCTCTCATCTAATCACCCAGCAGTAGTAGGGCTGGAAATGTAATCAAGTTGTTTTCTATAAATCATTTTCACAAGATAAGAGGCCTGGCTATACAGCATGGCTCACTAAGTATTTGCACTGTAAACTTTCCTGCCCTCAGCACCACCCCTTTGCTCTGAATTATTGCTTTAATGAATTTAATCATGAAATGTAACAGTTGGATAATAAGAACCCTGTAAACTTCCCCCTCCTTTCCTTTTAAATTAAATTATATATTGGTAGTAAAAACATGATTATTTGAAGGTTGCATTTATGGGAATTCTTGCCCTCTGAGGAGGGTGGTGAGGAAAAGAAAAAAAGTAAGAAAGTTTTTACTTACTAGAGAAAACAGCTTGTGGAAATAATTACACAACTTGTGAGCCCTGCTCAGCATCTGTATTTAACAACTTTATACTCAAGCCTTTAGAAACACGCAAGTAGTCTGTCTTTCAGACAATTGAATATATAAAGTGTCTAAGTTATTGTACTATTTTACTAATGGATTGCCAAGATAAAGTGATTGAATCTTCTGAAGAGGAGGGGGAGAATGCTGATAATGTCTGTTGTAATGAGGAACAATAATGGACATAAAAGTTTATTAACTCCACAGATCACTGCACAGCAACAGCAGAGAAGCAGTAAAAGGGAAATTCAATTGTGTTCTGTTGGAGCCCACAGCACGCACTGAGCTCCTCGTTAGGTGGGCTCACAGTTCTCCAAACCAGACAGGTCACTAGCTGGGATGGGAGAGCCAGGGAACAGAGCTTTGCTGCTTCAGCTGCACCCCAGCCTGTTCCCAGCATTCAGACAGCTCTCTGGTTTCCTCTGATTGGGGTTTTTTAAGATTTTCAAGATTAACATGTTTTGGTTTACAGTCCATGCTCCCATTCACTTCTAGGTTCTTGCAGGCTGGCCACACCAACATCTTTTCCTGCAGCCCCAATCTCTTAGGCTGAAGGCAATTGAAAAGAATGAATCACTCCAGTATTAAATAAACTCCTGTCCGCTCAGGTCACTGCTGTGGCCTCTGGAGGATTTAAAGTAAATAAAGGAGTTGGATGACAGTGCATTTTTTACTTACTTTGTTTAAATTTGGGCATTGTTTTTCTGGAAAGACAAAGCACTTTCCCTTATTTTGAGTCCTTGCATTTCAATTATGCTGGAAAATGGTGATGTTTGCCAGACTGGCCTGTTTCCTGCTGCCAACATCTTCCTGACAGTGTTTGAATGACTACAGGGACAGACATGTCCCAGAGCTGCCCTGCAAGCTCAGGTCTATCAGAAGACAGAAACAGGACTGGTACTTGTATGAGCTCTCTCAGATGAATTTTTTTTCTAGCTCATACACTTATTTTAGTTGTACAACTTGCTGCATGGAATCCTACAAGTGTTGGTAGCCGAAGCAAAACAGCAAAAGAAAGTGAGCTACTTTAATAGTGTCTTTTCTGAGGATTTAGATGCTTGCTTCATTTGGTATCTAGCATCTCATGACTGTTTAAATAGTTGATTTGACAATAATATCTAAAAAGTCTTTGTTAAACCTATTTAAAAAACCTCTGCAATAATGAAATTCAGCCATTCAATAATGAATACAGCCTCATTTGGTGCAGTAGTTTCTATTTTCCTCTCCTACAGTTTGAAATCTGACAACGCTGCAGCAAACAAACAGCAGATGGGATTGTAACAGGGCTTTTAAAATAATGAATATCCATAATTCTGCACTAAGACTCAGTCTCTGCCCTTGGATGGCATCTAGGGTGCTGGTAATGCCACTAACAAAATAAGGCAGATTGCTGTTTTTCTGTCACACAAGTGAAATACTATCAGCACAGTGTGCAGGAGTGTGCTGATGTTGTACATCAAGGGCAGGAGTTTGAGTGGAGGAGAGGGAGAGGAGGGAGGGAAGCTGCATGAGGACATCAGCACAGTGCTGGGCCAGAGCTGTAAATCCCAGGGACGGGGTTTATGAGCTATGGGGCTCTGTGGTGTGTTGCACACTCCCAAGGCTCTGGGGCAGCCCACGGAGGGGCCTGAGAGAGGTCTGGAGTTAGCTTTGAGCCCAGAGAGAGTGAGCCTGCCTCTGTCCAAAATCTAATGAGCCTCTGTCATCCTGCCAAGACGAGAGGAAGGAAATGTTAATAGATGCATCAAAGTCCAGTTCACACAAGCATCCCCCTGGGATATCAGACCAGCTGTGAGAAATGCTTCAATAAGTCATGAAGGGCTTTGCTCCCTCCTCACAGGGCTTCTTGTAGATTTTATCCCAGGCAGATTTCATATGAAAAGGTGTATTGTTAAGCCAGCCAAAGCAAGGGTCTTCTCCCCAGTCCTCCAGGCTCATAATAACAGGGTCATCCTCCTCCAGGAGCTCTCTGAGTGATCTCCTGGGTCTTGCCCTCTTGCCTGCTTCTGTGTTTTAACTTCCCAGCTGCCTGAACCTCAGCAGCACAGAGCACCCATGGCCGGGCACCCAGCAGCCCTTGGCACACAGGGTCAGGCTCCCTCCTGTGCCTCCAGGGATGAGCCCCTGGTGGGGTCTGTCACCAGCTCTGTGGGGCTCTCTTCCCAGGACCAGAAAATAAACAAGGGAAACAACAAAGTGGCCAAGGTGACTTTGCAGGTTTGCAGACATACCTGTCTTGCCCTAGGGGGAATTTAAACAATTACACTCAGTAAACTGGGTTGCTCAGCTAAAAATTCTCTGTGACTGTGTTAAGGCTGGCAGCTAAAATAGAGGGAATGCATCTCCCTGCACTATCAGAAGTAACAGACTACTTTAGATTTATTTTTTTAAATTTACTTTTACTATTTCGTTTGCAAATTGGTAGGCACTTCTAAACACAAACCAGTTTTTGCCCTTTCAACTTTCCTCACATTACAGCCCAGCTAACTCCATTAGCAAATAAAGTAAATAGCCAGAGCACTCATGAAAGTCTAAATTCCCTGAAGGTAATAACTGTATAAAACACATGGGAGTTGTTATTTCAAGGCAAGGAAATGGAAAGCTTTTAGTTTATCATTAAGCTGGCTTAGTATTTTGGTAGGCCTTGGCACTATTTATTAACAATTTATAAAGTCAAGCAGGGGTGAATCTACGTAAGTGATACATATTTTTGTACTGAGATGTGGGACTTGTGCTATTTGTCCTGAACTCCATGTAAACAGTGCTTAATAAGCTCTGACTTGGCTTTTCCTATTAAACAGTTTGCCTGTGTGAATTCAAGTCACTGCAAGTTCCTGCAAGAATTACCTACCCTTCAATGCAGTACTGATGTCAGGAAGAATCTTTCCAGGCTGCCATTAGTTCAAAATTCAATATTTAGAAACAAAACCAGTATGAGGAGCCTTTGAGCTCTCACAAGAGGCTTAGAAGGGGTTATATCCTTATGGAAGAAGAGGCAGAGATGAATGAGTAAGAATGAAAACTATTCCACAAAGGAGAAGAACAAAAGAAGACACTGTCACAGATGTGTGATCCCATGGGAACCTAAGTTCATCAGCTTATGTTGCAAGGACATACAGGTTCCATCTTTTGCCTGACGCATTTTCTAGCTCTAGCCTGACTTTTCTGGTCCCATCTTTTAGTCCTTCTAGTCTTTGTTCCTCTGAATTCTCTTTCCTTTTGTCAGTTCAATGTGCACGTGAGAACGCAGAGGTAGCAATTATTCATGCATTGGAAAGCGGTCAGTTCTAGTGTTGCAATGGTTAGACTAAGCTTATATTAGTTCTTTCAAGGTATTTGCAATGCTCAGCAAAACTGTGAAAACATTGAAATAAAAAACTCAGGTACTAACTTTTGTCAGTTAGTAAGATGGATGTTTTCATTTAGAAAAGCTCTGCCGATGAGATGCCCACCCTTGGCCTCATTCACTCTGTTGTATATGTGTGCCACCTCAGGGGAGGACACTGGACAGACACACAGATGTGCACAGTGGTTTTCTTCTGATATTTCTTCAGGGCTCATGTGCTTTCTATAAGCAGCCACAAACTGGTTGGCATTGCTCAAAAATCCCCCAACTTGTAAATGCTGACGACATCAAGTTTCTAGCAGTGTAGGTCATTACATTAGTGTTATTTAAAGTACAACCAGACTGGCATTTTAGCTCACTGTTTTCTACTCACAAAACCCCTCTGATAGTCTAAGGGCATCCTAGCTCTTTGATAATTTGGGCATTCACCCATTTGTGGTATCATGCAGCATCAGAAGCTCTGGGCTTAATTCTTTGGGCAGCCTTTGTCAGTTTTCCTGTCTGCAATACACTCTGCTGAGACCAATGTCATTCTCCACAGAATCTGTGGCAGAATTAACTTTTTGCAAAACCTTTTTTTGTGTGTGTTGTCAGTTTTCTGACGCTCACATCTTGATTTTGAAGGAACCAGAGCCCTGGAAATGGATGGTTGATAGTGGAGACAGTACTCTGAGACACAATACATAAAGTTGTTGTGGGATTACATACAGATTAAACTGGGAAAAGGTAAATTAACGGCCCAAAAGCTTCTTGTTTCAGATTACTTAATTTCTTGTGCTTTCCACTCTGTGAGTAGTGGGACTGTTCAAGCCTGAGAGGACAATTATGAACAGCAATTAGTGGAATATGCTGCCTGTTAACTTTGACACAGCCTCTGTTATGAAGCACTCTCTTCATAGGCAAGGAAAAAGTAATCATTTAATATCTTTTGTGTGGCAGCATTTCTGCAGTAATCCATTTCAGAAATAGAAATGGAAGTGGGATAAGTAGAGAGAGGAAAAAACCCAACCTTGTTTGCTCTTCCCTTCCCATGGGTCACCAGAAAGGCAGGAATTGTCACTATATATATATTTATGTGTAATACAAAACTACTATTTCTATTAGAAGTCTCTATTTTAAAAATCAATTTTTAAAAATGAATTGCAAATTTGAACTGCAGCTAGAATAAAAAAGAGTTTAATACTGAAAGTTCATTACATCACTCATTTCCCATTTCTCTCTGATGCCTGCTCAAGGAACCAGGATGCTTAATTCAGATGTAGAGATATGGATTGTAGCTCACAGGCTTTCCACCTTCTAGTGAAATGGAAAAGATTTGAGTGAGTTCATGAAAGCAGATTGTCTTCTACTGTTCTCTCTTACTGGCTGAACCAAGACTGTTCCACTAGGGCCTTCTGCTCCCACTGAGAATTGGTGCAGTTTTGTTGTTTTTTATCCCCTTTTAAGAATACAATTCGTAAAGTTAGTCTCAGCTTGTCTGTAAACAGGTTTATTTATGTTTTTGTTGATACCTTCTATCAGATTGTACTCTCCTAAGGGAACAGAAATATAATTTCTTTTCCAATCTGCTGTGTTAAACTGACTTTTTCCTTTCCTTTACTCATTCAAGGTCAGGTCTAGATCCAGACATCTGTTTTCAACATCGTATTTTATATGATAGTTCTCAGATTACACTCTGTGGCAGCAAGAGTGGGTGGGACACGAACACTTTACAGGGTATTTAAAGAATCAGTTACATCTTTCCTGCATGCTGCTACAGCCAAGTTCCCAGAAATCTGTCCATTTCCAGCTTAAAGACCAGAAATTACTCTCTTTGGAAATGTTTGGAATATGGGTTACTTTGATACTTTGCTCTTTAATGCAAATGTTTTCCTGATAAAATATCACAGACTTTCCATGCATGCACACAAAGTAATGAACTCAAAGTTTCCTTTACTTCAGGAGCTCTGTTATCATGATTGCTTGGTGGTTTTACATCTTTGGACTAATAAATATGTTATTTAGTGTTCAAAGGAGATAAATAGTTATAGCTCTGTGCTGTCAGCCAATATGACACATATACTTTTGGGTACAGATATGGCCATCACAAAAATAGGCCATCACCTTCCTCTTTGCTACCCCTCTACTTGTAAATACAAGACTGACTATGTAAACCACATTAATACTGAATTCTTTACATGCTCTGGTGTTTAGGGATAATACTTTGCTGTTCTAAACCTCATCAGAAAGAATACTAATGGGTAAGCCTCACATTAAAATCCTGAAAATTATCTTAATCTGGATAAATAATTCATCCCAATTTTGACTCGATTTCTTTGTTTTATAAATGATACCATTTTCTCTTGACCTGCCATCTTCTCTCCTGGCCTTCAGAGCAGCCACCTGCAGTTCTGCCTCCATCCTGCCTCCCTGATGTCTGGGGCTGGGCATGATCCCCTAACCATGGCCCCTCTGGAGCAGAGCCCTGTACACTGTTCTGCATTTATTTGGCACTCATGCACCCCAGCTCTCCTGCTGTGAGGGTTACATCCCATCACATGGTATTTCTATGTATAAAGGACAAGGTAATACTCCTGAAGTTTGTTGCACAAAAGAGGTACAAGCTACAAGCCTCAGTGCAGTTTAGCAACACAAATATCCTATAGAGCCTTTATCAGGACTTAGGAGTCCTGCAAGGCAGACTCTGACTTAAAATCCCCCTTTCCCATCCTGACATTTCCAGCTTGGCCACAGCAGTCATGAAATAATTATGAAGGGCAGGAGGATTGCTGCAAGAATTGATCTATATTTACATGATATTCTGTTGCAGAAGAGGAGGTTTTTCAGATAAGAAATCAACTGTACTCACAGTGAAACAAAATCATTTATTATTTAACCCCAGGATGGCAGAGGGGAAGAAAGTTCATAATTATTATTTATTTCTAAGCTAAGAAAAATATATACTAATATTGGAATTTATTTTCTCCTCCGCTACATCTTCCCCCATTTGACTACCATTTTTTGACCTGCCTGCCTTGATGTCAAATATTTTTCTTCCTGTTCTGTAATATCATTAACAAGAACTTAATCAGAAAACCCCACTTGCTACACTGTATGGATTAATATATTATATGTACACTCTACATACAGTAATACATTATATAGAAAATATGTGCAATAATAATTGAGTGGCCTTCAGGGTTTACAAAAATGCCAACTTCCATGCCATTATTGGCAGCAGTATCTTTTCTATGAAAAGTTATGATGCTGTTTTGCAGCATCTATTTGGTCCTGGGAGGCAAGAAGGAAGGGAGGAGAAATGGACGCTCAACAGCTTTTTGGGTAGAGTCTCTATCTGCCAATCATACAAGACATCATCACTTTTGGGATGGCAAAGCCATGGAAATATCCTCTCTGTGGTGCTTGTGGGTGTTTGTGCAGATGTCTGACTCTGCTCTGCCTCAGTCTCAGGTAGATACCTTTCCCACCCTCCATGAATCAATACTAATCACAAATGCCATCTGCCAGATGCACAGATTACACAGCAGGAAGGGCACTTTCGTCAGAGCTGGCTGGAGTGACACACATCACTCCTGTTTCTGGAAATCATCCTGCTTAACACCCAGCGCCTCCCCTGAGCACTGTGAAACCCTGTGACTTGCTGCAGTAGCTGCCATGTGGTGTTTTGGGCTTCTTGCCAGTATCAAAGGAGTGGCCTGTCTTCCCAGAAGCTTTCCAAGCTTTTGCAGTGGAAGTGTCCTCCAATAGTATTGGGTGCTGCTCAGATATGCCACTGACAGAAATACAAACAGATATAATGGCATTTTTGGAACAGGTCTCTGCTTCCATAATTGAGGCGCAGAAGAGCTGTCTTCAAACAGGATATTTGAAGTTCCTGAACCTTCAGCCTGACCTGCGAATAACCTGTGCAACATCCTCTCGAAAAGAATTACCAATGCTTTAAAGCAATAAATATAGTTTATGAATATATTTGAGACCAGAATTCATAAAGTTCATCCAAAGTCCTTTTGACCACCAGGTTTTCATTTTTACCAATTTTATAAGACATTTATATTCCTGCAGATTCTGCAGAGAGATAAGAATTTTTTGTTACGTGCTGTAATTTACAGGGTAATTGTTCAACACACCTGTGTTTCCATAATTGTGAGAGTCCAGAATTTCTTGTTTAAAGGTTTAATAACTTCATTTACTACGATACTCAAATTTTACAGTGCAAATTATATGCAAATTTGAAGCACTGCATAAAATATTTATACCATGCCTAGATGTGGCAGCTACATTCCCGATTACATTTTTATTCCTGTTAATTATAAATCAAACATGCAGTGGTGATTGCTTTTTTTGTTCCCTTGGCAAGAATATTTGCAATAAAACTATCTCTGTGCAGAGTCCTTCTGACAGCTCACCACATCAAACTCCAAATTACGAAGACAATTGCCATATAAAATGCACAAGATATTATTCTGTGGAACTTTCCAAGGTCTCCTTCAGGGCTACCACTTGACTTTGGCTTTGCATAAATTGTGAAGCTCCGTGTGAGTGGTGTTTGTGGCAGATAATGGTATCAGTACTCTTTATCAGTACTCTTCTGGATCACCCAGTTTCCTGCTAGAGGCTGCCTGCAGGTCAGTCATCAGCAGTATTGCCTGTGTTTGTGCAAAGATACACTGACACAGGCAGCAAACTTTTGGGTGAAGGCTGTGACAGTATCCCACTGAAAACTAACCTGCTTGCTTTTCTAAATAAAGCAGGGATTGTGAAACCCACATGTAGAATAATAATCCTGACTCTCATTCTGCCAGCCCTGACAGCTCAAACCCAGCCATTCCATCTCTTCCTCTAAGTATCTGAGGGACATCTAGCCTTGTTAACACATATAAATAATTTTATTTTGCTATCCTACAAGTTAAGAGTGGTAAGCTCATGTAACTTTACAGTCTGTTCTCCAGTTATGACTGATTCAACCTAACAGAACTGCAAACTGCTCTATGAATTATAGAGAATGACAGCTGTGGTACTTGTTATAAGTAAGTCAGCTGAATTCTTCTGCCCTGGCTTCAGTCCTATTTCTCCTTGCTCTAACTGCACATTCTCCATCTTCCTACTTGTACAGCTGCAGAAGAAATTGTTTAGTCAGATTTTTATTTTTTTTTTAATAAACTTCTGCAGTGGACCACCCTCTACTCACTGAATAGCAAGTACATAATTAATGTAACAGTGTTAAAAATCTTGCACGTATATAGGACTGGATGTCATAATTTTAATAGCACACACTGTTTTATGCATCCTTAACACTTCAGCTGAAATCCTCATGTTTTAGAGGCCAGCTTAAAATTGTGTTCTTTGAGAGATTGAATGCCCTATTATAGTAGGATATAATTCTATTAGAAAAATAAACTCCTAATCTGAATTTTATGAGAGTTTCAATTTCATTACATGAATTTTATTCCTAACTGGAATTTTTTAGTAACCCATTTAATTACTGATATAGATCTCATTTCTCTCTTGATTTTTTTTTTTAGTAGCAAATTCCACAAACATATTGATTTTTAAAATTCAATTAATGATTTTTACACACAAATCATTCATCAGCAATTAATTATAGGTGCTTGCTACTTCAAAATCAAGATAGCAGTTGCTTGGATTAGAAACATGAGTTCTGCACTATAAAACATTTCTGAGCCTTGATAGGATAAGCCACAGTCCTAATACCATGTGTCATAAATAGATAACAAATAAAAAGCTCATTAGCACTGAAGTGAGACCCTAATGGATTTTTTTTCCCCAAATACTATTTTAGTGTTACTGTAGGCAAGAGAAAGGGCAGTAAATAGGTGCCTGGCACAGGGATACTCCTTTCTCTATTCAAACCCATTCAAAAAGAGTAAATTCCATATTTTTTATCCTTCTAAGGCTAAAGACAAAAGGCCTTGCACAGCAAGCATCATCACTAACAAAAACCCAACACATCCCCAACTCCAGCCAACATGGATACAGTCAGAACTAATTGGACAATCCAAAGAGCAGACTGTAGTGAAGCCAGCTCATGATGTAACTGCAGTCTGTCCCCCCTCCTTTATAGTTTTAGAGATTTCTAGGGTCTGAAATAACTGTGCAAATGGGAACAGCAGACTCACTGCAAGCATTTGACCAAAATTCTCTAATGCAAATCAATGATCAAGGCTGTGCAGCTTTTCAACT
Source organism: Cichladusa arquata (assembly GCA_026413545.1). Classification (NCBI taxonomy): domain Eukaryota; kingdom Metazoa; phylum Chordata; class Aves; order Passeriformes; family Muscicapidae; genus Cichladusa; species Cichladusa arquata. The sequence continues at coordinate 112,597,812 of JAOTQP010001286.1, read as the reverse complement.
TGTTTTAGGGATGGGTTTTGGTCAGGCTCTGAAATAGGATGTATTGACAAAATTCATTGAACCAACTTTGTTCTTCTCAGTCTCTGAAATAATGAGTCACTGTTGGACTGCAGACTTATGAGCAAGTTTCTTTTAGGCAGGTATGGCTGCAACAGAGTGTAAGCATTTATTCCTATAGAGAACAAAAACCCCAAACCCAAAAACAAACAGTCTGTACAAAAAGAAAGGAAAGAATAAATAACCATTAATTAAAATTCATCTCCCAGAGGGAGCTAGCTCCTCAAACTCCCCTTTAAAAGCATCAATAAAGGCAATAAAATGCAGCATTAACAGAGTTTTGAATCCTCAATCCCAAGTTCAATACTAAAGATTAATTTTTATGGATAAATCTAGGTGTTACTTCTTGATTTGCTAAGTCAATATTTTTACAGACAAAACTACTCAGGAAAAAAAAAAAAAAAGAAGAGATGAATGAAAAACTCATGCTTGAAAGATTATTTTGAAGTGTCAAAACAAGGAAACTTGCAGGTGAGGCAATCCCAGCCATCTGTGCAAGGAGTGCACCTCACATAATTTCTGGGATGTAATCAGAATGAAAAGGGTCGAGAAGGACCCCAGGCTACAATTTGTGCTTGTTCTTGTCCCATATTGATGGTTTTCATTAGGTCTCCCTACCCAGACAGGCTGGGAGATAGAACTCCAAACCTTCCCTAAGCCTTTCCCCTTCCCCTTCTGCCCTGCCTGTGCTAAACACACTGTGGGCCAGGAGAGCATCTTACTAACGTGCATTTTACCAGGGAAAGGGGTACAGAAGTGCTTTAGAACAACAAAAAAATAAAGTTAGCATTTTCCAGGAGGTGTTTCCTAGCTGTTGTGCTGTTGCTCAGCATGGGCAGAGCTCACCAGCAGGAAGTGTAAAACTGCTGTCTCCACTGAGGTCAGAGTTGTGCAGTTAATCAAGAATGTATTCTGTACCTGGGAAACAAAAAAGCCCATGAAAACTGAATTCACTGCTGTTAAAAAGGACTCTTTTACTCTTAGTATGGAATTGTTTTTGCATTTATTCCAGTTGGGATTATCTGCAGCTAGGCTGTGAAAGGTCAGGGTAATGATGACAGCATGGGGCTTTACCCTCTGCTCGTGTTTCCAGCTACTGCCTTTGCCCATCTGCCACATTTATAACACTGAGAAAAGGTGAAACTCTTCTTACACAGCTGAGGGAAGAGTGTTAGCTACAGAAAATGAGGCATTTTGCACAGTGGTTGCATATTATCTTGGGGATTAAATGCTTGAAGGGAAACTTGTATAACCCAGGTGTCTGGGTGGGTAGAGAAATGACAACCGCAGTTGTTCTGGGTTCCAAGTGCATGTCATTCTGAGAAAACAGGCGTGAGTATTGTGACAGCTGCAGCACTGGAAAGCAAAGAAATCTTACAGGCAGGGTGACAAATGGAACTTCTACTTTCCCTTACAGAAGAGAAAGTCTATTCTTATGACAATTAATTCCTGGATTTCTAAATAATAACTATATTATAGAAGAGGGAAAAATAGTCTCTTCAATGATTAAGTAATTCACATTTAAAGTGTTGAGGGAAATAATAGAAGAATAGATTTCTGAGTCAGTTTTGATGGCAATTATTCTGGTGGGAAAAGGAGGTGGATTCTCAGCTTTCAGACAAGCTCCACTTATGATATCAGTGTGACTGTTCCTGGTCCTCCACAATGGACAGCAAAAGACATGGGTCCAACAAAGTCCTCCAAAGGAATGGCAAGCAGACTTTGCTTTTAACTGCAAATTCATACATTTTTCTTTCCTCAGTCAAAAAACTTTGTGCTGTCTGGAAAAGGGTAAGCTCCCTAAAGGAGGCTAATGTTAGTGAGGAGAAGACTCACCAGCACAATTGTGCCTCTGCTCTGCCCTCACCCGAGGCCTCCACGGGTGTATTCCACAGGACAGCTCTAGGGCACAGTGTCCACTGACAGCAGAAGGAAAACGCAGAGTCCAAGCAGAGAAGGATTTGAAGACTACCTGATCTGCTAAGACTTGAATAAAAGGACAACAGAGAACAACCACCAAAATAACTCAGTCAAAGTCTCTGGACCTTGTAAGAGGTAAGGTATGGGTGGGGGATAAAAACAGATCTTACTGGTACTTACCATGGACCAATTTCTTTGCCAATAGGGTAATTTTTATCAGCAATTCCTAAATTTATCATGAGTGTAAAGTGCTGGACCATATTCCTTTCATGGGGACATTTTGCTCTCCCCAGCTCTGGCGGTCAGCCACATTTTGGCTAAGCTGTTTCTTCTAACTCCCTTTCAGAAAGCTAAAGCCCTAGCAACAGCCATTAGAGCAATGTGTGTCAGCACTTGAGAAAGGAGGACACATGTGAGCTCTTCCACTCATATTTAGAAATCACTTCAGCCCCCAAAAGCCTCTTGTTATCCTCCCCAGTGAGTCTGACCTCCTGCCACCCTGGCCAGCACATGGTGTCCTTTTCCCCAGCATGTCCATCCTCTTTTGCATGAAACAAGGCTCTGCAGTGCCAGGCTCTGCAGCACCACAGGGACTGTACAGCCAAAGCTGCTCATCCCTGCAGCCCCCCACTCACCTCTGCAGCATTCCAGACCCTCTGACAAGGAGGCTAGGAGATAAAACAATGCCTGTGAGAACAGGCAGCACACAGAGGCTGGTGTAATTTGTATGACTGTAAACACAGGGGTCTGTTTTTCACACATTGCACAGAACAAATCCCTGAAAGGCAATGAAAACAAACACCTCCAAATAGCATTTTTGTTCTGTGTGGAAACATCTCCATTGCAGCTATTTTGAGATATGAAACCATCAGCAATATTTAATATTTTTTTATTTTTGGAAAAAAAGAGCTTTTCAGATTAATGTGATTTTGTCTGCAAATTCAGAAAAATGAGGCAGAGACCTCCTAATACTTTTCCTCAAGACAACACTTCAGTGCTTATTAGTAAATCAAAATTAGTTGCCTCATGATTTTGCCATTTCCATTATTTCTTCTCAGAGAAAAGCACTCCCTGGATTTTTCTGTAGCACCCTGTTTTCCTAAGTGTTGATGAATCAGACAGAAGTGATGAAGATTGGACAGAGGATAAACTTGAATGCCTGTCCTTACAAGGACCTTGACATTCCCATTAAAAGCAGTGGCCTGCTTTAATATGTGTCATATCCTCATACTTTTCTGAGTTTTGCATCTGCTACCCATGGCTGTTCCTGCATCCATGAACAAAATTCATTTTCCACTGCAAAGTCTGAGTAGCAGACAGGGACGTCAGAGATTTGCAATGGAAAGGGAATCTTATTCATAGCTGATTGAATTATGCAAGTAAAATGCCAAGTCAGTGTTTGGTTATCTACCTGAAATCATCCAGCCAATACCATTCCTGGTGCCAGCCTGTATGAAACAGAGGATCTGAGAGGGCAGCAGAAGGCAATGTAGGGAAGAAACTATCTTTGGTATCTGACGTGTGACACCTTGTGACACAGGGGAATAACACCCTTTCTGGGAAGGGACTGTCTAATAAAGGTAATGGCCTATTTTGACTTGCCTTTACAAAGAAGAGGCACTGCTGGAATGGAAGGTACTCGTCAAATTCTGTTTATCCTTTGGAAATTTATCCCAGGCAACGAGTTTCCTTGATGCTTATCATGAGCTTCCCTTTTGTAGCACAGTGAAATTATTGACACCCATGATCCTAACACAGCCCTTTCAGAATCGCTTTTGGCATATTAATTTTTTTAATGAAGAATGCAAGGTAGTTTTACAACACTAGAACTTGGAAGTTCTGGTCGAATCTATTCAAAGTTAATTGAAAAAAAAAAAATTCCAAAACCAGAGAAGCAACTGGCTGAGCTATCTAATCCTGTACTGTCACTGTCTAGACTCAAGAATTGCTGTCCACTACATATTGCCAGAACCTAAATTGCATATCTGGAAAAGTAGATGAAATCTCAAAATATGTGAGTTTCCAAAAGATGCCATGAGAAAAATTGAAGGAAGCTGATTAACTGCAGACGTATGAAAATGCAAAGCTCTCTTCTAGTGAAAGAAAAATAATTCAGTTCTTTCTGTCCTTTTATACTGTGTGGCTTTAATAAACTACAGGAAGCTGTTGGGGAGGGGGAACTATCCATGTGCCCACACAGCTTCAAGCTTATCTTTCTGTAAAATAATGAATTGCTTTAAATCCATCCCCTACAGCATGACCCAGCTACCCAGTAACAAGGTAGGAGACTGAGTGGGTTTCCTGTGCTTGATTGCTTCTTAATCATATTCTGTGCACAAAATGCCTTCAGAAATCTATTTTACTTTGTATTATATTCTCTGTTCAGAATGAGAATTCGTTCAGCACCAAATTAGTACCTGTGCACATCGGAGTCACAAAGCCCCCTGTATATTGCAGTGCAGACATACAAAGCAAAAAAACCAATCTACATATTTTGAGTCTTAAGTCCCATATATGAATCTGGAACAAAAAGTCAGTCATTATGTTATTTCAGAAGAACAAGTAGAAACTTACCTTTTTAGGTTACTAATTTGGAAAAAAATCCAAATTCATTACCTCATATACCCTCTATTTGTATAGTTACTGTTTTAGCTCTTAATGTGTGGCTTTTTTAAGACAAACATGAAGCATCAATCAGCTGGCAGTTAGCTGTGGAAATCTTCCCCAAATTAAATACTAACTGTTAGATAGATACATCTCATCTGTGTAAATATATGCAGGACACCAGCTGATTTAAGAGTGCTACTTTTCACAATATACCCATTCAAACAGTATTTCTTAGATATTGTTGAGTGGCATTAACTTGCTTAAGAGCTTGACTTCCCTCAAGATCATCATAAAAAACATAATTTCTGTTGCAAAAGGCATAGTACACCATTACTAGAGTTTTCTTTTGCCTTGCTAGTTGAATGAACTGGCTGGTGTTCTACAAATATTTTACTTTTTTTTCTATTTAATTTTTTTTCCTCTCAAATTTCAATTAGATTTGCCCTGCTTGCATTGAAGATGCTGATAATCTTAGACTGGAAGAAATAGACAGTGTCCTGTCAGGCACACAAACTCCTTTCTAAACAGAGTACAGTCTGTCCCAGGGTGAGAGCATGTGGATTATATCACTGTTCCACTGAAAAGTGGAAAGGTGTGAGCTGTGCCTGGCATCCTAAAACCCAGCTCTCAGAATGGCACATGAGTATATCCTTTAATTCTGATTTTGGTCAAAAGGACCAGGGAGAGAGAGTCACAAAAGCCTGAGCTCTAAGAAGAATCCTGGGAGTTTTCTCTGTAAAACCACTTCATCCCACTGCTTTTCCCAGCAGGAACCAAGCAGAAACAAGAGAAGACAGGTCACCTCTTGCCCCAGGGCTGCTGTCCTTCCTTTCTTATGCAAACACCTGAAGGCCTCCAGTGACCATCCTGACAGGGGCAGCGCTTTAACAGCAAATCATGTCACTCTGCTCAAGGGAGCTCAAAAGATTAAGGAGGAGTAAGAGTTGGAGGACAGAAGGGAGGAAAATATTTTCAAGAGGGAAATACCTGGCTGGGTGGGGAGGAAGGCACAGGAGCAGTTGCTGAGATGCTCCTGTACAGCTCGAGTTGGGAGGATATTCATGGGTATGGGAGGGATGCACATGGCACAGATGCTTTACATGCTTGTATGTCCATTTCTTAAAAAAACAGAATTCAGAATTGGTGAGCATTTTTCAGGTTCACAGGACATTTTCTTTAACTTCTCTTTTTCCCATGAGACTATAAACTATAGGAGTTTTAAACTGAGACAAGCAGGACTTAGATGTAGAGAAAGTATCAAATTAACCCAGCAAAAGAAAAGATTACACTTTAGATGGAGGATAAAAGTGTCATAAAAATATTTCTGTATGTATGTGTGTGTATGGAGCATGTAGCTGTATATATAGACATACGCATAACCATATTCATTTTAGAAGCCCTACAGTGACTCTGGGAGGTTAACAACACTTCATTCTCATCCCAAAAAGCAATCCAGTAGTTGTAGATGTCATTTTCCCATCCTACTCAGTATGGATTCAGTGATAATATCTGTGTTATCAACATAAAACGTTAGCATGCAGGATTAAAATAAGTAAACATGATAAACAAACATGGCAAACAAACAACCTAACTTGCTGAATTATTACATTCTGGAAGGAATGAGGAACGGAGGTAAACCTACTGCAAAGAGCATACTTGGCTATAACAAAAACACTTGCTGGTTTTCCTCATGAATTTTATTTTAATAATAAATGTAATAATTTGTAGCCTCTTATTTCTCATCTCAACTTCCTTATTGTCCTAAGGAGTTCCTGCATGTAATTGACTTATCTCAAGATATATCTTTGTGTCAGCTGTCTGATCTCACTCAGTGAGATGCCAAGGGCCAACTTAAACTTAAAAGTTCTTGCCATTGCCCTTATCTGTGGCCACCTTCTTCTGTGTTGTGGTTTGCTATCCCTCTGATTTTCTGGTTACAGTCCAGCTTCCCAAACATTCACTAAACACAATAAAAGCAGGACTTCATGTAATTTCATATGGGGAGGAGGTAATCTTTGACATCAAGGTCAATGTACATATATATATATATATATATATATAACTGAATGCTCTCAGTTGACATAGAAAAGGCATGTTGAACATGTCAATTATTAACTAAAGTGCAACACTTGTGCTGAAACATTCCCTCCTCACACCATGCTTTAAAAATAAACATAACTGCATACAGTACAAAGTGTTCAAGACATGCACTGATTCCTAGTTATTATAAATATGCAAAATTTGACAGTCAAGTATGGCCAAGGAGTCTGAAGGTCTTAAATCCTCTTACATATTCAACAGAGGCACTTTTGCAAAGTTGCTGCATGAACAGAAACTCAGGCTTGGATTGACTGCTTGTCGTGTCCTCTCACTATGCCGGGCAGTTAAGTGGGCGCTCTGCTCAGGAGGATTTCTGAATGGAGTTTCTGAGGTCCCTCTTGGACTGCAGATTCCCATCAGCATTAAGTCTAGAAGGCTTCCTCTTGCTGACCTTCTCTGCTCTACATCTGCCTTAAAAACCCTGTGGTGGAAAAGGCAAAGTGATTTGCAGAGTGGGTGAGGGCAGAGGGCTTGGTGGGGGCAGCTGGAGTGCATGGGACTTCAGCCAGTCAGCTGTTCCCTGGTGGCTGTAGGTGTTTTGGGGGGTGCTGTAAAGCAGACCTCACAACATTTGATGCTGTCTCATGAGAAATTCATAAGGCAGTTTCGTTGGATTTTAAAACCTTTGTTGTTTTTTGTAGAATTTTTATCCTTTCAATAAATACATTTACTAATGGTGTTGTACCTTTATTTCATATCTTAAGCACAGCAAATCAAAAATTTTATTAGATGATACATCCTTTACTCCTGAATTACCAACAACTCTGGAATGGTGAGCTTTAATGAGATTGTAAAAAATAATCAGGTTGCATTAGCCGTTCCAATATTACAGCAATGAAAGCCAACCTCCACTAACTTTCATACAATGTATAACTTCTATGTAATGTGTCAGGTGACATGCAGCCAAAATACCTACAGAGGACTGTTTTTTCAAAGAGTGCACACTCAAACTGAACCCTGATGAACATTTTAACAGTGCCACTCAGAAGAAACTAAAGAAATTGTGCTAAAGCTCACAAAAATTCCCCACTATGTTTTCTGCAAGTTTGTATTTATTACTGAAACCCTTCCACATTTAAATATTCTAACAGCCCCTGTGAAATAATGTCAAATCCATTGAAATCATATTGAGATCCTCTTTTACAAACCCTTGCTGATGAGGAGGAACAGCATAGGAGCCTCTGGCCATCATGGCAATGGCATCAGTCTGGTTCTGTGGGCCTTGGCCGTTTGCCGAAGTTCACAGACAACTGAACTCAAAGTAGCATTCACATGGAAGCAGTGGCTTCCAAGATCTGAAACTACAGATGTTCAAAGTGTAAAATATTTTTCAGCAGAGAAAAGCTTTTAGGATCCAGGACTGAATGCAAGCTGCTGTTGTCCTTGGAGATGTGTATTATGGAGTGGAGGAGAAAAGGTTTCCTGTTTGGAGGAAAAGTCCTGTATCTATTCATCTGCAGCTGCACTTTCTCACAAAACTAGATTACCTGTCAATAAGATAAATTCATGGACTGGTGTGCTGAGAGAAAAGGCAGTAGTGTAAAATCAAAGGTAAAAGCATGATATTAAAAGCATGATATTATAAGGAAATAGCTGTAAATGGTTCTGATATCTGCTGTGTTTGGAGAATGTCTTTTAGTAGCACAGCCACATTTTTATGTAGGAACTTGTGTCCACCCTTTCAAAGCTCCACAACTTGATGAAAAGGACTCAGCTTGGTGATGGGGCAAATGTCCAGGCTTCAGCTGAGACAGAGTTAGTTTTCTTCCTAGTAGTTGGTATAGTGCTGGTATTTTGATTCATATGAAACTAATGTTGATATCACATTGATCATTTAAGTTGTTGCTAAATAGTGCTTATCCTAAGTAAATCATTATTACTATTCCTATTATTATTATTACCACCTTTATTACAGCTATTAAGCTGGTCTTGTCTCAGTCCATGGTTTTAACCTCTTTCTGATTCTTCTCCAAATCCCACTGGGGGTGAGTGGGGAGCTGAGCAAGTGGTTGTGAGGGGCTTGGTTGCTGGCTGTGGTTAAACCAAAACAACATAGATTTAAAATTCTGGGGAAGGAGTCAGTAAAACAAGCTGGGGTATACAGGCTCCACTCAGGCAGCAGTAAACCTTTTCTACACTTAAATCCTATGTAAAATATTATCCTTTTTGAGACCTAAAGTCCACAGCAGCCTCTGTCACACTTTGGCATGCTCTTGTGTTAATAACAAGAGCCACACAACTCCACTCAAGCACTCATTTAACTAAGTGCTGGATAATATATTAAAAATTATAAAAAAAGCTGCACTGTTGTGAAGGTGGAGGAAAAGCAGATCCTTCAGTAGATACTAATTGTCCCAAAGAAACTCTTTCTAGTGTCTCAAGGCAGGAAAGTTTATGAGCAGGCATAGTAAAAGCTGGCAGGAGGCACTTTTTTTCATGTTTCCATCTGCCAGTTATATTTCATGAAATGGAAGATTGTCCTTTCACCCCATAAATTCACCTTTTTTACAGAAGAAATTTTACATTAAATACTAATAATGTTGTTTCAGGGGATCAACCAAAGGACATAACTGGCAATTAAAGAGCTCCAATTATATAATAATTTTTTGTGTCGACTTATTTCAACAGATTACTGATTTTCTATTGAAATGGTGTTCTGAAGGGGCTTAGAAATGTTTTAAGCATATGTTCCAGGGCTACAGTCCCAGTACTGAATACTAATACACCAGTTTGAGATGTGCACTCTCATGTGTCACAGATATCATAGTTTCTGTTCATTTTCCATGAATTATTGAAATGAAGAATTATTTCCTGTTTTCTTTATTGAATCAACACTTACTACCAGCAGAGCTGGAAGGAGTAAAATCCAGGAAATGTGCTGCAGTAGATAAGAATTGAAAGCAGTGTCTTGGGGATGGTACCTGTATTTACATATTTGTATTTTATTAAGTAATTGAAAGAGCCTGCCCGTGTTGTATAATTCATGCATCATAAACAAACACAAACCAGATAACTGGAAGCAAAGGCTCACACAGCAGCAACAATTCATACCTCCCATGCAGTGGCTGTCTGGGCAATTCTCCACTTTGTTTTGCAAAATTCCCACTACTCAACTCTTTTAAGGATTGTTTCAGCTCGCTGGGAAATACTACACAAGGTCTTTTCAGGGTCAAGAAGCAAAAACAAGGTATGAGAGTGCACACAAATTCAAAAGTTAAATTTAATCTTAGGAATTTGATTTGTGTACTGCATGGAATTCTGAATATCAGGAATGGAAGGGAAAAAGTAGTGACTAATGTCAATTTAATAGCCAGAGTGAATCAGATTGTACACAGGTCCAGAGGTATTATGTGCTATTTAGAGGTGTTCATGGGTTTATATCACCTGTCAGTGACTCAAAAAGGCAGCCCAGAGCTGAGTCTAAACCAATATGTAGCCATGTAAATCAGTTCCTTTCCCAGCTTAAGGCATGACGAAGAATATGGATGTATCTGTGCAGATTTATGTAAAAAACATGAAGAATTGAGAACAAAACCTTGCCCTTTGCTCTTGTAGGGGACAGCTTGGAAGATACCAAGAGGCAACAGCTGTTGATCAAGTTGTCCAATACTTGCTTGGGAACTCCTGTGAGATGTGATGAGCTCAGCAGGGGGGTTTGGATGGAGATGGACTTAAATCAGTCTGGAGCATTCCACAGCTTTCTCCAATATTCACCACAGTTTTTGAGCTCTCCTGTCAATACCTAGGCAAAATAAATCAAAACACATTTTCAACTAAAAAGCCCAAGCAAAACAAAAATTCTCTTTTCCTTTAGCACAGATTTAATGCAAATTAGTTTTGATATTACATGTGAACTGTCTATGACAGATTGCATATACTTAGAGAAAATTTGTATTGAAAATATCCAAATCTTCAGTCAAAATTTCAGAAGACATCAAGCTGGTGAAGAGCCAAGCTTAGAACCTGAAACCAAAGCATATTAAGTAATAAAGGTAATAAAATGTTTTTCAACAGCAGCTTTCTTTTCCAACACTTGTCTCTGTTTCAGTTATTTAGTTTAGACCAGTGCTATAGCTACACCATATGATATCCAGAAAAAGAGGGCAAAGATAATTTATTTTCCTCTCCCAATTTATCAATGAAAACAAGATACTGGAAGGTGAGATACACTAACTCTAAAATTCTAAAAGTTGTGGCAACAGGGATGAAAAGCCTCTGCTCAGTAAACAGCAGTAAAATCTATTTAATAAACAAAAATCATTAACTGTAAAGCACAGCCTGATCTACAAGAAAATGGATTTATCCTATATATTTATTGCAATATGTCAATTATTTAAGTATATTTTTAGGAATTTTATTTATATCCATATTTTTTTGCTAGCTTCATCGTCTTAGTGTCCAACAACTTTTAACTATGTCAATCATTTTCATACTGCAAAACTAAATAAGCCATTTTTTTTTCCAATGAGTATGAACAGCTAAATATCCCAGATCACAATTTTATCCAGACAATGCAGATTAAATGAAATATGCATGTTGATAAGAATAATTTTTAACAGTCTCTGGAGGCAAGAAGTATTTTTTCTAGGCTGAGCTACATCAGGATAAGAAACCTTCTTCTCAGATTTTTTTTTCTGTAGGCCTGACATACAGAATCTGTAGTCCCTTCATTTTTTCTACAACCAGTATTTTTGAAAGCAGGTTTGTTTCAAATGGTCTCTACGTCTCAGTTTTCTCTTTTTCTAAAAGAATAATTCCCATTTTTCTCACCCCTGATTTACAAAATCTGACACACCATTTTGCATTCATTCATAACACAGCATGACAAAGAACTGCCAGCAGGAAACAAGAATTAAGGGTTGACTTTTCTCAAGTTAGCTAAAAGTGAATATTTTATTCTCTCATTCCAAAAAACTCCAAGTGTATGCTACATATTTTCCAAGGGCACCAAAATATTTCATTATGTATTTAGACAGCTATAAATATATTTTACTTTCCAAAACCAATGGATGCTTCTTCTTCTAAAACCATCCTGGGCTCTTGGTTAAGTCTATATTCAGATATTCTTCAAAGAACTCCTTTGATTTCTCTTTTTTAAAAAAGAAAATTTATTACAGAGTAAATGTTTGTCCCAGTTTCTGCATTTAAGTGAGAATCATGTTTGAGTACAATAATCCATTCTAATACAATCTAGAGATTTCTGTTTCAGGGGATATTTTTTAAACATTTTTATTACATTTGCATAAAGAAGCTGGGCCAGCTTTACAGACTTTGGAGTTTTGAAAGGCAAAAATAAATATGACCAGTGGAGACAGAAAATGCCTTTCTCTGAAAAACTAGAGCACACCTAAAATTTGACTCATATCTCGTAATACAGGGGTGCATAGAAGAAACTTCAATTAAACCTTCCCCTTTTTCACACAGGGGTGACACCACAGCTAATCCTGCACGTGGTCTGGTATCACTGGCACAGACAGCTGCCACAGGCACGCTGGTTAACTGGGAAAAGTCCATGTCACACCAGTAAAACCCAGGGGCTTTGCTCTAGGCTGGGGAGCATCCCACATAAACTCAGCCCAGTGACAGACCTCAATGAAATGATTGCCCAGACTCAAGCTCTCAAGAATTTTACCATTCCTGTGCAACAGGAACTAATGAGACCAGATTTTCGATCATATAAAGCCTGTAATAAAAGAACAAATCTTTCTCACAAAAGCCCAATTTACCTGAGAGCTTTTTGTGTAAAAATAGTTCTTTATTAATATTCTACAGCAGGGAGTTGGAAGTATATTCAATCTTTGCAACCAGGACTCGTTTATTTTTCACGGAGTGAAGAGAAATCTAAAGAAATCCTCCAGTGACTCTACCAGGCTTGGCTGGAAATACAGAATTGACTTTACCAAGTATGTTTCAGGAATAAAACTAAAAACTATGTTTGAAATTAAACTGGTGCCAAAAACTTAATTTCAGGCAGCCTGTAAGTCTTTCCTTGCAAAGTTTAATAATTGTTCTGTCACTTTTTAATACAGCTTTTGTGTGTAGATTCAAACTGTCTCCGGAGTACACGGAGCAATGTTCAATTTGTAGCACCTGAATATTCAGTTCTGCCTATCCCAAAAACCCATGCAACTCAAATCACCATTTCTCACAGGGATGTGAGGAGGAATGTCTTGGCAGAGTTTGTGGGACAAATGAACACTTGAACACGTTGCACCAGTGCTGTTAAGATCTTGACTTCCTAAGTGCTGATCTAACACAAACTGATAACACTGCCACTTTATCACTTGACAGCATCTGCATACTTAATGTTCCACAATGCCATGAATGATGATACTTTTACCAAAAATAACATCCACACAACCAGCCATGAAGACAGCACATTTGTACACCGTGCTCCTGACAATCCAAATGTGGTTTTGAATATTTCCCAACCTTGGAACCAAGTCTTGCTGTACAACCCTCTTTCTGTTTGGTGTAATCAGCCAGTGCCAGAAGGCACTGCTGATCTACTGTGCTATTTGACTGGTGAAATGTGGTCATTCTGGGCAATCCCTTAGGATGGGCCACTGCAGGCTACCAGGGTTCTCAGAGAGCTTTAATATGTGAAATGACTTCATTTCCTGACCTGGATGCCCAGGCTGCTGCCGATCCAGACAGCATGTTCCCTGGATATGCAGCTTCCCTGAGGTCCAAGGCTGATAACAGAGACATCTCAGCAGCACAGCAAACCTGGATTTGCGGCTCAACAGCTTTTTTTTTTTTTTTTTTTCATTTTCCAGGGTCAAGTTTCAACCTTAGCTGGCTCAGACTCCCAGATCTAACCCACAGCATCAGGAAACCAGCAGGCTTGAAAATGCATTCTCATTGGAACCTTGGATTTTTTCCTCCTTTCCTAGCTCTTGCAGATGGATGCAGTCCATTTGCTTACACAACAGGGCTTCTTAATCCAGGAAGCATTAAGTCATTCCTGCTTCACCTTCAAGATGTAGAAGCTTGGCCCAGTTTGTTTGGTCTAGTTTTATTTTTTAATTTAATTTATGAGTTAACAAATTCTGCATGTAGGCTTTGTAGCATCTCATTATTAGAGGTACATAGAAGTAATACATCCATAAACACAATTTTAATATATTATCATCAAACCAAGGGCAGGTTTGTAGTAAGTCTGACAAAAACCCCAAAAAGCTAAATGCCAGTGTTATTTTGTTAATGAGAAAGACAAGCACTTTTCCTCTTCCAATTTTTCTCTTTTTTGAAGGATTAATATACTAAAATGAACTAACTGAAACACCCCTCTAGGTAGCTGGTAGGTTGTTAGACAACAAAAAAGCATTATGAAAACATTAGCTTAAACAAATAATATTTATAACATAGATGAAAAGTTGTTTTAATTTCCTATACCCAGGAATAATATTACTGATCCTCATTTTTGGACAGAAAAATAGAAACATGTGGCTTCTCAGGGTAGAAGGAAAAGAGTACTCTTCCAAATACAATATTCATTTCAGTTCTAGCCATACCAAATAATAGTTAGTGATTTATTGTCAGTTTGATTTATGGCATGAGCAAGGTCCTGCCAAATTACCAGTTCCTCGAACTGCAGTTTCCACTCAGCTCCTCCACAGCTCACAGGAAAGTACAGCTCAAAAGATGTGATATGGTGCCTAAAGGGACTTGGTGTAAGAGAAACCAGGAGATAGCAGAGAGCAATCTGCTAAGGAAGAAAAAATGTAGCTTGGCAGGAAATGCCCGGAAAACGTGAAGCAAAGGAAGGCTGAATCAGACTGGAAGCCAAGGCTGTTATTTATGAAATCAAGCCTAAATTACTACATAATGTTGTGTCTTCCAAACCAAAGGAATAGCTCACACAAGGAAACTTGATCAAAATAACCTTGCTGCTCTGTTAGAGACTTTCTCTCCTGAATCACCTACTATCCTGAGCTGGGGGTAACCTGAGGTATTAAACACACACCCAAGCATTGTAATTTAGAGCTATAGTTACATTCCTTTGAAGATTTATCGCTGGTTGATGGGAGAAGGATCTGCAATTAAAATCCATGTCAACAAGCAGAAGTCAAATGCAAGGGTAAGGTCACACAGATAGAGGAAAACATCTGCTCTATACGCTTTACAGAACATAATGACACAATGCCTTGGAGAAACAAGTGTTTCACTTTAATTTTAGAAAGTCAAAGGAGTAATGATGACTGAAAAGATGTAGCATGATTTATAACACAAAGGCAGGAAAGAAGAAATTGTTTGTAAGGCAGTGTTAGGACAATACTTTGCCTGAAGCCCATGATCCACTTTCACAAACTTGCTGTTGTGAAAACACATTTAAAAGCAAATAAATGTTTATGTGGCGTTTGGAATCTGAGCAGATAAAAACTGATAAACAAGGAATATATTACCAATATTTAAATCTTGATAAATCGTACAATCAAGATGCCAGGGGTCCTAATTATATGCAAATGCTGGGGTCCTAATTATAGGTAATTTTAGTCCACTTGCACATAGCAGCCAGAAAGAAACTGCAAGCAAATCCGGTTTCTAATTGCATAAGCACATTTTTGTTGTTGTGCTGCTTGAAGTCAGCAGTGGGGTTATGAGAACACTTGGCAGTTGTAAGTTGTGCTCCTGCAGGAGTGAAAAAGGTGTCAGAAGCCACTCAGCAGAAGTGACAATGGCAGCAGATTGGGAACCCTGTTAGACCAAGTCCAGAGGAGGGCCATGAAGATAAACTGAGGGCTGGAACACCTCTCCTGTGAGGACAGGCTAAGACTGCTGGGGCTGGGCTGCTCAGCCTGGAGAAGAGAAGGTGCTGGGGACATTTTGGAGCAGCCTTCCAGTACATAAATAAGGCCTATAAAAAGGGAGAGAGAGATTTTTTACACACGCATGTAGTGCTAAGATAAAGGGGTAAGGCTTTAAACACAAAAAGAGCAGGTTTAGTTAGATACTAGGAAGAAATTCTTTACTGTGAGGGTGGTGAGGTATTGGAACATGTTGCTCAGAGAAGTTGTCAGTACCCCACCCCTGAAAGTGCTCAAGGGCCTCTGAATAACCTGGTGTAGTGGGAGGTATCCCTGTCCCTGGCAGGAGCATTGGAATTAGATGATCTTTAAGGTCCCTTCCAATCCAAACCCTTACATGATTATATGAACCCAAAATCAGGATAAACCCAGACACAGCTGTCCATGCTAAGCTAATAGCCCAGTGTAGACTCACTCATGGTTCAGCTGGAGGTGAACACACAGTGCTTCCCTGACAGATACACAAACTGGCAAAGGATCTGACAGAAAGTGCAGCAGCAGCAACATCTACCTTCCCTTGAACTAAATTTACAAATGGGTTTCCCATTTCCTCACTCTGCATGTAATTTACAACCCCATCAGCTTTGTCCCCCTTACCCTACTTGTTTTTTTGGTTTTGCTTTTGTTTTTTTTCTCTGTGGGTGAGGAATGAATCGTCCATCTCCTCTTTCAGTTTTTGTTTCCCTCATACTCTTCTTGCACCATAATTTAGCTGTGATTTATTTAGCAGTCCTGTTCCAAACAGGTGTCTGTTTTCTGGCTGCCCCTGTAAATGTAGCTCCAGAGACAGATGGTAATAGTTAGCTGCCTTCTGCACCTGCATGGATGAGAGCAGATCTGAAGAACCTCTGCTGTATTTTGAGTAGCTCAGAGCAGTATTTAGATGACCCTGTGGTTGAAATAAGTAGCCAACTGTATCTGGCTTGGCACTGAAACTGTGGTGATCATTCGTGCAGCTGAATTTAAGACAGAAAATGGGTTTGGGAAACAAAGATAAAGGCAGGACAATTTGGCACATCATCAGCCAAAAAGGCACCTCAGGAACACCAGCATGAATGAACAATACCTGCCCACAACCTTTCTGTCACGTTACAGGATCTCTTGCTGCAAATAAATTCATTTACTGTATTTCAGACCATGCCCATCTGTCAAGATTCAGCTAAGGGTTTGGGGACTTCTTAATTAAGTATAGTAAAGCAGTGTTAATTTTCCAAACATGCAACAGCTTCAATTGTTTAGTGGACAGATCTGACCTATAAAGCTGTGACACAGGATGAGGAAGGTGTGGAAGAGAGATTTGAACCCTGAGGTTTTTGAAAGAGGTAATCATCCTGAGAACTAGTGAGCTAAAAAGAGAAGGGAAGAGAGAAAAGAGAGAGAAAGAGAGGCAAGGACTAGAAGGGGACCTAAGGAACAGTCTTCAAATCCATGCAGCATAAGTGTGGGAGACAATTACTGAAGGAAACAAGAGGTTGGATGGGGCTTTGAGCCACCTAAAGCAAACAAGCAAACAAACAAACAAAGGACAAAAAAACCCCTCCAAATCAGTGAAGAGTATGAAAAATCTGGAAATAATCATTAGAAATTTCAGTCCCAGAAAAAGCTGTACACTGGAAAACAGGTTCATTTATTCAAAAGCTGTTTCTAGACACGTTCTGAGACACAAACTCTGAAGCAAGATATTTGTCTCTGGTGCAGATCAACAGCAGTTCTAGGCACCAGGTCGGGTATTCAGCTGCACAGCAGAAAAGTCAGACTCAAGGGATTGGGTTGGAACTACACTGGGTTCTCAAGGTCAATCATTAGAGGCTTCAGGTACTTTTCCTGGAGGAATAAGACCTCAGCAGCTCTCTGCACAGCATGAAGGACACCTCCTTTCTGGCATATATTTTTTGTAATTAAAAAGAAGAATACAGCATAAAAACCACCCCCAACTGTTAAATAAACAAAAATATATTATCTTTCTAAGACACTACAAAACACCAGTAGCATACACTAGCAAAAGTGTGCACAGAGTCATTAATGCAGGTTGAACTTTATATTTCAAAGGGCAATTCCATAAAAGAAGGTACTTTCTCCTGACTGCTACACTTTAGAAATTCACTACCAAAGTAATCACTCTTTAGATTTGAGACTCATATTATTCAGTGGGAGAAAATAAATCTCTCTAAGAGTCCTGTTAGCAGAGAGGAATTAAAACTCTTTAGAGGCATTATTGTTTCAATATTAATAGTATTAATCTGCAAATCTATTTTTCTAATAATTTTCTGAAGCTGCGATCAAAATTTTAAGTCAGGTATTTCTTTTCAGACCTCATAGTTTTCTAATTCCAGGGAGAGAAGACTCTAATAATTTTTCTTCAAATCCCTGTTAAGAATCACCTCACGTACAGAGAAAATAAGTGCCTTGTAAAGACTGATGGGCTTAAGTAGTTTTTCCTCTGTTAGAGCTGAATAATATTTAAGACTTTCTTAACTTGAAATTACTCTATATCATAGAAAATCTAAAAACTCATCACCACAATTCTATTTCAATGGAAACAAGCAATTTCACTCAAAATTTTCTCACACACTCTAAAACTCATGCATTTTTCCACTTTTGGTATATGTAAAATAAATGGTAATTTTTGACCTGCTGATCACTTTCTTGATACATTTGCATTGTAGGACTCCTGCTTTGGGGTTTTTTTAATGCTATTTTTATGTCAGAAAGCATGGCTTGAATGTAGACACTGCCCAAGAGTGATTTGAACCTCATGGAATTTATGAAAAATGTTATTGGAAAGGACAGGATACTAATACATTATAAGAATCTGTATAGACTGGAAATAGAACTGGTAAATATGTTAAGTCACAGACTCTTGGGAAAGGACTAAAGGCAAAACAATTTATTCCTTTTAATCATTAAGAAACTACTTGAAATATTTTTTTTCTCCTTTGCTGCCAAGAAATCTTGTGATGTTATACAGCAAACTAAATCTGAGTTTTGAGGATTCATGTTTTGATGTGAAATACACAATAATGAGCCAGACCATGCATTTGGTTATGGGTTAAACCAAAGGGCTATTTTGTCAAGTGCCTGTTGCAAATTGTCAGCAGAAACTTTTGGAAGGACTATGAGGGTGAGTGAAGTGGCCTGCCATGCATCTTCAGTAGATACATTCAACAGGAATCTGGAAATGCCTCTTAAAGAGCCACCCCTATTAATGTGACTAATTTCATGGACCTTTGAATAAACTGATCTCCAGTGGAGAGTAGCTTTATATCATGCATTATGGGAAATACTAAATAATAATGTCATGCAAGATAGCACTTGTTATATATCTGCAATAACTCCCCTTATCTCTAGGTCTGTATTGTTATGCCTTCTCTATGTGTGACTCTGACATAAAATGGTCAAATGCAATTTTTAGCCTTGTAGCTTTTGCTTCAATTTTGGATTAGCAGGCAGTATAAAGGTGTGTGTGAGTGTCCCTTTTTGCAGGGCTACTCATATAAGAGAAGAACAAACAAATCATCAACAATTGTCAAAAAAGGTGCAGAGTAGAGGGGAATAAAGTTGTAATGAAGCTTGGAAGAGTCCTTACCTTTCAGAAAGCAGTTCTTCCAAATAATTTTCTTCTTCTCCCTCTGCATTTTTCAGTCTTTTTTCCCCTCTTCCAGGTCATAATCACGAAGATCTGTATACCACAGATTCAGCATTCAGAAGAAGGAAGGATAAAGTAGAAGTTGTTTATTCCTCCTATTTCAAAGTGCAGAAGGGAGGCTGGACCACAAGCCAGAGGCACACCTGCCAGAGCTATCTTAGGCCAATACTTCAAGAAGCCAAGGGACATTAGAGATACTGGCACTTGCCCCTACCCCTTCTGTCCCCACAGGCTTCTCCTGGCCAAGGGACATTTCCCCACCTGCTCCAGATGAGATCTTACCAGCCATCAGTATTTTCCCCCCACTACTACAGCTCCTTCCTCAGGCAAAGGGCTCCAGAATCCCAGCTACCTCTACTCCTCACTCCAGTGATATCTATGTTTCAGCTATGAGGGAAACCAGACCCCTGAAAAACGAGGCACTAGGGGTGGGGCAGAGCACTTTAAATTCTATAAAGTGTTTGGACACAACACAGACCAAAATGCATTCTTCCCATGGGGCTTTCAGCCCAAAGTTTACTTTTGAATGAACCAATATCAAATGAGATCTATTCAGCTCATATCTGCAGAGCTGCTCCAGGCTGACACTGGTAGGACCAGAAGCAAAATTCAGGGCCATGTTTGTTTACTTTGCTGGCTGAAATTATTAATTATTTAGAAACAAGTCTATCATAGGCAGAGCATTTCCTTCAATTAATTCAAATTAACATTTTGTTTATAGCACAGAGTAAGCCTTTTCCTTTTCCTAGTTCAAAGTGAACCCTGGGGGTTCTAAATATGCCTCCTGGTGATTTAATTAAAAGATAAATATTCACTCAAAAAAGAAGAGAAAAACTACGGAAAGGAAAGGAGGAAAAGCTACAATTTAAAAATTGGTAGCTGTGAGGAAAAGGACTTCACTAAATAAGTGAAAAGAAAAACAGAAGTGACTAACAGAAGTGTATGAATTCAGGCAAAGAAGAAAAGAAGGAAAAGAAGTTGTGAATGTCGAGTTAAAGAGTAAACAATGCACAAGGAATATACTGTTTAGTACACACAGGTGACATGAGCAAGTGAGGGACAGATCCACCAGGGCTTGGTTGGCTTTGTAGGGTGGAGGAGCAGAGCTAAGGCTCCCAAATGGTTGCTGTGCCCCACAGCACAAGACTCCAGCATACAAGAAATCCCATCCTATTCTGGGGTAACAGGCTAACCAAAGCAAGGTTCATTACAGGAGTCAGGATCCCAGCTGGCGAGCCTTTGGAAGCCAGTGCCAGATCCTGGTGGGGAGCAGGTAAGCAGCCAAGTCTGATGCATGTGGTGTGCATGAAAGCCTTATGCACTGATGACCTCTAACACACCATGATATCAGTAGAAGTGGAGTATGAAGCGTAGGTTGTCAAAGACAGGAGATGGGATGGAATCTTATCTGGGTGAAAGTTACAGGGTGTGTCCTGATGCCAAGGTCTGTCTGTCAGGCACTTCACGTGGCACAGGTTCATCAAAGACCACCACAGTGCTTCACAGCCTGCCTGCTGGGCTCCATGTGCTGTGAGGAAGCAGGAATGATGAGCAGCACCAGCCTCACACTGGTGTGCTGAGATAAAGCTGCCTGAAAACCTTGCCCACACCAGAGCCTGTATTGGCAGCAGCACGGGGGGAGAATCCCTCCACTTCTGCCTCCAGTTCCTGCAGAGCTTCAGGTGCTCCATCAATATGCATTTTCCTGCTGTCAGAGCTCCACCACTACAGCGATGCTGCTGCTGAGCCAGCCAGCTTTCAGTTCTCTCTGGCATGTAATTATAATTGCCTGCAGTTTCAAATGACTACAGAAAATTGTTTCTGCTGACAAAACAGTTATGAAATAAGTGTTCTAGCTCACATTCTTTTAACTGCTTAGTTTAAAGATTTTCTTCTCTTAAAAACTACATCTGAGGTCCTATTATTTCATATTGACCATTGAGTGTTCACAAAAACCTGTTCCATTTCACAACTTCCTGAAGATACAACTCCCTGATATTCTGCATCTCCTTTTTACAGTCTCCAAATCCTAAATAGTCTTTTCAACTTTAACACAGAGAAATTATACTGGCCCAAAAAGGAAAATTTTCAAGCACCAGTGGTAGTAACAACTATACATTCAGTTCAAGAAATTATGACTCAAATATATTTTGTCCTTCTGTATGGTATTTGCTACTGGTTGAATCAAATAATGAATTGAAATATAAAAAAAACCAAAACAAAACAGCAAGTGGAAGAGAATGGATTTACTGTCAATATTAAATTGCAGTGGGGAACCTGAAATTTAAGTCCTTGTCGTTTAATACAATCACGAATTTTTAAGGCTGGAGAGTTTCCATTTATCACCATGTCTATGAATGTCATAGACAAGATTTAGTGCATGATGTTGAGCTCAGCTGGACATGCTTCCTTTTAAGAGTAGCTATGTTAAATACAGTGTGAGTAAAACAAATGGATCCTATTGATTCAGAAAGCAGCAGTATTTCTGATCCTATCCAGTGAGTATACACCCTGTAACCAGTTTTGGATTAAGTCAGCAAGCAAGCTGATTTTCTCATGTTTCTCACAATAAGAAAGGTTTCTTCTAGAAATGCACTAAGTGTTAACAGGAAGACCTCTCCTAGCTGAATATTCCCTTTTTTAAAACATTCTTCCTCAAGGACACTTCCACATAGCTTCTATCAACAGCAGGGGAAGGTAAGCACATATGGAAATATACAACTATACAGCCTGAAGAACTGTAACATGCATATACACTTACATAAGAATATAGATTCTTCACTCCTCCACCCAGAAAGTGGAAATTTAGCAGAACAAGGATATTAAAAATCCTAACTGATCTTGTCAGGAACTCCAGAAAAATTTTAATTCTCCTTCTCTTGGAAGAGATTATTAGGAAACAGCTTTATAACTTGGGTGGGGAGAAAGTGTTGGATTGCAATAAAGATTCTGGGCTGATGAAACAGCTCAGCATTTCTGAGTTCCTGTCTTGCTGGCTATGATGTGGTTCTGCTCATGAGTATCCCAGCTGAAGCTCAGGAAGGCAGCAATAAGTTTGAAAGCCTTAGGGTTGCTGCCAAGGAAGTGAAGTGTTTTCAGACAGAAAATGAGAGAAATAGTTGTCTGTAGTGCTCGTATCTTCAGTCTTACTGCTGTGGCTGCAGGAGCTGGTGGTATGGCTGCACCTCAGAAAGCCAAAGGCTGGGTCTGACTTTGAAAAGATTGGTTTGGGCGTGAGTGATTAATACAAGCATAAGGCTCTGATAAAAAAATTAGTCCCTGAACAGCCTAAAATTGAGTTTCCAATAAAATAAATAATTTTTTTTCCCCACAGAAAATGTCACTTTTTAATCCAATAAACAAAATCTTAAAACCTGGATATTCCAATAGAAAATGAACTTTAATTCAAGAAAATGGCAGTGTCAGTGATTCAAGCTTTTATTTGCCTAGATGAGTCTAAATCTTCAGTTGCAATATGTTTCTCAGACATCCTGTGAGATTCTCTTGAAACATATGCTCCTTTTCTCTCTAAACAAGACAGTGTTGCATCAAATAATTTTTTTGTCTAAAATTTTGACCTGTGGGAGGTAGAGTAAGCTTTTAGGTATCTGAAACAGAACTCTGATAAGCCCCATCAAAATCTTTTATCTTTCCACCAGCAAGCTGGATGATCAGCTACACAGCACCTCAGAACTGTTCAAAGGCTTTTGCTAACTGGTAATATAAAGATTAGAGCCAGTTTGCCTACAATCATATTCAAAAGAGAAGATACACATCAAATCCAGACAGCTGGAAAAAAAATCTCCAGGCTGTATAAGTGGAAGCCACAATGCCTGAAGCAGCCTTTCATATCTTTCACCTCTATAACATTTTCTTGTCTTCAAAACTCTCATATGCTGCAGCCCCATGGAAACACTTATTTTCAAATACATATTTATATACCTACCCTGCCAAGGGTAATGTTAGGGCTCCAAAAGAAATGGATAATCTTACGTGTCTGAATTCACTGCCAGTCTGTTGCAAGCATGAAAAAGCAGCTTTCTCTTCTTTTGCCATTGATGTTCTGGTTTTGTCTGGGGTGGAGTTAACTTTTTTCCCAGTGGCTGTATGGAGCTATTTTCTGGGTTTGTGCTGGTGTAACAGAAGGATGTTTGTTATTGTTGAGCAGGGTTTGAACAGAGCCAAGACCTTTTCAGATCCTCACCCCACCCCGCCAGCGAGGGGGCTGGGGCTGCACAAGGACCTGGGAGGGACACAGCTGGGACAGGTGACTCTGTGGGACCAGAGGGATATCCCAGACCATTGGCATCGTGCTCAGCATATAGAGCTGGACAAAGAAGGATGAAGGGGGGGATGCTCAGTGTTGGAATTTCTCCTCCCAAGTCACCCATATTGTGATGGAGCAGAGGTTTCCTGGGGATGGCAGAACACCTGCCTGCCCATGGGAAATGATGAATGCACTCCCTGTTTTATTTAGCTGGTGTGCAAGGATTTTGCTTTCCATATTCATCTAAAGTCAGGAGTTCTCTCACTTTTACCCTTCTGATTTTCTCTCCCATCCTGCAGAGAGGGAGTGAGCCAGTGGCTGTATGGAGCTTAGTTGCCAGCTGGGGTTAAACCACAACAATTGTCTAGATCTTTATCAGAACAATGGTATTTATCCTGAAGATTTAAGGTATCACAAAATACTCCCCTTGCCTTCCTTTCACATTCACTTCTCTGAAAAAGCTATGGGATTAGACATAAGGAGAAGGACAAGGAATCTTCAATATGTCAGTGATTTAAAACACCTATCGTGTAATTTTGATGGTAGAAATGAATACTGCTAAAAATTACATGCACATGATGTGTGGGGATACTGCTGAGTTTTCTTCATCTGTGACGACAATGCAAAGTATTCAAAATGCCTGACTCCTCTCAAAATGATTCACTCTATTTCACTAAATCTGAAAGAAATTATGTGGCAGTACATGCATAATAGATATTTGTGCATTCAAAAAAATCATGCATATACATTACCTAAAAGGCAAACACACTTTAGCCAAGCAAGGCTAGCAATGATTAATCATACTTTCATTTCCATCTATCTTCCAAGTTAATATGGTGGCAACATTGCTATTATCTGAGACTGAGCTCAGTCCACAGCAATGCCTGCTGTGATTATTGATGAGCTGTGGCTTGATAAATATTTTAACTCTTGATAAAGCCCAGTGCACCCTGAATTTAGATTATACCAAACATTTCTCAAATCTTCATATAGGGAAGAAACTGCAGCTCATGAGACTATGCACAAAGATCTGATCTACTGGTCAGACACAGCCAAAGCAGCGCAGGGCAGAAATCTGCTTGGTGGAAATGCCACTGCCTCCTCCAAAGATAATGTAATTGGTAGTACCTTGAAAAAGACCACTTTGATTTGCACAAATCTTTGTCTAAGTGCTCTGAAAATGTTTTAATGTTTTCTACTTCTACCTTCCCATTACCTGGATAGACAGAGAATGAAATATTCTCCCACTTCACTGGCAGCTGTGATTACACCCCAGCACAATGAGAGCACATTTCCTTGGCCTGAGGTGCTGTAACTCTGTCCTGCTCTTTCAATGACTTTGTGAACAAAGTCCTGCTAGCTTTCTGCAGATTGCCAGCCAAGGACCATCATACTCCTAGCCCAGGTGCTGACTTCATGGACCACTCAGTAGCCTGAGGAAATCCCTTGTTGGAGCTCCTCTTCCTGTCATCTCTGTAGAGTGGTATGGTGAAAGAAAACAAATTGAGCAGCTCTGGGGAAGTTTGGAAACATGTTTGTGCCTACTTGTGGCAGATACTGCTGACCAGATCTCCTCTCAGACTCTCACAGCTCTTGAGTAACACGTTTTGTGCTGACCACATAACATGCTGCAGGCGCCTCCTTCCCCTGCAAGTTTCTCTGTGAAATCCTTTGCAAATTTCAGAATTCCCTTCTTTACTTCCTGTCTCTGCAAGAAATGTCAGAGGCCATGTAAATAACTTGCCATGGGTCAGGAACCATGACTTTACACAGTGAGTCTGCATACCTAAAGAAAATGCATACCTAAATAAAAAATAACAGCTGCCTATGCATGTGCCCAAGATCCATCAGACCATGGCAGATTTTCAGAGGAGGGAATTGGCCTGAGGCAATGCAGGTTACTTCTGGAACTCAAAGTATTGTGGGAAAGTATTATATCCTTCCCATGGTTTTGCATTTCTTCTGAGGCCTTTCTAAAGGATGGGATATTGAACAAGTCTGGCCTGATGCAACTTTTCATGAATCACTGTTCTGTAGGCTGGGGACAGGTGATCTGGCTGTCCTATGGGAAAAGATCATTGTAGGTCACTTCCTACTGAAATTATTCTATTCTATTCTATTCTATTCTATTCTATTCTATTCTATTCTATTCTATTCTATTCTATTCTATT
>JAOTQP010001286.1:112557563-112572074 GCA_026413545.1 Cichladusa arquata | reverse complement strand
CTATTCTATTCTATTCTATTCTATTCTATTCTATTCTATTCTATTCTATTCTATTCTATTCTATTCTATTCTATTCAAGAAAGGTGCCTACTCTGCAAATTGGTTCTTGTCTGTGATTCCCCTGGCTGATTTCCTCACAGTTCCTGATCCTCCAAACTTTGTCACCATATAGCAGGGCACTTTTCATGCCTCATCGTTCTGGAAAGGGAATTCATTATCCATATTCATGTATTTTCAGGCCAGTTTTCAGTCCCTCAATTTCAAAAACCAGAAAGGAACCTCCATCAAAGATGAAAATGTGGAGATGTAACAATCCTACAGAGTATGGAGCCCCAGGATCAGACAGCAGCCTCAAACACCCATTCATGGCACACCAGTTTTACAGTATCAACCAGAACGTATAAGAAACATTCCAATTGTCATAACTCTTTTTTTTTTTTTCCCCAAGGGAGTTTAAGAGTTATGTCCCACTAAAAAGTTTAGCTTGTAATACTTCAAAGCATTTTATCTTCCCCACTTTACAGGAACAAACAGAGTATGCCACATTTCCCAGCAATATAAAATAACTCCATCTAGCAAAATGAAGTATGTCTTCAGTAAAAACAGGAATTTCCCTTTGCTCTTCATTAATTATCTTCATTAATTATCTGAATCCTAACCAAAGAATCCAGTGGTTTGTGTAAAATGGGGTAATGATTGTGATTTGAACTCTATTTCCACACAGCTGGAGAACATCTCTTTTCCTCATTCAAAAAAATAAAAGAAAAAATCAGAAATGCCATCTCTGTTCTGCTGCTTGTTTCAGCAGTCATTCCCATCTGTATTAATTCTAGCTGGCTTCTTCAGCAGCAAACAACACAGCTCCAGCTAATTTCATTATTCAAAATGAGCTTCTAAACTCCACTTTATTCAGATGACAGGATGGTGTTGTTGCAAAGTATTTATTTAGCTTTCTATGATGCCATTGTGGCACAGGACCAGCATGGATAAATCTGTGTGACCCCAGTTGCTGGCACAAGAGTAAAAACTGTCAGGGGAAGAGAAAAATTGTTGCCAGATTGCACTGCTCTCCAATAAAGAGACCTAGTCAGCAGGATATTTTTGGTTTTTTGTAGAAGTGTCTCTGAAGAGAAAATATCTTTCTGAAAATGACTGGAGAAAAGTAATATTAATTTTTCTATAACTTTTTGCTCTACCACTAAGAAGGCATTCAGTCCCTAATTTTCCATTTGTGCTCAGCGTTGTTGTTTAGATTGATTAAAAAACTGTGTACATAACAAGGGACAGCAGGCTAGATCACCTGTATTCCCCTTTTCTCAAAAGCACAGTGTTCAGGGGAGGATTCAGTGCAGATTGCTTGGTCCATCAAGAGTGAAACGGGCATGAAAAACCTGAGCCTCAAGTTCCTATGCCAAAATGTAAGTGCAAGTACTTAAAAAAAGGTCTAAACTCAAAGCAAATGTTTAAATACAATTTTTAATTGTTTTATTGAGACAACTGCCTTTTTATTTCTCTTTTTTTCATAGAATTTTTTACTCCACTGATGCTTTTAGAGCTAATGTTTGCATTTTTCACAATTTAGGGTTACGTAGGTATGTTGAAGCATGAGAGCTTTTTTTTTTCCTAGAAAAATCCAGTTTGCACATCTGTTGGAAAACCTCAGCTCCCTTACAGTCACTAAAGAGGATTGTGCTTTACTTAAGTCACAAATTATATTCCTTCAGCAGCTGTTGAAATTAGGAGATCACCTAAGTCAGTTAAACATGTCCTCCTAAGGTAAATTTTCTGTACTGAGCAGAACTGAATCGAATTTTGAGTATAATTTAAAATGGAAAAGAATAAATCCTAATGACTTTTCCCCCCACAAATATGCATATGATAGTGGCACATTTCTCCTAGTCTAGCTGTTTTCCAAAAATAAACAGTTTCACACAGAATCTGCTTTGAATTTCAAAGGCAGTGATGGAAAAGAGAGGACTAGATAGCATATGGTTTTGCACAGAATTGGTTGAACATCCTCTAAGAAAAATAAAGCTATGTCATTAAGGATTTCTGCCCTTGAAAAAGATATAAATTTCCTGCAATTTCTAAATCTTGCTTATGTCCCAGACAGCTCCAAGCCTTAATATGTTGATTTTGCTGGACAAGGGGTATTTTAAACATGGTTTAGTAATGCCAATCAGTATCCTGACAGGCAAATAAAGCTATAGGAACAAAATCATAGTCTGTGATAAAGCAAGGGTTTTGAAGCTGAGCAAATATTTCCACACAGCCAAATCCTTTAACCCACCAAAATTCAAATTTTATTTCCCCAGTCTCCAGAACAGCTAAGGATATGGCTAATTCAAAATTATTTTCACCAATGGCATGAACACTTTGATTTGGCTTCAGAATAACTTGAGATAGTTATATGTGAGTGTCCAAAAGTTACTCTTTTATTACAATAAAACCATATTCACATTAATTGCCTTGAGTTGAACTGGATACAGTCATCACATAAGGTATTAGGAAACACAGCTGAAAGTAATGATGCTAATATAAACTAGCACAATAAACCAGACATCATGCCATTTAAACTTATTTTCTTTCCTGCAAGATAACAATGCCAAAAAAGAATATAAGATTTTTTTTCACTGAGGTGGCATTAGTGGGATGTGGGAGTTCAGATTTCAGACTTCTCATCATAACTTTCCTAGATTTATTTACATCATGGGAAAATTCAGAACCACTGAAGGTCACCTAGTTCAATTTTCTCCTCAAGCAGTGTCAGTTATGAATTAAATAAGGCCAGGTCACTCACGGGTTTATTGTGTTCAACATTGTTCTACATTGATTAGACACTGTGTATAAGCTTAAAGAAAAAAATTAATCTAATTGAAAAGTCAGATTCTAACGAACTAAAAGAACCTCAAACCAAGCAAATCATGCCAAAAATTTTAAATCACCAATTTATATTAAAAATGATTTTTTTAATGACTACTGCCTCTGAAATAATTTTGTGGTGATGCCAATTGCCATTTCTTTACTGACAGTGATGGCAGATCCTTTGCTGTCTGGGGCCTGAGGTGAAGACTTAGGCTACTTTTTTCTGTAATATCTAGGATCAGCCACAGATAAGATGCAGCTGAGTGGTGTTTCTTGGGAAAACAGCTTGAATGATGCTCACAGAACGAGAATGAAAGGAGAAAAATTACATCAGAAATGCAGCACTTAGAAAACTTCTGATAGCATTAATTCAGTTTATGCTAGTTCTGACACTATTCAAACCCATGCTGACTGGGAATGGACCAGATGTAAAACACAGATTCCCCACCAAGCTCATTTTGTAGAGTATGGGGATCTGAACTATGATCTTGTTCTGATTTGGGACTTGGGGGGTTTCTTTCCTATTTTGGTCAAAACTGACCAGGATTGGCCAATCTTGCAAAGTCAACAACAACATAAATGTTTAACTTCTGGTACTGTACTCTGAGAAGTTACCAGTCTTACTTATGGGATATCAGAAATCTAAGTCAAAACCTGAATTTCCAGTTTTAGCTCTCATTTGTCCTCAGCTTAAAGCCAAATGCCTGTTAAGCTCTAATCTGTCTGAAAACTTTAACTCTATTCCAAATCTTTCAGTATTCTATTCACTCCTGAAATAGAAGTTCTAGCTTCCTCAACTTGCAGCAATGGTGTTGGTTAAAATGAGTGTTAGGCATTTGCCATTCAATCCTTCAGGGTAATCAGATCCTGCAGCATTCACCCTGAGATTTACAAACACAGCTTTCCTCTGTCTGCCCCCAATGCAGTCCTGCAGCTTTTTGCAGCTCCAACAAGGATGCAGCATGTGTCAGCTAATGGTTTCCCCTTTCCCTCTCCATGTGGCAGATATGTAAGTGTCCTCACTGAAAGTGTTATGCTGTACTGTCACAGGGGATAGAAGTAAGTCTCACTTCAGCCTGAAGCATTTCTTTCAGCTATAATAAGACATCTAAAAGTCAGGGTTTCAGAATGGGGCAAAAAGCATTTTTGTGCTTACCACTGTTGTCTTTCACTAGCTGCTGATGCACAGTTAGTCCTGACTGCACACACCCCAGGTGTTGAAATGACACCCTGTGTGCAGGTGCCTTGGGGACATCCCAAGTGTGCATCCCCCAGCCTGGATTCTGCTGGTGAGTCTGACCAGTGAGAACCACCCACAACAGATAAAATCTCATGCTGTCTTTGCCTTGTCCTCCTGAGCAGGAGCACTCAGACATGAGACCCAGCAGGCCCCAGCAGAGATGATAACATTAGCAGAGAGCGGTTCTCAAGCCATCCAGCTATGGCCTTTCTGAAGCATCAAGCAATTACTTCTGTGGTGAGAGGTGGGAAGAACAAGTGCCATACTTTACTCTGCTGCACATTGCTATAATAGAGGAAGGGATTTTTCTGTTAGCTCTCACTTCACTCTCTTGACAGGCTGCAGCTGTGGTAATGAGTTGATTTCAAGGTGAAGGAGGTGTCCAAGAGCTTTTGGAAGTCTCAGCGTGCCCTTATCTGCCTACCCTTAAAAATGTGGCCCAAGGTCACAGGGCCACCAAGCTGGCAGGTTCCACAGGGGTCACCTCTGAACCACACTCATCAGATGCCTTTTCTGGGGAGTTATGTGGGTGAGTGCACTGTTAGGGTGAAGCCATGGTGATCCTGGAAAAAGCTCTGTCCTACAGCAACTGCCAGCTCTTCAATTCACTTTGTGTTAGAAAACACATATTCTTCTAGCTGGGGAAAATAGTTCTGAAGTAGTGTGGTAGTAGAAATGAGTAATAAATAGTGTGCATTTGTCAAAAAGCAGAGCTTTCAGTTTCCTTGGAAACTGAACATTTTGTGGGTTTATGGTACTGTACTCAGCAGAGACTGGCTGAGTCCTGTGTGAGTATATACACAGCCACAAAGGCAGGCTCGCTTGGCTAAAGGTTTCAGTGTCTATTACATGTTTGGTAAAATACAGCTAAAAAGACTTCTCTGACTGGGCAACTGAGAAACCATAATGATGGGAAAAACTTTTTTCATCAAAAGTAAATGCAGTTAAGGGAAGACAACATTATTTGAAATCTTCTCAGCTTAGTCATTGATGAACTTTGTATTTTATTTTATTGCAGATGAAACTGTGGTCAGAATCTAGGTTTGATAGTTCTGTGATCCTCCTCTAAGTAGCTAAAATACCAGCCAAACCCACTCCTTTTGTCTCTGGACAGAAACAAAAACTAAGACTTAGTAATTACAGTGTAACCATACCATAAGTAAGAAAAGAACTTATTCCCATTAAACAATACTTAAGAAACTAGCAAATAAAGTCCTCACAGTTGGGGCCAGAACCCCAAAGGCTCACAGAAAAAACATCCTGACACCCTTTATCTCCTCAAGGACTCCAGACTCATAACATTTTTCCTTATAAATCCCCTTCACTTCCAGTTATCCAGCTGCATGGATCTAGCCTGTGGATTAAGCATTTACTCAGAACTACTTCTCCCTCTAAGGCTGTAACACCTAAAAGCTGTCAGCAACACTTGTCACCAAATATTCACTCTACTCAGAGCCAGAAATCCATTCAGTTTTAACAGTGGCCAGCAGCAGTTTGGGAATATTTCTCTGGGCACAAGAGCACTTTTCCCCATCAGCTCTGCAACCCATGGTGTCAAATAATTTTTCTAGCCACGATGTTAAAGCCTGAAAAATATGATATTCTTTTTCCATTTGTCTTGGTCCTTCACTCTGCTGTGTAATATTTCAAGTCTGCAGAAACATTGTAATATGGAGGTTTCAGTGAAATTAAGATTTTTAAGCCTCGTGAACAAAGCATATAGTTAAAGGATGTGAGAAGGGAATCATACCACAGATTATGGAGAATTGGAAGGGACCTGCAAGGATCACTGAATGGAGCTCCTGGCCGTGCACAGCACCATCCCCAAGAGTCACACCCTGTGCCTGAGAGCACTGTCCAAATGCTTTTTGAGCTCTGTCATGCTTGGAGCTGTGATCCTGGGGAGCCTGTTCCAGTGCCCAGACACCCTCTGGGTGAAGAACCTTTCTCTAATATCCAACCCAAACTTCCCCTGACACAAACTTCAGCCTTTCCCTTGGATTCTGTCACTGGATATCCCAGACTCACCAAAGAGGAAAAAGGCCAAAACAGAATTAATTTCTCTTCTCCTTTTCACTAAGATATGGATGTCTCAATCCTTAGCACATTATTTTTTTGGTTTTGGCAGTATGTCACTGCTCCCTAAGGAATAGATTGGATATCTGTTCATGATGGCCACAACAGTTCTGGAGTAAAGAGGAAATATAGAGGAAATATAATGAGAATTCTCTCAGACCCCATCCAAACAATACATGACACCTTTTGCACCACATTTAGGTGAGAGAGAGAGGGACTCCAGCTTCCAGCTGCAAGGCTGGAGAACAGATGTTTCAACTGCAGTGTGGACACAGGTGTGAGGACTTACAATTTGAAAACAATGAATTTAAAAGGGAACATTTGTCCAAGTAAAATGAAGGAGTGGTGTCTGGTAGACAACAGATTTCTGACATCCTGGAAAATTCTTGCAAATGATATTGTGTCTATCAGGGCTGTAAGATTATTGCTAGCTTATGCTAGCTAACCTAGAAGTACCACATGATTTCCTGAAAGCTGTTGCCCGGGGGCAGTGCTTTGGGATAATTGCACAGCTCTGCCTGCTCAGTCAGGTTCATACAGTCACAGCTCCCCTCCTTCTGGACAGAAGTCACATGAGTGGTGTCTTCAGGGTGTGAGAGAGGACTTGGTGACAGCTCTTATGCCTGAGAATATGAAATCCCTGAAGCTTTTCACACCATCCTCACTTCCACCAAAACCAGCCAGACCACAGCCAGGAGGAATGGTAACTTTACTTAAGGGAAAAGCAATTGCTTTCAGCTGTGTTTCGTTTCCAGGGCTGTCCTCTGGAGGGACTTAACTAGAAACAGGAATGCAAATCAAAGTGAAGTGTCTTGTGCAAGTCCCTGTAATGACAGGGAAGGTGGTTGTCACCCAGCCCTGGAGGTGAAGCAGTGCTTGGAGGTGCTCCTCACATGGTAGGAGCAGTGATGGCAGTGGTGGCCACCCAAAGCCATTCACAATGCTTTCCTACTCCTTCTCTCAGCAGCAAGCACTGCCAGAGCAAGAGAGGCTCTGCCACACCCTGCTACAGGCAGAGGAAGAGGCTTCCCTGGGCATTTCACAGTGCTCCAAACTGAAAAAGGCATGGGGAAAAAAAATCCTACAAAGTGTTTTTAAACAAATAAGTTTACCAGGATCTGAAGAAAAGATGGGCTGCTCGCTTTTTATTTTTTTTTTTTTCTCTTCTGCAGGAGATCATTTAAAAGACCTCCTGGGCCAAGTAACTAAATTTCCCTCTAAATGAAGCATTGAATTTCATGACATAAAGCTTCAATTTTTTCTTTCCTGTGGCTATATCTGTATGGCATTACATTGGTTAACCGTTACTGCCAGAAATCCTCGCACTGTAGGTGGCACAGAAATGTCAATTTTAATTCAGCATTTTATATTCAATAAGAATTCTAAGCTCATGTATGGGAGAAATATTTTCTCATGGAAAGAATCAGCAAAACTTCTATGTGGAGGAATAGTGTCAAGATGTGTACTACAGCCCTGGAAATTAGTCTCTATTGTATATGTGTGATGTGTACATATGAATATTACATATGTATGTACATGCACACACAAAATTTATTTCCAACATTAAGGTCATCATGTTACAGTCATTTACACTTCCAAGACTGATTTAATCCTCTTGATGCTGTTTTTGTCAAGCCTCACAATGAACTTCAGAAGCTGTCAGTGCCAGCTGAATGATGCTGTTGAACCAGTTTCCAAGAAGAATTCAAATATTCATGTGTGAGAGGAAAACTGAGGTTCAAAGTCAGCTCCTAAATTACAAGATGATAGATATTTCTTTTCATAAATAGTCTCAACATTACTGCCAGAGAAGAAAATCAAAGGGGAACTGATAACCTCTCTTAACATTTTGGGCCTTCCCTTGATGCCACATTTGGCTGAGGATGATCATCAGAGGTGGATTGAGTCAAGTTTCTACTACACAGGCAGTCTTTCCCTAAAGCACAGCAGGTCAGAAGCCTCTTTAGTAGGTGGTTTTAGGCCAACACAGAGCAATAGTGCAGACCACTGTAGAAAATCAGACTCAACACTTGACTTCAGGAATCCACATCTGGGCGCTCCTCAGCACTTCCAGGTGCTGGTGCAACGAGTAATGAGTTTTCTTTAATGTATGGAACAGGACTTTCCCCATCAGTTTAAGTGGTTTATTCATGTGCATTAGACATTTGTCTACCAATGGAGTCAGTAACAGTAATATTGAAGTCTGGTGTCTGTTGTGTGAAATGATGTGTTTTGAACCTTGCCTGTCACCACATGCTTACCTGAACTCTGGGCTGCCAGGAGCATCTCCTTCAATCCTGCCTTTTCTATTCCTAGCAATTGATCTTCTTTTGTCAACTGGTCTAAAAGAGCAAATGGCTTTGCTTCCTCTTCACACTGCTCATTCTTACTTGATGTCTTCTCTCTTGGCTGAAGGGCCTCCCACGAGCACTGTCAGAAATTCACATACACTAAGAATTATTGCCCCAACTCTTCTGCCTCCTCAGTCTTCAGGGGTGCAGTGGGCAGGGTGTGTGCCATGAGGCTGTGTGGGTGCTGTAGTCAGTACACCCAGAGCACTGGGTGGAAGTTTCCAATCCTCCCTCTTTTACAGGCAGCATCTCCAGCCCTGGTTCTAGCTTCATGTAACTGAGTAACACAGGCTATTGTCAGTCTTGCACATCTTCCCTTTCCCCTTCCAGCTATAAAACCAAGATGACACAGTTTGGAGTGTCTTTCTTTTGAGCAATGAATTTACAAAAGGTCTTTTCTTTTTCCTGACAGCGACTCAACCCTAGGGAAATAAAATAATGCAAGTAAACATTGAAAATTAGTTTCCAAAGATCTCTAAAAACATGATTTGCAGCAGATTTTTGGCAAGTTTTGATTATTTGTTTCATGCTATTCTGTCTTTACAGGGTGAAAGACTTGATTTGCAAGTGAGCTACGTGTCTGCAAACTTAGCATGCTCAGATGGGAAACTTCCAGACATGAGTCTTGGGGCTGCTCCAGAAGGTCCAGTTTTGAATGTTCCACTCAGCTTGGAAGGCTTCATAGCATGTTAGAAATGTTAAATAATGAAGAGCTCACTTATGCTTTGCTGAAGGCACCTCTGCATTACAATCTGCAGGGTGAGGCTGGCTGCACTGTGTAGGCATCCTCTTTTAGCTTTTCTGTTTTGTTACTTCTGAATGGGTAAAAAAGTCAGGTGGACCAGGAAGTGAAAAAATGCCCTCTTGCAATTTAAGTAGAGGCAGCATCTGATGATAATAATCACAGCTTAATATAACATTTGCCATGCACTCATATCTGTGAGTGCTTCAGCTTAGGGCTCGAGCAGCAAACCAGGGACTCAAAATCACACAAACAAACAGACTGTATTTACAAACATGGTTTATAATCCCACTGTGTAAAGTGATTACTACATTACCCAGATGACCAGATGCTTTCATGAGTGAGCATCCCAGATGAGACAATACTCTTCTCCACAGTGCAAACTGACAGGCCTAATTCTGAGCTCAGGTTGGTTCAGATATCTATTTTTGAGTCAGGTCCCAATCAATGTCACTGACACCAGAATGGTGGTGGCATCGGTTATTTTCTTTCTAATGCTTGAAAAAGTTTTGTATTAAGTGATTGTAGAATAAGTAGCAAGATTATGCTTTGGAAATCATTCAAAACCTGCACCCCAGTTCTGCATCTCCAGGGAGACTGCATATGGGCCACCAAAGTTTGTAACCAACTGTGAAACAGGATGATACAGAGTGGTCACAGGAAGAAACAACCATCTTCCACTCTGGTATTCACTTTCTTTAAAAGAGCAGCAAGGCCTAGAGGGCCTGCTTGTCAAAAACCAAACCAGGGTGTCTGTTTTCAAACTGGTACATTTCAAAATCAAGACATTTCAGCAGTGAATGAATGAACCCTGCAGCAGCCTTGAACTCTAAAATACGTTATTGGGTGCCTGGGGAGAAATGTTTATTCCCTGCTAAAATAAGTTGCTCTAACTCTAGCAAAGCAGCAAACATGAAAAAAGGAAAAACCTTTTTCCCTCTGAAATTGCAGCCTGAACGCCAAACAAAAATCCATTTGAAGTCAAAGCTCTGAGGAAAATGGGTTTCATGTGGATTTTAACAAAAACTCTTCCTTCACACAACAAAATAAACATCACAATCCTAGCAGTAACTCTTTCTTTAAAGATTACTCTAAGTAAAGGCCAAGAAAGTCAGCTGGTTAAACAGATGTGCTGGAGGACAACTGCTGCCATCATCCACACAATTCTGTGCCTAAGATGGTCTTTAAAAAGAATAGCATTAGGAATGATCAGGTAGGCACATGGAGCAGATTTCAGCCCTGGGTGGTACCTGCAGGACCGTGCTCAGCACCTGCACCCCCAATCAGGGGTTCTCCTGTGCTCAACCCCTACCTTTTCACATGGTTTGTTGCTTTTATAACCAAAGAACCATAGGATAATTTGGGTGAGAAGGGTCTTTCAAGGCTGTCTATTCCACCCCCGCTTCAATGAGCAGGATCATCTTTAACTCGAGCAGGATGTTCAGAGCCCCATCCAACTGGGCCTTGGATGTTTTCAGGGATGTGGCATCCACCACCTCTCTGGGCAACCTGTGCCAGTACTTTGACACCCTCATTGAAAACAAACCTTCCTTCTACCTTTGGGCTTTAGTGAGGGCTGGAGTTCGGTAGTGAGCAAACCTGTGTTGTCATAGATTTGTGCCACTGCTGTGCTGACAAGGACTTGGGGGTGAAACACTTTATAGGAATAAACAAAGGTGGAAAAGTGAGGTGGGTAAGTGCAGGTGTGGTTGGTTTCCTTTCCCTCGTCTCCCAGGGGTGCTCCCAGGGGTCCGTGTGGGAGACTTGCAGAGCTGGGTCATCCTTTGTGGGTGGTGGAGCACTGATCTTCCACCCTAGGAGCTGCAGTAATTCACAACACTTATTTAAAATTTAAAGCTGTTTTTAACATTTTTAACCACAGTACTCAGAAGATTTGGATAAGGATGTGAGATTCAGCACTGGAAGTAAGGAGATACATTGATTTATCCAGAAGTGAAAGGTTCAAAAACAGAATTTAGGCAGGTTCACTGGCAATTCTGGGGTCACAAAGAATTTTATTCTCCCCACACTGAAAATTTATGGAAAATAAACAGGTAATCTATGCAACTGAAACAGCCGCCCTCCATACACACGCTGCTGAATGTGCAAACCCTGGTCCTGTGTTTTAAAGGGGACTTGCATTTTTAACTGTAACTGTTGGTGAAACACAATATTCTTCCTTCCCACTACTCTTGATTGGTTTATGTCTCTGGGTTATGTCAGCTACCTGAACCCTGATACTATGTAAATAACACCAAATAAGTTGCCAGTCACCTAAAGACACAGGATCTTCAAAGGTTTATGCTGTGGCAGATCTTTGTGCCTTGTCTGATTAATCACTTGAAAGCAGAGGCCAGTGCATGGTGCCAAGCTTAAGCATAAGTCTTTATTAGAGTGGGACCTAGGATGGTCAGGGACATTATATAAATGCACTAAATAACCTTTTAGTCCACTGAGATAGAAATTTAACAGCACTGTTTGACTGAACACGTACGGACTGCTTTGGAATAGAGAAATGACAATAACATACTGGTGAAAAAGGGGAAAGCATTGACCTTAAGTGTCTGTGAGAATCTGTAGATAAGTCCATGACCTGCAGCTTCTGAAGAAAACAGTATTTCAAGCACAGGGCAAAATAAACTGAACTCTGGCATCAGCAAAACAGAGATTAATGCTTGAGAAGACAAAAAGCCTGCGCTGACAGTTCAAAGGGAATAAGCTGGACAATAATAAAAATTCAGCTTGGCTGAATACTGGAGTCTGGTACAACCTCTAAGAGACAAGTTTTCCAATTCACTTTTTTAACAATTAGAGGGATCCAGGAGTCATATAACAGCTGATCAGGTTTTGGTTTTTTTAGGAGAGGCCAATAGACAAATGTTAACATTCACATTGTTTGCAACTTCACTGCTAAGTGAGTAGTTAATGAAGCAGTGAACTTCTGCAAATTCAAGCATCTGTGCACTACCGTGCTAACTAGATAGTATTTTTCAAATTGCTTAACTGCATGAGTGACTCCAAAGTGAGCTTGTGTTAAAGAGAATCATCTGGAATATTTTTTCCCCTAGACCATACTAGGTGGGGCTCGGTTTGGTGGTGCTCAGTAAATGTCTCATTCCTCCTCCATGAGCAGAACTCCTGGCCCAAACTTGTTCATACTCTCTGTGAGACTTATGTAACTACAGATAAAAGCCCTTCCTCACCAAAGTCACCGTGGACAAAAATAAAGATGTGCACCGTCAGCATAAAGTGATAAGTACTAACAAGCAAAAGGAGACAGCTCAGAAGAAGAACAATGTTTAAAAAGGGAAGAAGACAAAAGTCATCAAATAGATGCTCATGGAAACCAGATTGAATCAGTGAGGCAAAAGATGTCTCCACAGTTATGGACTTCAGGAATGAGGTTTAGATGAGAGCATAAATCACCCAAGGCCCCCACAACACCCTTAGGCTGAGATACTTGTGGTCCATTTCACAATGCAGTACAGTAACCCTGCTGAAATAAGCCAAATAGACATAAATATTTCTGATCTTTTAAGAGAATTTACATTTCTGAAGATCTTCCCTTCAAACAATCATACTTCACTCTCTCATTCACACTGGCAGATTTCTTTCTCTGGACAACAGAGGTAGAAAAACAGTGGGTTTGGATATGATTTTAACTATTATGAATTTAATTATTATGGTCTTGTTATTGTAACTACTCAAATGTAATCTCAAATAGTCCTTAGTTTCACATTATTAACAATAGTTGTTCAAAGAGTACAGGCTGGCATATTAAAGTAATCCACAACAGTAAGAAGAAAAGAAATTTCCACAACGAACAGTGAGAACTGAATTCTCCAGATGGTCACTAAAGCTACAGCCATAAGAAAGCTTCACCTAAGGGAACACAGACAGAAATAAAATGGAGATTTATTCAGGTCATACTTAGCTGATGAAGTAAGCCTTGCTTTGTAACATGATGAAAAGGTCAGTATCAGGTCTGAGTTATGTATTCTGTTAATTCACATGGCAAGTACAGGTAGTTTTCACTGGAATACATACTACCTTCCTTCTCCAGTGTTCCCCATAATGGGAAAAGCCTTACTAGCCTTTGAAAAGATACAGATTTTTAGTGATATTTATAACTACATCTATGGACTATTTATAAATCAAGTGTAGACTTCTGCTTTTCACTTCTAGCCACAGATGTGACTCTGCCGAGTGTCACTACGCAAGAAGTTGGTTGGGAAAATGGATTATTAGAGACTGAGCAATTTGTGAGGATTTAATGAAAGCATAGTGATAATGAATAAGTATCACTTAAGGGCTGTTTCATTTCTTGACACTGAGTCAGTCACAGCAAGAACTGGTCAAGGAAATGTGTTAGCCCAACTGAGTTGGTGGGTGGGAGTGGGAAGGAAGAAAGAGACCACTACTAAATGAAGGAAAAGTACAGCAGAGTATCTAATTTTCTTTTGTAAATGGCCACATATCAAAAAGAACTACAAACTCCAATTCCTCATGAGCTATTTTTAGGTGAGCCTTCAAGGTTTTTCTCAGGCAAAAGAAAAAAAATCAATGTTTCAGTTTTGTTGTTCTCTTGTTACTGTTGCTTTTAGAGGCAGATCAATTTTAAATGAAAACAGTGTTCTCTTGAAATGAAAATGAGAAATTTTTATCTAGAATATGTCAAGATAAATAGGCTGATATTTTTCATTATTAAAATGTCTAAATGAATGCTTCTGCTCTTTGGTATCTTCCCCTATTTTTTTTATTTTTTGACTAAAATTATTGACTCACATTCAGAAAAAAACTGGTGCCTATGATATGTCTACAATATGTGCACTTCTTTTTGCCAGGGCAAAAACAGTACATGACAGAGCCTGAGGGTCAGAAGAGCTCATAGCCAGCTGCTGAGGCCACCCCTAGCTAATGGGAGCTGCCCACCAGCAAAAATCTGTGCACAAGAAGCCACTGCAACCCTCAGGCTTGGTGAGAAAAAAAGAGGGTGAGTGGGGGAAACACAACACAGCTGCTTTTGAACCCTCCTTCTCTTTGCAAAGCTATTAGTAAATGGAAGGAAGGAATATAAAAATTCCTAGCCTTGGCTACAGAGTTGCTAAAATAACTTTGCTTTGGCTAATAAGTTGCTAGGGTAAGAAATAACAGACTCCTTCCTTTTCTTTCTTTCTTTCTTTCTTTCTTTCTTTCTTTCTTTCTTTCTTTCTTTCTTTCTTTCTTTCTTTCTTTCT
>JAOTQP010001286.1:112538180-112556480 GCA_026413545.1 Cichladusa arquata | reverse complement strand
TTCTTTCTTTCTTTCTTTCTTTCTTTCTTTCTTTCTTTCTTTCTTTCTTTCTTTCTTTCTTTCTTTCTTTCTTTCCTGCCTTCCTGCCTTCCTGCCTTCCCTCCTTCCTTCCCTCCTTCGCCTCATTTCAGCTTCCACAGTACCTGCAGTATGATTTTTTCTCAGTG
Organism: Cichladusa arquata; assembly: GCA_026413545.1. Taxonomy (NCBI): domain Eukaryota; kingdom Metazoa; phylum Chordata; class Aves; order Passeriformes; family Muscicapidae; genus Cichladusa; species Cichladusa arquata. The sequence goes on along the minus strand of JAOTQP010001286.1, from coordinate 112,556,313 downwards.
TCAGATCAATACAGCCCATTCTCCCTGTGTGCTGAGCAGCCCAAAGCAGCATGTGCAGGCCACCTCACCTGCCCTGGATCCCATCATCTGGCCCTTTTTAACCAGTAGAATTACTGCCTACCTCTAGAATCCCACAGCATGAGGAGCTTCCTAGGCTGTCTCATGGAGGCAAAAAAGCCCAAAACCTGGTGAGAAGGGGGAGGAGGCTGCCAAGGCAGACTTCTGCTACTTCTGCAAGCAGCCTGAGGGATCGTTCTTTGTTAACTCACGTGTGCTAAGCTCCTCAAGCTCCTTTCCCACACTCCTCACTGTCTAAACTCGAGGTCTCAAACCCTTTCTGTTTGCTTTGATAAGAATGACTCCATTTTGCAGCAATAAGGGGTGAATAGATCTCCACCTTGACTCATGGACTGTTCACCACACTTGTGAATCTCTGCAACTTCATTTCTTCACTTTGAAAAAAAGAAGGTTCAGGTCACAGACTTACACACTAACTGAACACTGAAGCTGCCTTTAATTCTGACATTCACTTAACGCTGACAAATTAGTTGAGTTCTTGCAATTTACATGAGGTCTCAGAATATAGTCCAATATTCAATTAGGAACATTTTTTGGGGAGGAGGCATCATGCAGAACTTTGAACACTATGATCAATATATTAAAGAACAGGGAGCCTTTGAAGCAGAGCTGCTCTAATTAATCTACTCTATTTTGCATTTTGCTTGTCTCAGAAAAAATATTCTTTCACTTCCAGTCTGTTCCCAGTATTGATAACTGATCCTGTCCCAGCATGGAGGGACTGGATGAGCAAGTCCCCCAAATGATCCTCAGCTCTCCATTTCTGAGATACTCTAATGAATGGGCTAATTAAGCAGCAATCAGCAAACAAAACCAAAACATATTCACCTCTTCTGCAAATGCATCCTGGCTATTCTACATTTATAGGCATAAGCAATCCTTAGATTTGTCTGCTTTCTTTAAAGCATTTACTGATGTGGTACCAGCCAGGCCTTGATGTACTACAGCATGCCAGACTGGGAATCCACTACAACACAACCACGAAATATATGCCAGTAGCAGATGTGCTCAGTGGCTTGGGAAAAATAGATGCTATATTTAATTATGTGACATAGTAAAACAAAGCAGAAACAAAATCATATGTGCAGTTAATGAAGGGCAGGAAACTTAGATTATTAGATTAATTTATTAATTATTATAGATTTATTTATTAGTTATTAGATTTAAGAACATAATACTAAGAAAGTATTTGCTCAGATGACACGATTTGCTGAATTCAAGTCACTGCTAAACCTGAACAGTCTCTCTGGGTCCTACACTTCTTCATACTTAGAGTGTAGAACATTAGGGTCAGAGTATCTGAGGTCAGATTCAAATACCTCCAGAGAGGAATATAAATAAATGGTTTAAACTTGCAGCCATCTGTGGTGAGGGTTATCATCCCTTTACTCCAAAGGGAGAGCAATCACCAGTAGGCCTCAGCAATTATGAAATGCAGGATGATGTTACTTTACCACTGCAGGCTTCAGATACCATTACATATACCTACATGACACTACAATTATGGGAACCCCAAATTGTGTCCTATGCTGCACTGGCAGCCCTCAAACTCTTCCTGTGCAGCCTGAAAAAGGGTGGCAATGTCTGAGGGATGCCAGGAAGGCAGCATACACAGCCCCAGCACCAGCACTTTCCCAAAGAAAACTCACATCCCCCCTTCTCTTCCCACTCTGTACACTGGCTGGGCACATCAGCAATGCACAGGTCACAACTGTGAGGACAAGAAATGGTGGCCTGCCCACAAATAATGGGTTGTCACTGCTTTCTGTGTACAAGGAATGCTTCTCCAGGGCATCAGTTCAGGCAGGACACTGCAGTGTGCAGTAAGTGAAATGGGCACATCAGCATTCTGACTCACCGTCAGCACAGATGGTGGAGGGCTTGTCCTGGTTGAAACTCCACAAGGACATATTGTGCTTAGTGTGGGCCCTATAAATAAAATGGTACTCCCCATCCATCTCCCTCACTGTTTTCCCCACCTTTCTCTGATTTTTTCCTGGCCTGCTCGTTTGAGAGCTGTGCAACTGGATACAAAGCTAAGGGGGTAAAAGTTGCTGTTGGATACCACTTTGAGCTCAGAGCATGACCAATTTTGTCTTTCTTGATAAGACTGAGTGATTTGAGAAAAAAACAGAATGTGATTATGCCTTTATTTGAAAGACTGTAGTGCTGCCTCACAAATGCAAAGTGCAAATCTTTGATTGTACAGGCAAACTTACCTTTGGCACTACATACAAGTGCTTTACCTTGCAGATCTACCACTCATTCAGTGGTGGTTTTGATGAAATCCTATTTAGCATGAGAAATTATTGGTACCTGAGGATAGAAAGATCAACAAATATTACTGAGAAAAAGTAAATAAGAAGACCTATTAGTAAGAATAATGCTCTTAGGTCCACTGTCCCTCACCTGTCTGGGGTTTAGAGAATCATTGCATTTACTGTATTTGCAGCCTAGTATCCAATTGCAGGATTTTGCTAATAATTGACAGCAGCCAATACAATAAAAAAAAAATCATCTGTAAGTCTTATGGAGATTGTAAGGCTTAAAACAGAACAGAAGTCATCTTCAACTGAAGAAAAATTCCCAGGACAAAATAGTAAGCTCGAGTGGAATTTCAACTAACTCTCATTGTAATTTGCAAACATAAACTGAAGTGGTTACTGTATATTCTATGGTAATAATTTACTTTTAGAGATATCTAACACTAAGCAGTTGGCCAGGAGCACTGTAATGTATTGATAATGAATTAACTTTGAGAAGCACTTTGCATCTAAATGATGCCAGTGTACTTTCTAGATTAAACCTGGCTATTGTAACTCCACCGCAGCTGGAGTGATTTCAGAGAATCCACACTTGCACACTTGAGTGAAGGATGCAAGGATATTTTTCTTTTCATGCACATTGACATTCAGCCATTAGTGAACAGCTGTCTATTAGCTAACAACACTGCTTCATGTGACCTGAGATAATAGTGGTATGAATGAAACCTGGAGAGAAATGAGACAGACCTAAATCATAAATTGAGAGGTTTGCATCTGAATAAATCTGCTAGGGACCAATTAGCAGCACAATTATTGATTCACATGCTGGAATGCATAAGACAATTGTTCAGCTCTTGATTTTCCCCCTATGAATCTGTCCAAGAAGAGACATTTTTGCATACAGACTTGTTGAGTCCTTTTGATACCTAATCACTACCATTCCCACTACCAAACATTTTATGGTGGCAGTGAGATTACACCCATTTAGTTTCTTTGCACATCAAAGTCCTTTTGTTCCTTGTACATGTGGCAGAAATCCCACAAGAAGTCAGGTAAAAATAAAAAGTGACTCAGAACCTTGTGATTAACCTTCAAGCAATTTATCTAGAATTGATTAGCTAGCTCAAGTCAAATATTAATTACTCCCATCTGTTCCTGATGTAGGTGGGCCTGTCAGAGCCCTCCAACACTGGGATCCAGAAGGCAACTTTCCCATCTTCATGGGTGCTTGGCTCCAGTGTTTTGGCTGGGGTTTTGCCATCTCTCCTTTCTCTGACAGAATGCTGTGCTATTATAAATAAAAAACTCCATCTGCTGTATGGGAAACTGAATTGCAGCTGATGTCCACGTATTTCTCTTGCCTGTGCTCAGGGGGAGGACTGCCATTCAGGCAGTACTGTCACAGGGCTGTACAGACTCAGACAGGCTATTTGTGTGCTTTAGACTCCTTTCCACTAATATGTAGTGACAACAGAAGAAAAATAGTTGGTCCTGACATGGGATCATGAAGGTGGAGTTGCTTCTGCACAAGTAACCCATTGGGATTACCCCAGAGCTGTGTGGCCAAGCACAGGAGGGGAGGGACTCCCATTGATTTCAGGAAGCTCTGGATCAGGTCTGAGTGTTCTGCACTACTTTTCTGTGACCTCAGTTTTCCACAGTGCTTGGCACAGCTCCAGTGCTCCCAGAGATCCACCCGTGGGCTCACAGCACTCACTGCAGCAGGCTCCTGCAAAGCCTCCAGCAGAGGAAGGGCAATCCCTGCAGGAAGGCACGGGGTTCCTGAACAGTGGCTGGAGGAGACAGACCACTGCAGAAAGACATTAGGGTGTTTAGGAGATGAGAGTGCAAAAGCTTAGAGATTTGCACTTCAAATACCAGTTCCCTGGTGCAACACAGCTCTTACCCTGTGACAGTGTCTCATAGCAACTCCTCATTTGTCTAAATATTTTTTCCTTTAATGGAATCCTAGCCTCCTCTCACTTGTATCCAGACCCTTCCTGCAGAGGCAGGTGTGGCGGTGCTGTGAGCTGGCAAGGCAGGTGGCAAGGGGCAAGGTGGCTGTGACCACCCAACAGGGAAGGACAGCCTGTTCCTTCCCCAGGCAGCCAGTGGTGCCTGGCACAGGGGCCAAGGAACCAGAAAGAGGTGACACATTAGCAGTTCTTGGGATGTCAACAGCATGCTGGGGCATCAGGAACAAAACCCTGTTGCTGCAGGCATCACATTCCCCCAATTAATCTGTTAATAAAAAAGAGCAAACACTACAAATTTTGGTATTAAAATGCAGAACTGCAGAAAGACACCACAGCAGAAATTCCAAAACTAAAGAAATCTGTAACTCTAGTCAAGATCAAATGAGAAAAAGACCTTAACACATGATGAAGAGTGAACCAGAAGCTCACATCTTATTATTTTGCTCTGGGATTTCAGAAACCTGCTCAACATTTGGAACATGCAAAACATAAGAGATTTCAGAAACAGCAAAATACAATCAACGAACTTTATCCAGTCATCAAAATGCCAAAGTTGTTTTTCAGTCAATTCCTGACACTTTAGCATTTGCCTCGACATTCCAGTGATTTAATATCTACTCCTGATACTTTTCTTCTGGTACGTATTATGGAGGGGATCAGGATAACTGTACTTGCATCACCAGGTTTGGAATGTTGTGATCCCAAATTAAAAAGCATCAATTATTGTACTGAGTTCATAAAGGTTATTCTCATACTTCACAAATATCTGAATGCTCTCATTTGGTGTCAGTGTTCTCAGCCTGTATCTGATCAAACTCATGGTCACAGTGGGACACCTCCAGAGCCATCATGACAACCCACTGGGCTACTGTGAACTCACTGCTTTCAAAAGCCCACCTAAATCTCCATCTACAAGACTGTGAGACACACTCACCAAGCACTTCTTATTTTTCTGGGGCAGTCCTTCGCTAAAATGCCATTCAAGCTGTATGGCTTTTTGTTGGTCACTGTTCCAGAATTCATTGTCAGGAGACAGCACTGGAGAATTCAGAGTTTCCAAAGATTTATACAGCAACCTGGAAAAAAGCCACAGAACTAACTAATAAGAGCATTTAAAATAGATTCTAAAAAAAAAAAAAAATGCTGTCTTGCTGCAATAATAGCATTTCCAAACTATTTTTATACACAGGATCCATCCTTGCCAATTAGACTGTGTTAGAGAATCTGGAGAAGAAAATTATTTTGTGATCATTTAAGATTAATATCTTATACAGAGTTATGCTCTTATGTCTGCTCCTATGTCAAGCTGTCAGATAAAGTGCTAAAGTAGAAATAAAACAAGTACCAGATTTCCTTTTTTGTCTGGCTTTAAGAAAATTATACTGAGTGCCCCAAATAAATGCTCATTATGTTACTTTTCTTAAAATAAGATTAGTGAGAAAATAGTGTAACACATAAAAAATTCCTCTGCTATCTTAGATTAGTTGGCAGGCCCTGAGAGAGAGAGAGACTAGACATTCCTTTTATCTGATGGAATAAAATCTTTCTTCCTGGACTAAGCTATGGCAGCTTTATTCATTAGTATTTTCTTTTTTTTCTATAGAAAAATGCTGGTGGGTGAAGGAAGCAGACTACTTTTGGTAGAACATAATTAACTTAGACTTTTGGAAGCTGCAGTTTGCTGCTCCCTGCAGGCTGGGAAAATCACTGAAATCCACATTTTCACTGAAATAAATTCCCTAGAGATGCTGGGACATTATCTCCCCATGCCACTGTTCACAATCTGGAAAATAAGGGTCAAGTATTTTGTCACTTTAAAGGAGACATAAAAGAATGACACTGATTTACAGGTAGTCTGGATACAGATACCCACTAGTGAATTACAAAAGAGTATTTATCTCAGAATTTCATCTCTTCAGCCAAACAAAGGTGTCAAAATAAGTAGAGCCAAAAAAGTAGAGCATTTTACCACCTTGTACTGAAAAATATCCTAGCACGTGCATAGTGAGACATAAGGAGACAGAAAGCTGTGCTTGGAGGGTTAACTCCTCTGGGATGAGCAGAGGTTGGTGCCTTTGTGATCTATGGGATTGGGAGTCACAGACCCCCTTCCTGTTTGGGGTTTGTACAGTCAGCAGTGCACTAAGTGTCCTGGTCAGTGACAGGCTTTTGCAGTGCCACAAACAACACTGACAAAGAACAGGCTCAGAAACAATTTGAACAACCACTAATCTTGTGCAGGTTCAGAGAGATCAGAGATTTAGGGACCCTGCATAATATATTGCAGGGTTTTGATTTCTTTTCAAATTGCAAGGCTGGGGAATGTCAGTCCCTGAACCTTTAAATGTATGATAAAAATAAGCACACATAGCAGAGGAATGCAGCACATTTGTCAAGTGGGGTATCATGATGTCTCCAGGAAGACACTTCTGTCAGTTGTGGCAGCTTCCTGAACACTGGTAGTGGTGTTTTTTAGGAATATTACCATCTACAGAAGAAAAAAAATACTTAAAATTTGGGACCAAAACTATTAACTGAACTTTTGGAAATTAATGCCATCTACAAGCCAAGCAGCACAGATTTGTCCATTGCCAAGCAAGGCTGATTCACAAATCAAGCCATCAAAAATTATGTAAAATTGTAGCAAGTGTCACTTCTGACTTCTATGTTGAGAAACTGTAGAGAAAGAGTTTTCTTTGGCAAGGCAAATCAATGCCTACTTTCAGCTACAACCTACCTTAATCCTCAATGATAGATGTTCTTACTTTGGCTTCTGTGCCAGCAATGAGCAATATCCCACAATGTGTGGTTCTCACTACCAACACCTTCCCACCAAGAGCAAGACCGTGGCAGATTCTCCCAACAGTTATTCCTTGCACCATATTCATATCCATTTCAATAGCTTTTGATCAAAACAGCCTGGAAATTCTGGACACAGTGCAAGTTGTCAACACACAGATAGCTTGAACAGTAAGTAACCATGGCATTGCTCTGCCACCACTGTGCTTTTAAGCATCCAGCCTTGGCAAAACACAAGTGAAATCTCCAGATGTGCAACACAGTGCTCTGATGAGCTTCTTGACAAAAACTGCCAAATTAACACCCTGTTAATGATTTAATCTGGCTGAACTGAACTGAAATTGCATAGCTTATGAGGAAAACTAGATCAAGACTAATGTCTCAAATTTCTTATTTAAGAAAACCTTCCAAAATTTTTAGATGATATGTTGAAAATTTCCTTCTTTTTTCCTTGAGGAGAGGCTGACAGAGATGAGACTCCACAGCTGAGAGAAGGCTTAAAGGCACCTGATCAATGTACATTGATTAGAAACACCTGATGGGAACAAATGATAGTGGGGAAACCAGACTACTCTTAGTAGTGGCCACTGATGGAACAAGCAGTAACAGACACAAATTAGAACACATTATATTCCAACTGCACACAAGAAAACAAATTTTTACCATAAGGCTTATCAAAATCTGGTTACTCAAGAAACTTGTTGAGTCTCCATCCTTGGTGATATTCAAAAACTTGATTTGGCATGGTCCTGGGCAACCTGCTGTTGGGTGACCCTGTTTGAACTGGGGATTTGAACTAGAGGACTGAACACAGGCTGAGGATGGACAGGACAAGAGAAGCCCTGATGAGAAGGACCTGGGGGTGCTGGTGAGAGGCTGGACATGACCCCATCAATGTGCACTTGGACCCCAGCAAGCCAAAGTGTCCTGGGCTGCATCCAAAGCAGCCTGGCCAGCAGGAACATGGAGGGGACTCTGTCCCTCTACTTCACTCTAATGAGACCCCACCCGGAGCACTGCATCCAACTCTGGGGTCCCCAGCATAGGAGGAAGGAAGGACATGGACCTGTTGGAACAAGTCTGGAGGAAGCCACCAAGATAATTAGAGGGATGGACCACCTCTCTTATGAGGAAAGGCTGAGACAGCTGGGGTTTTTCAGCCTGGAGAAGAGAAGGCTTCAGGGTGACCTAACTGTGACCCTTCAGTACCTGAAGGGAGCCTACAAGAAAGATGGAAAGGGACTTTTTACAAGGGCACGTAAAGGGAGGATAAGAGATTTTGTTTTAAACTGAAATAAAGTAGATTTAGATCACACATTAGGTGTGATTAGGATTCTTTTTTCTTTATTCTGAGGGTGGTGAGGCACTGCAACAGTTTGCACGAATAAATGGTGGATGCCTCATCCCTGGAAGCATTCAAGGCCATATTGGATGGGGCTCTGAGCAACCTGGACTAGCTGACAGTGTCCCTGCCCATGGCAGGAAGTTTGGAAGTGGATCATCTTGAAGGTTCCTTCCAAACCAAGCCATTCTATGGTTCTAGGATGACCTTCAAAAGTCCCTTCTGACCCTAATCCTTCTGTGTTTCTTTGATTCTCTTTTACTTATAAAGCATTTCATCTCAGAAATTATGTGCACTGTAAAGGTTTCTGAGACAATGGATGATCCCAAACTGCTCTACTAGGATCATCACAACCAAAACCTATGTATTCCAGAATATCTTATGGCAATCACAGTCAGTCATCAACAAACTTCTGAAATATAAGAGAAAAAATTGCAGTGTCATTCTGGACACTAAGTACAAATGGTGGGTCATGGAAATCGGTATCTCTTGTAGGTGTTGATGGAAGTATTTTAAATTTATTCTAGGGTTATAGCAGTTGGTCTTGGAAATTTAATTCCCTCTCGACTCTCACATTTAGCATATCAGAAAATTTTTTGCTTCTCAGACCCAGAAAACTTGTGGTTACTCATTAGAAATCAGATTATTTTCTGCAAGAGGATGTAATAGAACACTGAATGCTCAGGAACATGACTAGGCTAAGGGTATTCTGATGGATCACACTTCATATGTGATCCATGCTAAAAACTAAAAATTGAGACCAAGAGAAAGAAAATATGAATTTTCCCGACATCCTATTTCATTCTTCATTGCTAAAAATAACTCCTTGTTTTCAGTCAAAAATAGTGAAGAAGACTGAATAACCATGAGGAAACTAAGTAATATATCCAAGGATTTGGGGCTCTGTTACTTCAACTGGTAATTGATTTTCTTCTAATAGTTTCATTACCACTGGTGGTACTAATTATTTGCATGACTGGAAACATAAGTCAAGTTCCAGTCTATTAGTAAGGTGACCCTGAAGGCGCAGACTCATCAAATAGTGATGGGAACCAAGATGGAATTTGGTTATTGTGATTTGAATCTTCATTATATAATTAAATAAAGTTAATCATGAATATATCTTCATTATATAGTTCACGTTAAAATGTGAAACTACAACCAATAAATGTAATTCATTTGAAAATTTATGTCTGACCAAGCCTGATTATAGTGTAAAGCTAAGTTAATATCTTCTTAATGTTCTCTCTACCACATCTTAAATCCACAGGTATCCCTTTTTACTTTTTTAAAAGAAACACCACCTCATAGTCTTGGCTGACTTCATAATAACATGTAGAGTTACAACCATCAATTCTTTGACCCAAAACTGCAGCTTAGGAATAGAATATACACATTTTATGAGGAAATTGAAATGGAAACATGCTAAATTTAAAAAATAAAAGCAAAGTCCACAAACAGTACTTTTTCACTTTTGCTGTTTCAGTTGTGTCATCCACATAAAAGATTTGCAAATGGTAAGAGAAACCTGGCTTCTGGCTGTGAACTAAAGAGTGTTTTTAATAGATCTCAGAAACATCTGTTGCAAAGCAAGACTCTCAGCTCTCTTATCTAACACCGAATAATTAGCCTCTGTAGTTATAAACTGCTTCCAAATGAATAAGCTTTTGATAGGAAACAATGAAATTTCAGTGAAAATCTGATCATGGGAAAATTGCTCATGGAAAGAAATGGCTCAGCACCTGATGCATCCCTTAAAAACAAGGACTCCTTAGTATTATCTCATTTAATATAGATATTGCAAACTACAAAACACCCAAATGTTAGTCATATTAAGCAGTTGTGATTACTTGCAGTTTTCATCTGATTAAAATGTATTAAAATTGAAATTTAAATTTATCTAGAGTTAAAACTCTCTTCCATGGTGGTTGTTTTTTTGGTTTTTTTTGTTTTTTTCAATACTTTTTCAATACTTTCGTACTTCAAATTTATATTTAAATTTATGCTAAACAATAAATGACAGGCCTAGGAAAAACTGAAAGCTAATAATTTTTTTTTGTTTTGTTTTGCATGAAACATCTGTCTTTTTAATATTTTCCCCACTATGAAATATATTGCTTCTCCTGTCTTAATCATAGGTAGTTAATGATGGACCTTTTCTATGCAGGCAACCAGTGGAGGTCTCATCATTTTGCAATATATAGCAGCTACCACTGCTTTTAATGGATAAGAGTTAGGGTTAAGCACTTTTGCAGCTCTGGTCATTTCCTTTAGTTACCTAATTGCCACAATAAATCTTTGTAAAGGCCTGCACTTCTCAGACTGATGGAAAAGGAAATATTGATGAAAAGTTAGGAGTATTGATGGGATGCATGAAGGTAATTGAAATGGAAACGCCTTCTAATTAAATATCTGATTTAGGATTTAAAAAGGTACATTGTCCTAGATAGGCCATTGATCTGAGACTATTGCTCCTGCAGAGCACTGTGTTCTGCAGGAAAAGTTCTTGGGACACAAAATAAATCATTTATTCATTAAGGATTTCAAATTGCTAGGCTATAAGGAATCCATTCCTCATTCTCCTCCTGCCTTCTTCAGTGCCCAGTTTCCACTCCTCTCACACACTTACCCCCACCTAAAAGCTTCATGCATTAACAAATGAGATTAATAGGTCAAAATGCCCTAACATTTTCAAAAAACATAGGAAAAAATACTAGAGATATTTCATACTCTCTCTGAAAGAGATGAGGTTACCCTTGCTGACCTCTTTCCCTTCTCACCTGTAGAAGACATCCTACTGCATTACAAAAAAAACCCTGACACTCTTGGCCATGGCTTCCAGACTCTGGGCTTGGCATCTGCCTTTTAGACAGGGTGGAGGAGGGCACGTCTGACAGGAGGGAAAACAGAGAAAATTTCCTTGGAAAAATTGCCTTGCTTCTCTTGAGCTGATCCACAAACTGACACAATTCTACAGGATGTTTTGACTTCTTTCATATTGACATTTCTTGACAGAAATAAAAGTTTTTTAAAAAAAGAGAAAGAATAAACAAGAAATTTTCTCTGAAAATTTCCATGTGCCTGTATTCCAGATCTCATACACTAGCATGTTTTCTTGTTAAATCCAAAGAGTTAAAGGGAAGAGATCTAAACAGCACAGTGATCAGTAGTTTACGTTTAGCTGATGTTAAAATAGGTTCTGGAGATCTCTTGACAGTTTTGCTCAAAGCACACAGTGAGCTGCTATAAATATCTTCACTGGCATAAGGCAGTGTTGCTCCACTGTGGGAACTCAAAGTGAGCCCTCTGTGCCTAGCAAGCTCACCCTTCAACCACAGGCACCAGGGCAATTTCACATCTCCCACTTCTCTGTATGGCCTCTTTCTGCGGGAGGACAAGCCCCCACCTCCAGGCACAGGTTACCTATACATACCATATACATTCCTGGAATTGAGCAGATGAAAAAAGTTTTATCCAGGATGTGCCATGTTCACTAAATAATTCAACACACTGTTTTTTCTTAAGATTGCTGCCTGTATGTATTCCGAGTTTGAGCACAGCACTGTTTATTTGGGTTCATTAAGTTCCTACTGTTTAGCTGAACTTGTCACAGGGTTTTGGGGCTTTTTGATTTGTTGTTTTTGTGTTTGTTTTATTGGTTTGGGTTTGTTTGGTTTTAGTTTGTATTTTGTTTTATTTGGGGGGTTTTTTTGAGCATAAGCAGCAGGATGAAACATTTTTTCCCCAATTAATATAAAGAAAGTCTCAAATGTTTAAATACAGGCCTGGACCATCAAGATGGCTTTGAGGAATAAGCTGTTATTTGATTTCCTGGTGGGATTACTTCTTGTTGAATACATTTTTAATGTACTTCTGGTATCTAATGAATTATGTAGCACACCCCTTTTTCTTCTGCCAAATGAGGTTTGGAAGAAATCAGGTCAAGTCCAATGGCAAAAAAATTATGTAGTATTCTGAAATAACCCCTAGTCAGAGTAAAAGAATCCCTGTGGTAGAAATTAATTCCAGATGAAAAAAAGGAAAATATTACAAAAAAAAGCCAGGCCTCCCTACTTCTGTGGACACCCCTCCCTTCAAAATTTATTGCAATAGGGCAGAGGCCAGGTACAATTTTTACAGTTCTTAAAGGAAACTAGTGAAAACCAGATTTGAAATTATCAAAAGAAAGTTATTTGTCCATTGTGCAGCAGGCATGTGGCACCTCTACAGGGGAGAGGTTTCTGTGGATATAAGCAGAGCCTGGACACAACTTTGAAGAGAACCATTGCCAGTTATTAAATAGAGCAATCCTGGAATTCCCAGGAAATTCCCTCAGCTTAAAAAGCTCTGATGCAGGAAGAGCAGTGGGTGAAAAGTCATATGAGCTCGTCCTGTCCCACCTCCTTCCTGGTCACCCACTGTCATCACTGTTATGATTGCTGGGTTCCCATCATGATTAAAGGGTAAAATGAAGTCTGTCCCAAGCAAAACCAGGACATACATCCAAACTCAAAGCCAGTTCTTTTTAAGAAAGGTTTGACTGTTATTTCCATGGAATAGCACTGCTAATGCAGCAAGAGCATATGTTTTTCAACATGAGGTGTGGGGATGACTCTCAACATCTCCCACCCCTTATGTTTGCCTCCTTTATGCTGACACACTGATTCACTCCAGGATGAGTGATGGAATCTGGATAGGACTGAACTTAAACATGTGTATTCAGTAAAGCTATTCTACTTCTGTCAAATTTTCTGAAGTTTCTCAGATCTTTTTTGTTCTTTTATTTTTCTCCTAGTCTACAATGTTTTGGTTATTGTCATCAAAAACTGAGCAGGTACATAATTTGTAATTAAATTTTGACCACAACCTCATTTGTTCAACTTTTTTTTAAAAATTGCAGATTTGTAATTTTTATGACAAGAATCACATTAACAATTTTGAATTGCCTTGAGCTAATACCATTCTCAAAGTCCTGCACACCTACATGCTCTATTTTGATTGGGATAACTGGCCTTTCCAGATCAGACTTGGAAGATTATTTGTCATGTGGGTTTTACACTTAATTAAATATCAGTTACCTTGCTTTTTTACTGAAGCAATTTGAACTCAAATATTCCCTAGGGGATTCTGAAGCAGAAAAAGTTCTTCTACCTCTCACTTCCAATATGTTGATTTGTTTTCCAAAATTTCAGTCCCTGAGGTAGCCAATGTCATATAAACCTTGAAAGAAGGGAAAAAGTTCTTTCAAACACAACACTTTTACTTTTTATCCCCCAACAAATACTATTGTTTTTCTATTTTATTTTTCTTTTTCCTGAAAAGATGTAATTAATAATGACTGAGGAAGGCTTTAGTTAATCAAAACCTACTTTGACACAGCATCTGAAGTTTACCTGCTAATATAAAATCTCCTACAGTTACTCTGCTCTTCTTCCATGCATTCAAATTCCTATCTGTATGAGTCAGAACTGGAACATGAACTTGGCTTATCCACCTCTCACAAAAGTATTTTTGTGAGCAGTTTAGACCACCTGAAACAGGTTTCTCTTAATTTCTTCTTTTGGAGCTCTTCCCTTGGATACATTTAATTAAATATTAATTGTCCCCAGAGGAAAAAAAAATGAGGAGAGGGTGACTTCTGCTGGGTGGAAATGGGAAAGCCATGTTGCGGTCCCTGCTCTGAAAAGTATGTAATTACACATAGAAAGCAGAGAAGAGGGGGTTTTTCAGAGGAAAAAACCCTTCTGGGACACCCATAGGTGCAAGAATTTATTTTTTCATCAGTTTGTCTCTCACCGGAAATGTTTTCAACAGTGAAAGAACTGGAAGGTAGAGATGCAGCATTAACAGTGCATCTCCCTGGGCTTTTTCTGCAGGACTAAGCATATCCTGAGACTGTTTAACTTGAGACAGCCTTGTACACAAGATGAGTAGAGAGGTGTGTGCTAAGCCACAGGCTAGCAAAACTGGAGTAGTTGTTTGCAGGTAGACAATTTGTGAGCAGCCCAGTCAAGGTCCTGGGCACACATGACTTTATCACCCTGTGTGGGTAGCAGCCCCTCACCACCACCAAGGAAAGGACACTCACTGCCAGCACACTGTGAGCACAGAAACTGGACAGGGAATTTCACGTGTGACAAATGAGATGGGGTTTCCTCACCAGCCCTACAGGCAAAGCCATGGATATCTTTATCACATCTGACCTTAGTCTCTCCAAAGGGGCAATGAGAATTGCAAGACATCTGGACAACAGATGTGAAATGCAGTCCACCCGTGTCTACTATGTTTGTACCATTATATTCTGAGCAGAGCTCAGGGACATGTATCATCTTTGTAAGTGATTACACAAAGTGAAGGGTAACTGGGACTCTGGCAATCCACCTCCAGATGGGCAAGGAGATGTACAGGACCAGAATAATTGGGCAAACAGGAGGAGGTAGGAGCCAGTCTGATAATTAATATATGAGAAAGAAAAAGTTGTTACTGTAATAAGAAGTAAATTGCCTTTGCTAAAGTGATCACTGTCCATGCTGTTTGTATTCTTGTGTGTTTCTTGGCTTCTTGCTTCCCCTGGTGGCATAGGTGAAAAACTCTGGTGACCAGAGATTGTTCTTGGATGTTTGGAAATTTATGCAGCGATATGACTGGGAGGAAGAACTGTTGCCACTCACTTGGGGCTGGCTGGGAGCAATGACAAATTCAGTAACACAGCATGGGAAATTGTGCTGCATTAGCAAGCTAAAATGAACACAGTAAAAATTAGGACCATAAATAGGGCATTTCTAACACTGGGTTGGAAATCCCAGCCCTTTGTTTCTTTTTAGGTAGGCACATAAGCCCCAGTAAGAGAACAATACCCCATCTTTCTGTCTGCTATCTAACCATGTATAGAGAGCTCTGCTTCAAAGAGATAACAATAGAAACACGAGATAGATGATGGATAACAGAAAATGCACCAAGGAAATCCAGCTGACTCAAATTTTCCATAGAGCACTTTTCACACTGGAAAGTATATGGAAAGACTGGTTTTGAACAGTTTTATTTTGAATTTATCAGATTGGATTGACCTCCGTAGAACTGAAATACAACTCCAAAACAAGTTAAAATGTGCTTGTCTGTAATTTTGCATTTCCCCCACTTTTTTTTCACTCTGAAATACTTTGTTTAATTTTTTTTTCTTAGACATCAAGATAATTTCAGGGAACAAATGCTCCTCTTTTCATTGTCCTCCTGGAATAACTTGAAAATCCTTTTTCAGACAGAAACTGAGTTTTGTTTTGTCTTTGTTTACAACACTTAGAAAGCGGTGGTTTTTCTTTTCCTTCTCCTTCTTTTAAATAAATCAGGATTTGCAGGATATAAATTGATCATTGCAGTATCTCTGTTCTCTGTTCCTTAATACCCTGTGTATGTTGTCACTCATACTTGTCCTTCTGAGGAAGACAAGACCTTGAAAGGACTTGAAGTTTATTAGTCCATAGACACTTTCTAAGATGAAATATACTTTTATTATCTCATAACGATTTGATGCAGGTATTGAGCATTGCAACTGTTCCAGCTAACTTGCCCTATTTTCCATTCTGTCTTCTAGTGAGGGTCTTCTGGGGAGGGTCTTTCACAAAATTCTGGAAATTAGCAACGTAATGAGTTGTAATGTCATGTTTTATTGATTTCCATATGCCAACAGATTCAGCTGAATTCTCACATAGACAATATTTGGGGATAAAGGCCAGAAGTTTTATTTGACATTGCCTGTCAGGAAAGTTTTAGAAATGCAGGGGGAAATTCCCTGGTTTTTTTATTATATGTACTGCACTTTTCTACAGCTATTCAAAAACATTCAGTCTCATTTTTCATTTAAATGTCACATTTCTTCATACAGCTGATGTTACCTTATGTGCAAAAGTAGATCAGGCTTTACTCTCACACAGATTAAGAGTAGATAGCATAGGCTATCAGAGAGTAGATAGCAGATAACCTGCATTCACCGTGCTTATATCAGTAAAAGGAGTTTGCATTTAGCACCTCAGTCACAGGATAAAGATCAAAGGTAGCTATGGAACTCAGTGAGTTATTGATCAGCAGATTTAATTCAGCATGTTAAGGAAAAAAAAAACTTGTATGAGAAAGGCAGATGCTATCCTATCTACTCCAATATATGTTTCAGGACATAAAAAGATAAAGAATTCACCTTTCTCCAACCAAAAAGCACAAAAAGCCCTCCAACAAGCCATTAGAGGAAAAAAGTTTCAACTTCTAGGCAATTAGGCTTTTATTCACCAAGTAAATTTCCTTACATTATTACCATTCAATAAGCCACTTTTGCTGACTTTCTGCCTCTAGCATGTATCAATATGGAACTCTTCCAGGAAAAAATGACACAAAAATCTTGTAAAAAAATCATTTTCCCATGCTGTGCTATGAAAGATGTAGAAGTCCTTCCTGACACAGGTTTTTCCATTTGCATCCAAAAACATACAGTGTATTTTCACTTGATAATCTACACGAGTTTATAATGGACAAAAAAAGTGTGAAAATGCATAGAGAGGATGGCAACTCTGCTTCAAAGTCACATAAGGCTGATTAAGATTCCCTGTGCAGCTTTCCTGAAGCCTCTTTCTGTGCACTTTTGATCACATTGTCTCTCATTACATGGTCACATACAGCTCTTTTCACAGGGCATGAGTGCACTCTCTGCCTCAGATGAGCAATGATCACTGACAGAGGAATTACTTCATGTTTTCTGCATTGCTCAGCATGCACAGCACATTTACTGCATTACACCAAGGCAGAGAGCATCTCTTCACTGCTCATTTTGGTCTGTTCTCTTCTGCATCAAATTTCTTATCCTACCCATTCCTGGCCCCACCTTTTAATCTTCCCACCTTAGTCTCAATTCCCTCAGTCAGGCTCAGCCTTATCTGGTCTCTGACTCCTGTATGCCCATTCCAGGCTGAGTGACATTGCAGCTGCTTCAATCTTTGTTATGGTAGCAGAGCCAGCTTTAAGCTAATTGGCACAGGAAGCATTAAGAGTGAAACCTGGACTGAAATCTGCTAAAGCCCTGAGCAAACACTTGGTAGCCCCATAGGGCTGAGCCCCACATCACCAATGTTCAATCTGGTAAAGCAGTGAAGTGCCTGTAGGCTGCCTCTCCATTTCCAGTGCCAGCTGCTTTCAGCCTCCCTCTTCACATCTATTTTCTCTTTCAATAATCACATCAGTTTTGGACTACTCTGTGTACAAACTGGAATAGAGGTCATCATGGAGGGGTCCTGAGACATTTCCTAGACAGCAGCACAAATGGCAGTAATATTGCTATTAATGTATGTGTCTCCAAAACAGCAAGGCTTCCACTTTGCCTCAAGAGCAGAAATGTTGATCTGTTCAGTCTAGGTAATATTCACACATTCTGGGTCCTGGACATTAGCTCAAAGGCAAAAGCAAAGCTGTTGTGTCACCTTGCCTTGACATTCTGTGGGACATCAATGCAGAAAGCAGATGCTTACAAAAGTCTATTCATCAGAGAAGAGCTCTATCTCAGGCTGACTCTCAGCCTGCAGCTCTCAGCACTGCCCAGCTAACAAACATGTACAGGGGCTTTCTGCAAAAATGCAGTGCAAACAGGAAAGCTTGAGGCAAAAGAACACATGATAATCAACATCAATGCACTA
>JAOTQP010001286.1:112520006-112537070 GCA_026413545.1 Cichladusa arquata | reverse complement strand
CATTTGTAGAATATGCTTCACTCAAAACTTGGGTTTGTTTGTTTATGTTTTTCTTGTGGTCAGGAAAAATTTTTGGCAGGTTTCAGCCAAGCTTTGAGGGAAATTTTTCAGAACCTTCTAGCCAGATATACACACTTATGTCTAAACCTGCCAGTTTGGGTTTTTATTTTCAGGACAAAACTGATAATCACTTTTGCATTCAGCAAGACACTGCATGAGTTGACGTTATGGAGCTTTCCCATGAATTTTTACTCCTATTTTTTTTTTTTTCTCCATCTCAAATTTGCAAGTTGAAATACTGTTAACTGTATTGAGATTGCTGATGTTTACTACAATTTATGGTCAAGCTGATGGGAGCAGCTGGACCTCCCATTTTTCCTCTGTCAAATCCACCAGGATTTCATCATGGACTGTCAGCATGAGTTCCATCTGCATGGATAAGGCACTGAGTGAAACCAGAATCTTCATCTGCAGCCAGCTATATGCAGTATGTGGATGTGCAGCCTCTTCAAACTGGTGGTGACCACATCCCCCAAGAATGAACCCATTCAGAAATGTGTTAAAGACACCATCATGTGAGACAAAGCAGCTCAAAGATGCGATCCTCTTTAGGAAGCACTCTGGGAACCACTCAGGAAACTCTGTCAGGTTTCACAAGAATATCAAAATATTGGTGGCAAGTGGAAGCCCTGGAAGAAGACTGTTCTTGTGTTTTCCACTGCATTTGTTCTTAAGTGTCAAGTTACTTTCTGCACAGATATTTGAACATATGAAATGCCTTGATCCACCCACTACTCTCTCTAGTAGTTCCATTGTTGGAATAGAACCATATGCACTTAAATTGCAGATTTTGGTTCGTTTGTTTTTTTTTTTTTTTTTACTAAATTAAAAAAACAACATCTCTAAATTGAAAGAGTGGAGGTTTAGATTAAATAATAGGAAAACATTCTTTACTGTGAGTGGTGAGACACTGGAGAAGTTGCCCAGAGAAGCTGTGGATGCCCCAAATCTGGGAGTGCTCAAGGCCAGGTTGGATGGGGCTCTGAGCAACCTGGTCTAATGGAAGGTGTCCCTGCCTATGGAAGGAGAGGAGGAACTGGATGACCTTGAAAGTCCATTCCAAGCCAAGCCATTCTTTTATTCTATAATTCTATGATTGATTCTATGATTTACTCCATAATTTAAGAATTTAAGAGTTATTTAATAACTGCATGCTATGAGAGGTTATTGGTGATCTCAAGCACAAGGTCATACAGACAGAAGTCTATGTTTAAAAACATACTTCTACACAGAAAGGAATTCTACTATCAGTTAAATGCTCAAATATCTGTTTATGATTCTCTGAGTTCTATTTACTGACAATCCTTTTTTCAGTTGCTAAACATGAGCTTGCTGTTTTCACACTATGAACTCCCTCTGCAGGGAGATAGAGGTTTCACATACAATAGGGCAGAAAATGTAAACAGTGAATAATGAGGACAACATGAGTTTACAGCAATCTCAAACTCAGTTTTTTTAATTCCCTTTGCATGAACTTTATCTATGCAGGTTCTCCCTGTCTTCAAGCAAGGAAAATATTGATCTGAGAATGAATAAAAGAACGGCATAGATAAAAAGGATTCACATATGCTCTTCAATCAGACACCAAGCACCTAAAATTAACACATAAATAAGTTTGCTACACCATTGTGACTGAATATTCTGTTTTTAATCTGGATAGATTTTGTGAGGAAAATCCTTGTGGCTTTGGTTTCTCTGCTGAACTCAGGAAATAAGATATTATACTGAAGCCAGTTATAGTGTTGTCATTTTCCACAGCTACCAAACATGCCAGACCACTAGACACAAGTCAGAAACATCTTCTAGATATCATGTAAGGGAACATATTAATAGGAAAATATTCTCAGGTATGTATGCTAGCTGTCTCAAGAAATCTTACTCTCTTATTCTCATCTGGGATGCAAATGATGCTTGTTTGCTGCTGTCTCTGCCTTGGGCTGTGGGGCAGCACAGCTGGTGGGCAGGGGGAGCAGGTCTGCTGCAAGAAAGGCAGCAAGAGGGGAGGCTGGGGTCAGGGGCATGGCCAGGGGCTGGCACTTCAGCAGTGATTTCTGTGGGCTTCATGGGAGAAAGGTTCTCCAGGGCTTCCAGTCATGTTAGCCCGAATTAGCCCAAGTTTAGCTTAGTTTTGCTCTTTCTTTGGGGGTTAGAGGTATACAAAAGAGAAAACAAATCTGAAGGAAATGGACCCCATTTGCAAAAACCTGCTGAGGAAGTATTTTTCTATCTTTACAGTTAGAATGCCTCATCAAGCAAATGGGAGTGCATTTGCTCTAGTTTAGACTTTGTGTCCTAGAATTCAGCCTGTGGAGACTAAGAACTCTCTGGCCAGCTCCTTCATAAAAGAGGTGGTGCAGCTTTACCTCAAAGCTCTGATGCAGTGCTCCTCACAGTTCAAATATTTTGTGCTTAATGTTGTGAAGGAAAGCTACTGAGGCAGTGGGTGGGTACATTTTTCCTTAGGGATCTGGTATAATGTGATGGGAGTTCTTTTCAACGGACATTAGCTATATAAGAGATAGCTGGTCCTCTGTTGCCTTTCTGCTCAATAGGGAAAAACAATTTGCTTGAGAGAACAATTCACTTTAGTTTATGAGCAGAAAAATGCAATCCAGTGGTTTTATTCTGCTTCCACTGACTATGATAGAGCCTAATGACTGGAATTTACAAAGGTAGGTGAGATGAATCCCACACAAGCTGTCTCACCTTGAAAAATGTGTATGGATTTTGCACAGCTCCTCAAAACCTAAGATGCATCAGAAAGTGCTTGAAATCAGACAGCAGGGTTAATATTCCTGCACTTTTTAAAAAATCCACAGCCAGTCTTCCTAGAAAACTGAGTTCAAGATTCATGCCTATTATAAAATATATGCTTATTTTCCCTGGTAATATATGAAGCTCTCAGTCCTGTCTCTCGCTATGCCCAAAATGTTTGGCATTAGGATAAAGAAAATAAGTGCCATTCGTCCCTGAAACAGTCTTCCATTCCCACAAAGCAACGATGTCCCAAGGATTAATGCTAGGCAATTGGGGAGATGTGTGAAAAGTACCAAAGGAAAGCACTCCTTACAGCTGCAATCAGTCATGATGCTTTCAAGCAACATAACCAAATAGCAGCTTTCATTCCAGTCCTTCCCATTCCCTTTCTAATATCTACCCAGATGTCACTATGCTCTTGTGTGTGCTTTTCTCATCCTTCAGCTCTCCCACCACAATTCTCATCTGCTATTAGGGGCAATGCTGGCAAAGCCCCGTCCCAAACCACTTTCTCTTGGCACGTGGGATCCCCCTCCTAATGATCTGCTTCCCAGTTGCTTTGGAAAGACAAAAATTAGACACTTATCTGAACTACAGAAACACACCAAGAATTACAGCAGTTCAAGAGTCTCTACATAGAAAGCATTTCAACAAGATTACACTAAGTCTCAAAAAACACATTAAACAGAAATGACTTTCTGTAACAGCATAGTCCTGCCAGAGTTGGGTTTTGTCTGCATGAGACACATCAGCATCTCCTAATATGAGTAAGAAAGTTTTACGTGACATCAAAATCACACTTTCTAAACTCAGAGTGTGCTCTGACTGAAGGTGGCATAAATCTCAAGTAATTTCATTGCTACAATTATTCTAGGTTTAAGGCAGTGTAATAGGGAATAAAATATATTCTAGCAAGCGCTGCTAATCCTCACTTTAACACCACATTTTAATTTCATGGAGAATTTTAACTATTGAAAGCAATTGAAAGAGGAAGATAGAACTAGAATGTGGAAAAAAGTCACGTTCAAATGAATTTATTTATAATGGCTTTCTCTGAAGCAGCTTGCAAGCAATGCAACCACCCATCCAGAATAGGATTATTTTTCTAACTTTAGCTAATGTTGATTTAAATACAATTTTATTAACAGTGAAAGAAAACTAACACTTGATTCATTTTTATTTTGATTAATTATTCCAATATTTCTAAATATTTTCTAAATACTTCCTGTATTAGATTCTAATATCACTTAAATTTTGTTTTCCATTACTTTAATTTCATTAGCCCCAAAGAAATTATTCCAGATATTTGCCAGGCTAATTTGGAACATAAGCATCATTTAATTTTAAATAATCATTTTTACGTGGATAATAAAAATGTTATTCCCACCTCCTTTTATTTATTCTGAAAACAGGAAAAACTTAGTGACTCCAAGGAGATGAACAGCATGCATAACATGATTTAAACACTAGTAAAATGCAGGTCTAAATAGACTATTTTAATGTGGTTGAACAACCATTAACCCTGGGATCACATAATTTCATTACTATTAAAAAAAAAAAAAGTTTAAATAATAAAAATTTGTAGACGAGGGCTCAAGGACTGAGCATAGTGAGTGCTTTGATATATGCCTGATTCTGCAGCCTGCATTTAGAGCTTTGAGACATCAGCTACTGAGCTGGGAGCCTCCTTCATCTCAGCAGAGCTGCTGAGCTGAGCCTCCACAAGTAAGAATTGTTTTCTGAGGAGTGAAATAACTCTTTTCTCAGAAGTAAGCCTCTCCAAAATGTCCAGATGGCAACACTACCTAAGTAACATTTTAGAGTGATGCTGAATTTACAAGGTGCCTACGGCAAGGGATATGCAGAGAGCCATCTGTGTTTCAATGATACTTCACCAATAGTTAGAACTATCAGCAATAACAAAATAGAAAAAATATCCCCTCATGGATATAACTTATGATATCTCTCACTGATAATATACTGTTATCCAGACTTCATTAAATGTATACTTCATATGCAAGGATAGAGACTCAATCAGTCCTTTGGGTAACCTCTGCAGAATCTGACCACCCTTATAGTAAAAATAATTGTTTTCTTGTGGGCAGTTGGAATACTGTGTGTTCTTGTTTGTGTCCATTACTTCCTGTCCTATCAGTAGTCTTTCAGGCATGTCAAATGTACCACAAAATGTTCATTTATGGAATATTAGAATGTTCAGACCTTCTTTCACAGAATGTTAGAATGCTCAGGCTATATTTCAAAGAATGTTAGAATGTTTTATCTTAAGTTTATTTTCTGATATGACCTCCAGTTATTCAGCACAGACTTATTTCTACAACTGGATTTCTCTGGCAATTCAATCGCCCATTAAGAAGAGCTCTTACACACACCATTGGCAATAACATGCAACAGATATGTTGCATGAGGAAAGAAGCAAATTTATTGAACCATGGTAACAAAAAACAAAACAAAACAAAACACAACAAAACACAACAAAAAAAAACAAAACCAGTTTACCTCTTCAGTCATTTTAGCAACTGTCTTTAGCTGAAGTCCTACTAATTCACAGACTGTGATTCTTTTATTTTTGCTAAACTTTCTGTTGCTTGTGGAGGGTTTCAGAATCCACCACAGTACCGGATTGTTAACGTACCTATCTTTTCACTGTTTCCAATCCACCTCACCTACAAGATGTTTCACAGGATATTTCCACTAACGGCTCCCATTAGTATTGACTGTTGCCCACATCAAATGTTTAATGTGCACTGTCAGGTTTAATCATGTGTTTGCTTGAACAAGATCCATTATTGTCTTTGCTTGTATTGCAGAGACAGCTTAGTAGGGTTTCTCACTTCACAGATTATTGAATCTTCCTTTGATGAAATGTGCTGTTTTCTAGCTTTATAACTACAAGCATTTAATTATTAAGAATCTTGGAGAATTCTGAATGGTACAAGATAAAGGCTTTTCAGTCAGCACTTTGGACCCTGACTTGCCCCAGTATCTCTTGTGGAACAAATCTAAAATACACAACACATGAAAGCATCAGTGATTTTCTATGTAATACATACATGTATACATACATAGAGAGAGATCCCTGGAGCACCAGCTAAGCAGTTTTGGCTCAGGAAATGTAGTGTGACAAATTTACACATGGACATTTGCTTCAAACACTTCCTGGACAAATTCACCTCTGTTGAGATCCATGACCAGTATGTTAAAGTGCTTGTTGAGACTGCATGTAGCCCTCTGGTGACTGAGTTGATGGATGATAGAAGAGATTGAGCACCTAGGGCTGATTTTTTCACATGTGTTCACCTTGGTTTTTTGACCATGAAGTTTTGTTCATATGCCAGTATCTTAGCAACAGCAGACAGTTTGATTCTACTAAGTTCACTGTTTCCTCCCTGGGAACTTAATACAATGATGACACTCCAGTTTAACCTATTTGCCTTTTTTGGGGTACGGAATGCCAGTTTCATACCAGAAATGTAGAAATACACAAGTATTTTGGCAGACTGTTATGTTTGTGACCTAAGAGTTTTCATGTCCTGAAATTAGGGACCAACAATAAGAAAGTAACCTGCAACTTCATGAAATGTCTTAAAATACACCAGCAAGAAATGAAAAGTTTCTGGAAATAATACATTACTTAGACTACAGAGGAAGAGACATAAACTGTGTGGGAGGCTGTATCTGTACAGCAGTAGGACTGCAGTCATGTTCAGCAAGGTACTATTTGAATTGCTTGGAAGACAACATTTATAGACATATATCTCCAAATATTTTGTGCTTAAGCAAAGATTAGAAACCATGCTAAAGGATGCTGGCTCATCCTTTAAGGTTATCTCTTAAGGTGTGAAAGGCACTGATAAAGATAAATGAAAGAATAATATGACCTATTTTAACAAATTATTCCTTTAGGGTGCTGCCTTAAAAATAGCTTTCTCCCTACCTCTTCATCATTAGTATCGAAATGTTCAAGGTTATGTTGCAAGGTATGTATTGAGAGCCCAGTTCTGCAGCTCCTACTTGCAAGTCACAAGGAAGAGAGCTGAACAGGGTCGGTGAGTGGCACTCATCTAATGTACATAATAGGCAAAAAAACCACCCCAAAACACATATTGATTTCAGACTAATAGGTTCTTTTTCAAAAATGAATATGGCGCACAACGCACTTTTAATATCTGAACAGCAGTGTCCATCTGTCTCCCTCTCTTCTTGGTCAGATTTTCTAGCTACATCTAGAGTCTGGACATATTTGGTTGTACTCAGTTCTGGCACACCCTAACACTTTTGTGTGACTTACAACAACACTCCTTGTCTTGGATGTTAATGCAAGAATCTGGCTGGCTGGAGACCTGCCCAGTATGTGCTGACTGACCACAGCGAACTTGTATGGGAATGTGAGCCACATCAACTTCATGAAAACGAGTCTCTCTCCTTCTGAAACTACAACACACATTTCATGCTTCCCTGGCTGTAAATTTGATTCAAAACTCAACATTTGCACACTGTGATTGAAGAGCAATAACAAGAGGCCTTCATAGTGAACTGGCAACATTTTAAAATTGGAATTCTGAATTAAACATGTTCATGGCCACCCTGAGACTACACACTGAAGAAAGGTTTCGCATAAGATGCAAAGAGTTTTAACAGAGGTGTTCACATAAAGATTTTTACTCTCAAAGAAGTGTCTTCCTCATTCACTTGCAGAAGAACAGGAAAAAAGAGGTGAGATTTGGAAGGAAAATCCCTACTGTATTGAATTCAAAGTGCTTGAGTCTAAGTGTCTTGGAATACATTCATTTTATTCCAGAGAAACACTGTCATTAAGAGAAAACTGGCAAAATTTTATTCGCAATTATTCTTAGGAGTAAAAGATTAATGTGGACCAATTGCAGAAAACTAGGACAATAGCAAAATAAGGAATACATTTTTATGAGGACAAAAATAATTTTAAATAGACTTTTCAAACTCTTTAATGTTAAAATATATGTATCAATCAACAGTATTTTCTTTGACTAACCAGGAAAAATTGTTAAGGCATCAAATTTTAGTCTCTTTTAAAAATTACTATTGCTCTTACTGTTCAGGAGAATATTAATAATAGAAATCCATATTACTCATCTAGAATATTTTGTGAGGGTCATAATTACATGCAAAGATAAAATGCCAGTCTGCAATGTTCAAACAAAATATAGTTATTTTGGAATAATATTATGATTAACATCAAAGGTACTTGGGAAAAACATCCACTTGACTGATGCAATTGGTGCATGCAGCTCTACTCTGCTTAACAGAATATTTTGAGTACAAAAATATGCTTTTATATGAGCATTAGAACATTGCCTCCTGTCTGAGAGCACATTTTTTTGCTTCTGTGAGGAATGAGGTCCTGATTTTGTGCTACTCCTATCCTTAGCCTACTATTTTCAAAATTATCATGGAACAATGTGTTCACATTCAAAAAATTCCAAAGAGAGGCAGCCCACAGTTTCTGAAGCAAAGACAAACAAGAACCCCACTGTTTAATTGACATGAAGATACATGCAGGTAGTGCATGGTTTTCTTTTAGAAACTAGGATCAAGGTATTGCCTTCACAATACTAGTGAAATCCAAAAGAACAGCATTCTAGTACACATGCATAACAATTTTATACAAGAAGACGATGGTATTTTTAACAGAGTGGATTTTCCTTCAGAATGTCTCAATAAAATATTTGTTGGCAATTCTAATTATAACTACAGACAAAAAGTTTCCCAGAAATACTTGAGAACAGAACACACTGCTAATTTACACTCATAATTCTTCAGCTAATATTCTTCTTTCTTCTCACTGCTCCTTTTCACCTTCCTAGTTTAACAGTAAGAAAAAGTACTGAAAGGACAAAACACCAATTATTGTTTCAGTTATGTCTTTCTGGGTAGTCCTTAAATCTCACTTGTAATATCCTAATTTTTCTACATAAAGTAATTCAAAATTATTATTAAAAGTCCATCTTTGAAAATCAAGTATTCTAATCATATACTAGAAAACAGTGAGACATAAACATTTTTTATCACTATTGGAAGAAAGGGCAGGCCACTCAGGAAGGCTACGAGGATATCATGATAACAACCAGGGGATCAGGCCCAGCCACCATGGGTTTGTGAAAGGCAGGTCCTGCTTGACCAACTTGATCTTTTATGACAAAGAGTACTGCTTAGTGGAATAGGGAAAGACTATGGATGATGTATACCTGGACTTCCTTGAGCCTTTGGCACTGTCTCCCATAGCATCGCCCTGGAGAAAATGGCTGCTCATGGCTTGGGTGGGTGCACGGTTCACTGAATAAAATCTGGCTAGATAAAACTGATGAAAAACTCTGTGGCCAGGCCCAGAGAGTGGTGGTGAATGGAGTTAAATCCAGCTGGTGGCTGGTCAATACCTGTGTTTTCCAGGGCTCAGCAGCAGGGCCAGTCCTGTTTAATATCTTTATTGATGATTTGGATGAGGGGCACTGTGCAGCACTACAGGCTGGGGCAGAGTGGCTGGAAAGCACCCCAGCAGAAAAAGACTTGGGGTTGTCGGTGAACAGCTGGCTGAAGATGAGCCAGTGTGTGCCCAGGTGGCCAAAGGCATCCTGGCCTGTATCAGAAATAGTGTGACCAGCAGGACCAGGGCAGTGATTGTCCCCCTGTACTCAGCACTGATGAGGCCACACCTTGAATCCCATGTTCAGTTCTGGGCTCCTCTCTAAAAGAAAGACATTGAGGGGCTGGAGAAAGTCCAGAGAAGGACAACACAACTGGGAAAGAATAATGAGCAGAAATCCTGTGAGAAGCAGTTGACAGAACTGGGATTGTTTAGCCTGGAGAAAAGGAGGCTCAGGAGAGACTTTCTTGCTCTCCACAACTCCCTGAAAGGAGGTTGTAGCCGCTTGAGTGTCAGCCTCTTCTACCAGGTAACAAGCAACCAGACAAGAGAGAATGGTCTCCAGTTGCACCAGGGGAGGTTCAGATCGGATAGTAGGAAAAAAGTTCTTTCCCAAAAGGTTGTCAAGCATTGAAACACGCTACTCAGGGAACAGATGGAATTATCACCCCTGAAGCCTTTAAAGAAAATGTGGATATGGCACTTGGGAACGTGGTTTACTGAACATGGCAGTGCTGGGATAATGGTCAGACTCTGTGATCTTAGAGGTCTTTTCCAACCTCAACCATTCTGTGATTTTATGATTCTGTAATTCTATACATATTTCACACAAGACAAAAATTAACATTATTAACAAGGTGAAGCAGTGACAATTTAATTAAAGGAGTATAGAAGATAAAAACCAAGATACAAGTGTGGCAGAAAGGGAAAAGCCAAAAGCAACTAATTACCATGGGTTTCAAGAAAGCCTAGGGTTTGGAAAATCATAAATTCTTCAGTTCCAGGGACATTGGGGCTGCAAAAGCATGCCAAGGGGGGTAACATTGCACCAATGCAAATTTTGATGGCTTTTGCCAGGAGTGCTGAACCACCCTAGATTTTTAGACTGCCTTCTTCAAATGCATTGTCTATGGGAAGACCTGGGTTTTATTATTTCCTTTCAAGGTAACCGCCCTCAGACATTCAAAGAGCACAAGCACTTTTCTTGAGGGTATTCACACCCCTTTGTGAAGCTATACTGGAGCTGCAATAGGAAGTACAGGAGGCAGCTTCACAACACAGGACTTCATGGACAATACTTAGGAGCCTTCGAGTGTTCTTGACCCTCACTCCCAGCCCATGACACAACACGACATTCAGTTCCTTAGGACACAGCAACTTCACACATGAAAAAGATCCAAGAGTGGTTTAACATTGAACCTGCATGCTATGCCAAATCCTTTCTGTTTGCTTTGCTGGGTTAGTTTCCAGATGGATGAGCTCCCCAGTCTGCATGGAGGAGGTGGAAACACAGCTGGGGAAACGTTGCAGAGAGATCAGGCAGGTTTGGGCTTGTACCAAGCTAAAGGTGGGCAGCATCACACAGGGATATAAACCTGCTTTAACTGGCTCAGTTGGCAGAAGAGCTCCATTATTAGCTGTCCTGGAACAACTAGGGGTTGAGGTGTGCAGGGCAAGAAATAAGCAGTCATGTGGCAACAGAGGAGCAAAAATTCTCTGCAGCTGTGATTGCCACGCAACTGCTGAGGAACTGATAGCATTCCGTGTCAGTTCAGTAGCTTTCTACAGTGCTGGAGGCAAGAGAATATACTGGCTTGTTTTGGACAGAAAATCTGTGACCTCTCTGGGAGGTGCCTCTGTTAACCAGCACAGTGTTAAAATGAACTTCTGCCTAGCTGAGATGGTATTACCATCACAATCCTTTCTGAAAGGCTCTGTTAGAGTTCATCAGCAATTAAACCCTCCAGGCAATATATAAGATAATTTTAAAAAGTACACTCTCCACAAACCTTTGAAATAGAGTTTTTCACTGCCTTGAACTTACATGCCACTAATTCCTTTATAAATAGAATGGGTATTTCATGCTAATAAATATTTCTAACTCATATGTAGATGCTCTTCTAATTTGATATCATTTTTACTTACTTTACATACTTTAACTTTGCGCACAAGACCAGAAATTACTATCACATCATTTAATATACTCTCTTTATTTTGTACCCCTAAACTTTACTCCATACTAAGCTAAGCAACTTACTTGATCAAAGTGTAGGCTGTACATGACAGCTGTCACAAAATCCCTTAATATTCCTGCAGTTTGATGTTTTCTTCACTGCTCTATTTTCAGCACAGTATCCTTGCTGTCACCAGCAGATTTTTCTGCTTTCCTTGACTTTTATGACACTCTCTCAGACTACATTGTATAGCTACAGTGCAATTCACGAGTCCTGGGCACTTCCTCAGATGAAATGCACTGTGGTTTAGAGTCTCCACAGCCTTGGTGTTCAGTTACCAGTGAAATTACATTTAACTCCCAAGCTGTTTACAATTCAAACAAAAGGATTTCTCTGTACAGCATCCAAATCCGACAAAGTTACAAGCACTTAATGTTTTTGCACAAAGATCAAATATGAAAAAACTCCTTCCTCCTATTTCCTTTGGTTGCAGTCTTCTGCATACCATATAGCTTAGCTCGTATATACAGAGCCTCTTTTTATTTATCACATAAGCTTTTACCAATATTCTAATCTTCGCTCTTCTAATCCTCTAAGGGTTCCATACAAATCCAGTCTTTTTCCCTTCTAAACATCTTAATTTCTTGCTTATTCAGAAGATATTTCTACATTTGACTCCCTAAAGACTTGGAAATATTTTTTTTTTTTTCAGAATAGTTGTTAAGCTTTGTACCCAACTAGCCTACTAACAAATCTGTGACTCAAAAAAAAGCTAAATTCCACTCTTTCCCCTTTTCCTAAACCAAGTTTGCCTGTACTCATAAGGTCTTGAAGGAGCACACTAAAAAATCTGCAGTTAGCTAAGTGCTGATCTGATTTATAAACCCTGTGTCCATTTAAATTTGTTCCGAACATTTCTGTTAACCACTTTTCTATCAGATCATGCAGAAGGTGCCTGTATCAGAATTCCCCAGACCACTCCACAGGTCCCTTTTAGGCTCTCTTCCCACTCCTTGACTCCTGAGCTCACAGCACCTGGCTGCAGCTGCTCTTCTGCAAATCCAGGCTCAGACCATGCTCCTTTCCACAGTCTCACCATAGTCAGCTCTCTTCCCATCACTTTGCATCTGCTTTCACCTTGGATGCCCTCTCCTGGATCAGGCTCTTCCATTTGCCCTTAGGCCTTTTCCTGAATTAAGGTAATGCATTCTATAATCTTGGCATTGCCACAAAACCAGAACCAAGCCTGGCACAGAGCAGACTTGCTGTAAGCAGCATTCCCTGGAAACAGCTTAGTGCACTGAGAAACTTGTGAGAGCAAGTAGGCAGGAGGGCAAAGCAATCTCTGCTGACAATCAGAGGAGCTTTGCTGCATCACTGCTGGCAGAGCATCTCAGCATCCACGTTAAGCTGACCTGGAGCAATCCAGGAAACAGGCTGTGCACAGCTCATACTAGGGGGCCATGTATGCCCATGACAGCTCTAGTTCTGGCAGTGTGACCTGCTGCAAGCTCCAGGACTTGGATCCTGTCCTAGTGAGAAATACAGATGTCATTCCTACCTGGATTGCAGATTATAGCACCTTCCTACATTTATATTTTACAGAATTACACGTTAGGGTTGGAAAGGACCTTTGGAGAACATCTATTCCAGTCCTCTCTACCAAGGCAGAGTCACCTAGAGCAGGTAACACAGGCACAAGTCCAAGCGAGTGAATGTCTCCAGAAAGGGAGATTCCATAACCTCTCTGGGCAGCCTTTTCCAGTGCTTTGCCACTCCCAGTGTAAAAAAGTCCAGGTGTAACTTTGTGTGTTTAAATTTATGGCCATTGCTCCTTGTCCTGTCACTAGGCACACTGGAAAGAGTCTGGCACCACCCTCTTGGGATATTTATATATGTTGATGAGATCCCCTCTCAGTCTTCTCCTTTCTAGACTAAGTAGGCCCAGCTCCTGAAGTCTCTCCTCATCTGAGAGATGCTCCAAACCTGTAACCATCTTTGTGGACCTCCTATGTACCCTCTCCAGTAGCTCCTTTCTTTCCTGAACTTTGGAGACCAGAACTGAGCACAATACTCCATGTGTGGCCTCTCTAGGGCCCAGCAGAGAGGGAGGATCACCTCTGTTGACCTGCTGGCCACACTTATTCCAATGCATCCCAGGATATTATTTGTCCTCCTAGTAGCAAGGGCACTGCTGGCTCATGGTCAGCTTGCCATCTTCTAAGACTCCCAGTTCTCTGCAGAGCTGCCCTCCAGTAGGTCAGCCCCAGCCTGTCCTAGGGTTATTCCTCCTCAGGAGTACACTTGCCCTTGTTGAATTTCACTAGTTTCTCTCTGTCCAACGTTCCAGCCAATCAAGATTCTGCTGAATGGCAGCCCAGCCCTCAGGTGTATTTGGAGCCATCCTCTCTCCATGAAGGAAATGGAAGCATCTACAACAAAAGAGCATACTATGGAGAGGAAACCTTTGAGAAAAGGTGGACTATACATACCTAGGAACCCTTCATTAGGATGAAGAAATTTTAAAAAAAGAGACTTTAAAATAGAGATATTCATCCACCTTTTTGGGGCTTTTTTTGCCTTGTTTGGTCCACCTTCATGCTGCACACATTTTGTAACATTCTGCTTTTATTTTACACACTAATTTAAATAAAGCCCTTAATAATACCCTTAGGCTTGGATTGTCTTTGCAAAACCTTTGCAAGGCCCTCAGCCTTGCATGGTCAGACAGGATATAAGAAAGCTATCCATAACTGCCACTGCTGCTGCAAACAGGATTGGATGAAGTGGTATCACAAACAAAATAACCAGAAAAGAACAGAAGATATGAGAAAAGAGAAATAAGGAAGAAGCTGATTGTGTAAACCAAAAACAACTATTCACAGCTGCCCATACACACACACTGCTCCAATCAAATGCTCTAAGCAAAGGAAAGCTATCCCTCTCTATGAAAGACCTTGTATGGGACTCTGCCATGGACTACCTTCCCAGCACTGACAGGGAATTGTAGTGGCTGCAGCTGGTGCTGGCACCTGCACAGCAGGTTCCCCTCAGGTACTTTGGTACCATCTGCCATCTGCTCTCTCTCGGCCTTTTAGAAGCACAGACACAGCAGATTTTTTCATGCGTTGCAGCCCAAACTCAGCTCTGAGCCTGAAGGACTCCCCATCTTTTCCACAGATGCATTGCAACTGCAGACACAAAAACTGAGCACTCAGGAAGGCTCCTTAAATGGCTTCCTAAACTGCCAGAGTCACAGAGAAATAACAACCTGCACAGCACTTCTGTGGCTGCTGACAGACCCTGTTAAGCTGCCTGCATGGCTGCTGCTGTGGAAGATGTGGGCATTGCCTGCTTTTCCACGAGTCAGCAATGATGCTGGCACAGCAGCCATGACAATATGCTGCACTGTAAAGCACTGCTGACAAAACACTGCTAGTCTGGACAAGGTGGGAGCTCACAGTTTACACATTCTTGCTGCGGGCTCTAAAAGTCAGACACACCAAGCTCCCTGTGCTCTGGCATGCTCCCCATTTTCAAAGGAACATTTCTGTTAGAATTTGTCCTTAACCCTAATGTAATGCTTTCGCTAATAATGAACACTTTTTTTTTTTCCCTCACAAGCTGATTTCAATTTATGCCTACAGTATGGTCTCTGAAAACTCATCTTACAGGTTGAAGCAATAAAGAAACCTTGCCTAAACTATCTTTATACCATCTGCTATGAGCACTTTGCAAAGATCTCTGTGGTGTTCTGGCCCAGGTGAAGTGAATAGCACCCTGGATAAACATGGGGAACCTGATTTAGAGATCTTGGGAAAACAACATGGAAGATGCCAGACTGTAACCTTTAAAAATTATATTGGTAATTACAGAATAAGAATAAGATTGCTGCAGAGAAACAGGCTTACAGCATATTGCCTATTGGTTGTATGATTGCATTCAGTAATGAACAGTCTCTTCTAAAACCTGGCACAGATGGTACATACAGTAGCACAGAAATAAAGAGCCCTCTGTGCACCATCCTCTTCACAGCTTACACTACTGTTAATATTTTCTATGTTTACTGCAGGCATAAAAATGTAAGCACCAAGTGATAAATCCAGTAATTTTCTACACCTCTGTAAGGTCTTTGCAAACTTCAGTGGGACAAAAAGCCTAGTATTTCACTTTCTTTCCATTAAGAAACCAGTTCATAAAGTTGCAGCTTTTCTTCCTTCTTCTTTTTCTTCCACCACAGTGAAATTTAAAGTTCCTGTTTACTGAACATACACAAACTGTTACTGATAACATCAGGCAGCACTGCTGTTGGCTATTTCACTCATTACTGACACAAGTCTATCTAAGATGAACCCTGTGTTGCTGCATATCTTCTAGCCATTAATTATTATATGAAATGTTGAACTGTGAAATCAATATTAAGGAAAATGAGTAGTGTATTCTTTCAAGCTCCCATTCTGCCAGAGAAGGAACTGCAGAGAAAGAAAAACAAATAATAAAACCAATAATTTCTACCTTAAAAGGAATGGGAAGCTGGAACACATGGACATTCTAGTTTTTGCCTAATAGTACATAAAGTTTAGCCTCAGCATAGGTGGAGTAAAACTCAACTCCTGAATCCCAGCTCCTGAATTCAAATGAAATGCTTTCTCATTCTATGATCCCTTAACTTTCACTCCCTGCATATACACTTGCACTTCAGAGAGAGGATGCAATCCTGCAGGACACTGGATATGTAACCATGTAAATGTAGATGCTATTAAAATGGAAATGCAGAGGAGATAATATGGCAACTTCAATTTGCAAGGCTGGTCTTAATTTTGGTCTTTACAGTTTTCACATTCTTGATTATCTAAGTTTAGCACTTAAAAAAAATAAAGTGCCCAAAAAAACAGTTATAATGTATGATCCCTAGTAATTAGTTTTCCTCACAGTCACTACCAAAATCTGTTTCTACAACCTGCTATCAACAGACAAGAACATTGCTTGAGTGAAAAATATGCAATTAATCAAACAATGCTGAATTAACAAAGTTCCTTTGTAATTTACTGAAGCCTACTAAAAGGAATCAGAAACAAGAACAGAAAGAAATGAGAGACTCTTTCTAGCTCCCACCCCAGATGTCCATCCTGGCTATGACGTTTCACACCCCCCGAAAGCAACTGAGGTGCAAAGAAAAAGTGTAAATTAAGACAGGTAGGCCTTTATCACATCACTTGGCTGAGGACACAAGTTGGATTTGCTTCATTTTACTGAATGAGAGGAATTCTTCGAGGAACAGGGGGGCAGAAAGTCCCAAACTTCCCGAACCAGTACGACAAAAACAAGAGTTTTTCAGCAGTGATGCTCAGCACCGCTAACAGTGCGCCTTCAGAAATTTAGCAGCAATTTATTCCAACAGCGATTTCCATCGGAAAACTCCTTCCCAACGCGCCGGGCGGGCTCGGGCTCAGGCTCCGGCCCGGGTGGAGCAGCTCCCTCGGCCCCGCCGCTGCGGGCTCCTGGCGCAGAGGAAAAAACCACCCGAAGCCGCAGAGCTCGGAGGAGCAGCGGACGCTGCCCGGAGGGTCCCGGCGGCCGGCACGGCGCAGCGCCGCGGGCAGCGCGGCGCGCACAGCGGGCCCCGCCTCCGCCTGACCCGGATACAGACGGCGC
>JAOTQP010001286.1:112484916-112518531 GCA_026413545.1 Cichladusa arquata | reverse complement strand
CCCGGATACAGACGGCGCTGCCTCCCGGCCGCGAGCGTGGAGCCGGCCCGCCGCCGCCGCAGCAGCGGAGCGCCCCGGCCGTGCCATGGCATTGTGGTGACCGCCCGGCCCCGCCACCCGCCCGCCCCGCGGCCATGGCCCCCATGGGCATCCGCCTCTCGCCGCTCGGCATGGCCGTGTTCTGCCTGCTGGGGCTGGGCGTCCTCTACCACCTCTACTCCGGCTTCCTGGCCGGCCGCTTCGCCTTCTTCATGCTGAGCGAGCCGGCGGCCGGCGGGCCCGAGACGCCGCACGGCTCTGCGCCCGGCGGCGCCGTGGACCTGCGGGAGCTGCTGGCCGTGTCCGTGCTGGCCGCCGTCAGGGGCGGCGAGGAGGTGAAGCGGGTCCGCGAGGGGAACGTCCTCAACGCCAAGGCCAAGGGCAAGACGCGGGAGGGGGCCGAGGAGCAGCTGACCAGCGGCGACCTCCTCTCCAACCGCAGGATGTTCTACCTGCTGAAGGGCGCCTTCCCCGCCGTGCAGGTGCGTGCCGGGTGCCTTCTGTGGGGCGGGGGCTGCGGCGGGCCCGGCGCCGGGACCCCGCTGCAGAGCCCCGCTGTGCAGCCCCGGCGGCTCCCCGGTCCGTGACCGCCGGCGGGAAGCGCTGCCCTCCCTCCTTGGCGCTTTTCCTTCCCCTCACGCTGGATCTGTGGCTGTGCCACCTCACGCTCCTTGGCGCTTTTCCTTCCCCTCCCGCTGGATTTGTGGCAGTGCCACCTCACACGCTCCTTGCCGTGGGTGTTGGGTTGCAAGGGAAGGAGTTGGAGCGTGTTGCAAGCGAGGTGAAAGTGTGAAACACTGCGGGCGTGGAGGGGTGGGGGAAACGCTATGTCTCGCTGTTGTGGATCATGAGCTCTGTGTACATCGCAAATTCTGCCTACGGTTCAGATGCAGAAATTAGGAATGCTGTTGTTTTGGTAGTTATCCTTCCTGCCAGTTGTTT
Organism: Cichladusa arquata; assembly: GCA_026413545.1. Lineage (NCBI taxonomy): Eukaryota > Metazoa > Chordata > Aves > Passeriformes > Muscicapidae > Cichladusa > Cichladusa arquata. The sequence goes on along the minus strand of JAOTQP010001286.1, from coordinate 112,517,550 downwards.
TACCTGCCGTCACTTATGAGGAGAGCCAGCAGCAGCGACTGAAGATTCGAGGGTTAGGAACATAGCACTGCAATAGCCGAGTGTTTAGCGCTTGTGGCTGTGGGACAGCAGATAAGCACAGCTGTGTCAATACTGTGGATCGCTGCCTACCTGAGAAAAATGAGTTTGCTTTGCTTTCGGAGGTGTACACCCCTTCCTGCTCTCCTTCACTTCTGAAATCTAGGTCTGTTTCTTAAGGTCGCACCCTAACCTTTGAACTATACTCTGAGGATTTTTGGGGTTTTTTGGCATTGTTTCTGCTTGCACTTCAGTCAATGGGAACTTCTGTCTTTTGGTGTTAAATTCCTTAGCTTTTCACGGCCGTTTGAAATGGAGAGAAAGCCCTAAATTTGGATCTTAGAGGTGGTGATCACATGCTTCTGCTGCATGGGTTGAGAGAAAAAGTAGCTAAGTCTGGTTTTTGGTTATTGAGTTATTATTCAGTTTTCAGTAACTATTTTGAAAGTTCCACAGAAAAATGTGTAGTTTTCTGTTTTGTTGGCTTTTTTGGGGTTTTTTTGTTTGTTTTGGTGGGATTTTAAAGTGTTGTAAAGAGCTTATTGAATATGAAATCTAGAGGAAACAACAAAATTTTCAATGTTTGAAATAAACTTGAGATGTAATTAGCCTTTCTATACAGAAAGGTAATGCAGGTTCTGTTTTGAAGATTTCCTGGATTGTCTGAAGGCATCTTCACAGGCTCAGTGTTAAAGGAAGAAGAAGTATTGACCCGTGTTCTCTTGCATTATTCAGTGCCCTCAGAGATCTTAGCTTTACAGCTTAGCTGGCTTGAAACCTCTCTGCTTTCTCCCATTTCACAGATGGAGGGACTTCATTCATCTAGATGTAAGAGTTGCCTGTGCTTCTAGAGAAATCTGGGGATTCTGTCTGGGCTTGAAGAACACAGTGAACTGTGTATTGCCTGCACTGTGGTCACATGTAAACTCTGCCTTGGGCCTCGGATTCTTAGCAGTGACAGTCTGACTTGTGTCTTTCTGGCAGAGGGTGTTAACTTTGAACCTTTACTTTTAAAAAACTTTGGTACTCCCTTTTATTATTTTTCTTACAGGTAATGTGTGCTGCTAGTCTTTAAGAATAGATGGTATTTTTGAAAGAGCAGATGTATTCTCAAAGGCAGTATAAAACTGACAATGTGTGCATAGGTCTGTGGAACTTGAGAATACCAGGCATATGTCTTTTCTTTTTCCCCACTCCTCCTAAGATTGAGCTTGAGCATTGAGGACATCTAGCATGAGTGTACTTGATAAGTTTTTCAGGTGATCTGGAGTTATTCAGTCTGACAGATCAGCTGTGGGATGTTAAGTATTCTGAGAACATGATGGGGATAATAGCAGCTTACCTCTTGTGGTGTTTGAAAATTTCTCACTGAGCTGTATGTACACTGATAAGGCATTTTGTCTCTTAAAGTCTGTGATGAAGATGTATTCATAAACATTTTCCCAAACTAAAATAAAAGCTTTCTTTTACTACTGTATATATACTATGTGTGCTTCCCAGGTGTGAAGGCGAGATATCATCTCAATCTACCAATCCTTGAAGTGTAAATTCAGAGCAACCTGTCTAAAACTGCAACTCTTTCACAGAACAGACCTGCTGAGTTTTGGTGTGAATATAAGGATTATAGAGGATTTTCTGAGGCAGTATAAAATTGCATCATGTAAGAAATATCTTACTTTATATCTGCAGTCTTATCCCCCTGTACAGAGTGACACTCGAGAATAAAAGATGCTGCTGAAGTCAAATAAACCTCTCTCCTTGCCAGAGAAGATGATGCTAATAAAAGCTGTCAAACAAAAACTGCAATAATTCCAAGAGTAAGCTTATGCAAAATGCTGATTTTTCTCACATCCTGAAGTTCTTGAGCTTAACAGGAATACCTCAGTATTTAAATTGTTGCCAAATGCTGCAGCCAGGAAGATGAGCCAGCACAACAGCTAGGTGCTAAAATATGCCTGTAAAGCAAAGGAAATGGAGTTGTTCAGTCTGGACAAGAGAAGGCTCCTGCAAGATGTTACAGCAGCCTTTTAGTATCTGAAGGGGGCTTAGGAGAGCTGGAAAGGAGCTTTGTACAAGGGCATGTGTTGACAGGACAAGGGGGAATGGCTTTCAACTGAAAGAGTGCAGGCTTAGTTTGGACATTAGTGCAAAATTCTTTACTATGGGAGTGATGAGGCACTAGGCCAGGTTGCCCAGAGAAGTTTTGGATGAGCGCTCCCTGGAAGTGTTCAAGGTCAGGCAGGATAAGGCCTTGAGCAACCTGGTGTCCCAGCCCATGGCAGAGGGGTTGGAGTGAGATCTGGAAGGTACCTTACAGCCCAAACTATTGTGTTACTCTGTGATTCTCTAAGAATAACTGTGGCTTTACAATGTTTCAAAATAACCAAGGGGAAAAGTCATTTGTGTGAAATAAACTTAACTCAGTGAGCAGCACTGGATTCCCTGTTATGTGCTGCTGGACATAAAAAGGGAAAACATGCAAACAGTCTTTCTGAAGCAGATCTGAGTCTCTTAAAGTGTGGTTATTAAGAGAACATAGAAGAGTTAGACTTGCAGAAGCTGAAATAAATCTGGAAAAAGTCTTACAATACTAAGAGTTGGGATTTATAAAAAAAGCCCTGAGGGGAAAAAATCCCACAGAAAGTGTTTGCCTTTGTTCTCTTGAGTAAAGGTATTGTCTCTACCGAGGAAGAGGAACTCCACTGCTGACATCGCCTGCTCTGTTTGATACAAATAGATGCGTTTGTATCAGTTCAGACTTCTCAAGGCTATGTTAGGTAAGACTGAAGAGGTGCGGCTCAATTCTGTTTTATCACTGTGTAGACTTAGTTTAGATTTAGTGGTGGTGTTCTTATATCCCTCAGAAATAGGCCTAAGAAAGATAAGGGTCAAAGGGGCAAGTCACTTACTATTACTATTGCCTAGTGTTGTCTGATTGCACTCAGCATCCAGCAGTAAATATTTGCGTGTGTGTTCCATGAAGCATCTTTGTACAGTTGATTCGAAAATATACTTAGTGCCAAAACCTATACATTGCTTTCTCTTGGTGAAATTCTCAACTGCAGTTACAGGCTTGAAGTGTTTCCACTCCGGCATTACACTATGTTGTCCTCATTTATTTGACATGCTAAGAACAAGTTAGACCTCTGATCCAGCTGTAATCATCCCCTCTGCTGGTTTAATTTTTTATTTTGTTTATCTTTTCTGAGTTACTTCTTTCTTGGTTGATTCTCCATGAAGCCTTATTGTTCTTGTGCTGGCACAGTGGTGGTGTGATAAGGACTGGGGTGGGAATTAGGTGAGAAGATTAAGGAGATGCTTGACCCAGCCATGCTGCTGAGGTGGGAGTGGAATGGGGAGACATTCTTTCCAAATTCGGTGACAGACTAGCCAGAAATGCTGGTATGTTCTGCTCAGAAGAGCTTCTGTGAAGAAATGATCTCATGATACCAGGGTTTCAGCAGCATTACCTGCTGAAAGATCCCTCTCAGCATCATGCTTTAGGGTCTTACTCTTTTAATGTAGCCAGTCCAGGGATCGATGTCAGGATCTGGATAACTGATGTATCCTGAGTAAAAATTTAAAATAAAAGTTATTTAAAAGGAAGGTTATTTAGGAATACCCTGGTTCATTCCCTGCTACAGCCCATCTCCAGCACATCTGAAGGAGCAGCCCTACTTGATCACAAAGGCAGGGATGATTTACAGGTTGTTCCTTAAACTTTCGCTTTGACCAGATTACGTCTTGTCCTCTGACTGAAAAGTCAATTTTAAAGTGACCCACACAATTCTGCTATTTCACTGCTGTACTATACTGGAGTTATTTTCACAGCATGCAGACTTCAGTCTTAATGGTCGGATTGTATTCTGCCCTGCATTCTCATTTTTAGCTGTTTTGTCTCTTTTGTTTAGACTTACAGCACCTATATCTCTTGTTTTGTAGTGTAAATACTGAATAGAGTTTCATCTTGTTTGCTCCCTTTTTTTATATTGTGACTGTGGTGGAAATCAAGTCTTCTTCTGTCCCAGTCTTTCTCTTTGAGCATCTTTTCAAGTCTTGCCACTGTTCTGAATCCAAATGTTTTTATGTCTCTTTCCCAGTTAAGACTGATGATAAATACTGCATTTCTAGCTTATGCATGAAGATGCAGGAATCAGCACTTGACATGAAACCTTAAATGTCACTTTTACTTTGATTTTCTTCCAAATTAATCTGACTTTTGAAGATTAATGACCCAAAGCATTCCTTTTTTATCAGGCTCTCTGAAGTACTGTCTAGGTTTAAACTCACTGTTTACAGGCTTCTGACCACAGTGCTAGCTACCATATCTAAAAAACTGGAATTTTATCTGAGATGGGAAGCTCTGCAGCTGATACTGATTCTGTGTGAAAGATAGACCTGTTAAAGAAATAGGTTTAAAAAAGAAAAGACTACTTAAACTTCAGAGGTATTGCACTTTAGTGAGTAGGTTCAGTAATTTGGGTTTTCATGTTGTGAGAATAGCCTCCTCAGGTCTTAGGGCTTTTAATAAAATTAATGTTATTCTGACCCAGATGATCTTTGTAACTGCCAGTGGGTTCCTAAGTAAAACAAGAAGTGTGAATGTTAATCTGAAATCTCAGTAATAGGTGTTGTCTGGAGATGCATCTCCTAACATGGGTTCTAGATTATGCCAGATGACTTATGCCAACTCTCTCTGCATAAAAATGAAGTTAAAGACTGTAACTTTATGCTAATGAGTTCTGTTATTATCTTTTCAGATGCAATTACAAGTAGTTCATTTGGCTTGTTTGTGCACTGTGGGTGTTTAATCTATCATCTGAGCAGCTGGAGAGTTGAATTTCTTAGTGTAGCCACTCACAAACAGTGAATGTTTTTGGGTATTACCTATTTTATTGGTAGATTTCTAGTTTGTCCTTATTTGGATGTTTTCTTAAAATGAGGTGTTGAAACTCTTGTGACAAGCAAGTCATCTCTTTCTCTTTGCTAGACTTGGGTCTGTATAGAACTGTGATGGAGAATTTTGCTATCTACCGAAACCACTTGTGTGAGCTAATGAGCAAGTGGCTTTATTTTCCTGGTCTAAAATTCTAGTTGTTTCTGCAGATTACCAGTGGAAACAGTGAATCCTGTGATCCCTGCTGATTCCTCAATTCCACTTTTGTTGTTTTCACCAACCTCTATTCATTGTAAGTTTGTAGAAGCAGAGTTGTCATTGGATATGTCTTTAACATTTATTTACTCTTTGTGTCAGTGTGCTTCCTGCTGACTTAATGGCCAAGGCACCTAATGAGTTTTGATAAGCACTAATTTAGCTTCTTGACGTTTAGGCTTCTCCAGATTCTTCTTTGCATATTCTGTCCTCTTGTTCCTGCATTGACTTCTTGTTGCTAAAATAAATAAAAGGTGTATTTGATGGTAGAGGAAAACCTGTGTCTACCTTGACTTAGGTGCCTTGAAAAAGGCACGTGTCCTTCTTCAGTGTTGTGGTATAATTATAGAAATACTTGTTGTTTTCTGATCAAATGAATGGCAACATGAGACCAATGGGTTTTAAACCTCTTATTATTTTATACATTTGTATGATTTTATACCTTACACATTTATATACAAATACGCTTTGTAGTTTTAAACTTAATTAAAAATATGGTTTCTAAACTTAACTACCTTTTAATAAGTTTTTTCCTTTTTTTTTTTTTTTTTTTTTAGAAAACCATGTGATTCAGCAAGGTCTTCTTTCCTTTTGTAACAAAATCTGCCTTGCTAAAACTCTATGTAAATTGAACCTTGGCAAGAGGAACATTTTTTAAAAGCATGAAGATCACCTGTAAAAGCTTATTTTTCCTTTTTCATATGTTGTGATAATCTAAGGAGGAAAAGAACCTTCTCAAAACCAAGCAGCTGGCTTTAAAAAAGTCAGTGTATTAAATAAAATCAGGGTTTGTTTTTTATTTTTTTACTATGCTGTTAGGGCTACTATTCAAATTTTTTAGAGCTTAAAGCCATTTTATATTTACAAAAAGAGGTAGTACTTTGATTTCCCAGTTTACATTCTTTTTGGAGTTAAAGAACCGAAGATTTCAAGAACCAGTTTTCATTCATAGTGAAAACTGCTGTTTACCACCCCCAAATTCGAAAGTTGGGAGGGATCATGAGTGGTCTTGGATGCAGGTGAGCTAAGTCTTGGTGTGGTCTTGTTGGGAATGCACAGCCCCTCCCTTGTAAGAGATTCTGGAGCCTTGTTTTGTTACCAGGGTAGGTTAGATATTTTCCTCAGATACTGGAAATAATGGTGCTTTTTGCTCTCCTGGAGAGTGCTCTCCTGTTGAGCATATTTATATGTCCTGACTTGTTGAGTGGGTGTTTACATTCAGAGGTTTTGGCATCTGATTCCTTCACACGATCTGTGTATGTACAGATGTTGTGAGAAGCTGAGACAGCTTTCATCTCTGATACATTTGAGGAGAAAAACAGGGAAGCAGAGCCAATGGAGGTAAAACAATCTGTCTTGTAGTGCAGTGAATATAGTGTTGCTCTTTGGTGCAGTGCAGCAGCAGTGGTTGACGGGGCCTCTAGATGGGAGAAATCCCAAAAACTGCTGGTTGAACCACTCTCCTCTGAGTAGGGATATGTCTGAAGTGCAGTCAAATAAGAGCAAATCAATTACAGTCCCATGCAGCTACCTCAGGGGTCAGTATACCTTCCAAAGTGTGTTGTTGTGGGTATCATGGAGTCATAAAATTACTTGTATTGGGAGGGACCTTAGAGAATCATCTTGTTCCAGCTGCCCTGTTGTGGGCAGGAATACCCACTAGACCAAGTTGCTTAAAGCCCCATCCAGTCTGGTCTTGAACACTTTGAGGGGTGAGGCATCCACAACTTCTCTAGGCAACATGTGCCTCGCCACCCTCACAGTAAAATATTTCTTCCTAAAATCTAAGCCAAATCTCTCCTCTTTTAGTTTAAAACTATTTTCCCTTGTCATATCCCAGCTGCCCATGTAAAAAGTTATTCTCCCTCTGGAAGAACTGGAAGCACTGGAAGGCTGCCTTAAGGTCTCCCAGGAGCCTTCTCTCTCATCCAGGCTGGATAAACCCAGTCTGTCTTCGTAGGAGATGTGTTCATCCTTCTCATCATCTTTGTGGTCCTTCTCTGGACCCACTCTAACAGATCCACATCATTGTTGTGCTGAGGACTCCATACCTGGTTGCAGCACTCCAGCTGGGGTCTCACCAGGGCAGAGGAGAGGGGGAGAATTGCCTCCCTCCACCTGCTGACCATGCTGCTTTTTTGATGCATCCCAGGAGGTAGTTGGCTGTCTGGGCTGTGAGCACACATCCATGATAAACCCCAAATCTGTCTCTGTTATGCTGCTCTCTGTGAGTTCCCCCAGTCTGTACTCAGGCCTGGGATTACCTCAAACCAGGTGCAGCATCTTGCACTTGGACTTGTTGAACTTCATGAGGTTCTTGTGAGCCAACTTCTCAAGTTTGTCCAGGTGTCTCAGGATGGTATCCCTTCCTTCTGCTATGTCAAGTGCCCTGCTTGGCTTAATGTCATCTGCAAGCCTGCAGATGTAAAAGAGCACCAGTTCCAAAATGGAGCCTTGAGGGAGACCATCACTGTGGTCCATCCATCCTGTGTCACATCACTGTGTCCATCCATCCAATTCCTTATCCACTGAATAATCTTTAAATCCATGTCTCTCCAATTTGGAGGTAATGATGTCATGTGGGATCCTATCAAAGGCCTTACAGAAGTCTAGGTAGGTGACACCAGTTGGTCTTGGCACCCTTGTCAACTGTTGCAGTCACTCCATCCAGAAGGCCACCAGACTGGACAGACATGAACTCTTAGTGGTTGCTCTAGACCTTAGTACAGAAGGTATATGTAATTATAAGGTATCTTCTACCATGCACAGAGGACATCTCTCAGTCACTCAGAAAGAAGGTATTAAAATCACTGCTGGTTTATTGTTTGCAACTATTTGCATTTACTTTTGTCTCTCCACTTCTTTCCTCCATCTCATATCAGGTGGATACAGGTGGCAAAGTTGAGTCTTGGGCATGCATAATGCTTGCACCACATAATCACTGGTGAGGTGATCATGCAGCATCAGTGCACCAACAAAACAGACAAACACACATCTATTCATGTTTTATTAATGTTCCCCTGTGCATACTCCAGGCTTGCAGGCCTCCAGGCTTTTCATTTCCTTTGTCAAATCAATAGACTTATCCATTGAGTCATAGAATCATAGAATAATTTGGGTTGGAAGAGACCTTTAAAGGCCATCTGGCCCAACATCCTTGCAATGAGCAGAGACATCTGCAACTTAATCAGGCTGCTCAGAGCCCTCTCCAACCTGACCTGGAACACTTGAGGGACAGGGCATCTACTACCTCTCTGGGCAAGGTGTTGCAGTCTTTGTTTTTAAAAGGTAATAGCTGGAATACTCTTATGTTCATATTCTGACTGGTAAATGTTAACTTTTCTTGTTACCTGTACTCTGGATGGGGGGATTGTTTTGTTTTTGTTTTGCTGGGGAGGGGTTTCTGGTGAGTTGGTTTTTTTTTTCAGGTTGAGTAGCTTAATCGGTATTTTTATAATACAAATGTGATAGTATTTGTGTTGTTCTTGTTATACTTTCTAATGAAAGAGCACTAAGATTTGGATTTCAGAGGACATAATTTTCCAATGGGGTTATTGATGCTCTCAGGATTGAAGGGCTGGGCTACCCCATATTTTTCAAGATACTGGATTATTTGCATATTAAAATATAAAATTAATATTGAGCTGGAGAAGTGTGAAGGGAGAAAGAGGGAGTACTAAATTAAAAAAAAAAAAACACATGTCACCAAACAAACACTTTCTAAGGAAGGCATTCCATTTTCATGTTCTGATGTCTGGTTTGAAGGTTTGAACAGAAGGTTCTTTGGGGGGGCAGGAAGTTTGCATACATTTTTTCACTTTACGTTACCTTCAGTGGGTGAATTCAAAGGCTAAACTACACTTAAGTTCCACTCTTTCAGACCAGGAAAAATCCTGAAGGTTGTGCACCATGCCAGGGGCAGCTAGCTAGTATTCAAGTAGGTTTTTTGGGTGTCAAACTGCCACAAAGACAGCATGGAGTGCTGGTGGGGACTAAACCAGCACAGGACAAGAGCCACTATGAGGTTCCCTGAAGTCTTGGGTGGTCAGGACTGTTGGCTGTTCAGAGCACTGCATTTATCCAGACAGGTTCGTGGTACGCTGGAGTTCTTCCTGTGTTCCTGAGCAGATCTGTGTTCCAATCACCAGTGAGTGTTCTCTGTGCAGAGCTTTCCAAAGGCTGCAAACACCTGGGTGTTTTGGAAGGCACACCTTCCAAAAGGTATGCCTGGACTGATCCTGGTATTGGTGTTGGACCTCTGCTGCTGGCTCCCATGAGCAGCATCCCTCATTTGTTACGGAATTCCTGCACCTTACAGGCTGGTTTTGGGGAAGCTGTGTACAGGTGAGATGCAGCCAGATTGCCTTGTTTATGAAATAATGGTTTTGTTTTTTTTACTTTTAAACAGTATTCCATGCACTGATTTACATATGTTTTATTAAACCTCTGTGTTTGATGCTGTTCTTTGTGAGGAGGGCTTTTGATTCAAGCATAACTGGGGAAGATTGCTAAAATGTAGTTAACCTTCGTGCCAGTGCTCAGTTTCCAGAACTTCCCCAGATGGGCTTGTACACCATATAGCTGTTAAGCAATTAACCCCAGAGTATCTTGCTGAAATAAGGTCTAGTGCCTGAAACATTTGGCCTTGTGATTGTCTTTCTACCATAGCTACTCCTAGTTTATGAGTGAGGATTTGGGATTGCAGTGAACTACATATCCATATCGCTTGAGAAAAAGTTTAAAGTGGAAGGTTGTGGCCTCTGGAGGCTGCCAGCAAATGAGAATGACAAATAGGAACATGGAATTTACACAGAGGCATGTTTGCCAGGAATATTCTCCTTCATTAACAAAAAAAAAAGAAACAGGAGGAGTAATAGAAGTTTTAAGGATTGGTGAGTCCCTCTCAGGCAAGTGTTCAGCCAAAGCTACAGAGTAAATGGTCATATGAATGGAAGAATGAGTGACCCACTTGGGGTTTTGTTTTTGTTTGTTTGTTTTTTACTTTTTCCAGATGTCTGTGCAACTTTATCACTCTTTCCCTGCTGTTTTTTGTTATTTTTTTTTTTCCTAGTGGAATAATCATGTCTGTTGGGAGAGACTGCTCACAAGCATTATAAATGTTGCAGTGTCACGGCCACTGCTACAAAATCTGAGCTAGTAGGTGGTGTTTCTCTGAAAACAGTACCTTTCAGATAGTTGCAGGCTTTACATTCTAGTGTACTGTAACAACAGGTTTAACAAGATATTTTTCCTTTTGAGCATTGGTTCCAACCCTTTAACTTTTTGGAGGCCCCTTTCTTCTGTTGAGGAAATGTTTTTTTTTATGGTGGTATGTCATGTGCTGTAGTGGAACTTAGACTGCCCAGAGGCTATGTTGAGACTGCCAAATCTGTGGAACTATTCGTCTTGACTTTGCAGGACTATTTTCCCTAGGGGAAAATGCAATCATCAGGTTTATTGTATAGTGACAGATGTTTAATTTGTAAATGTCACGGCAACTTCAAGAGCTCCGTGTTTGGCATACAATGCTTCAAATACTGGTTTTACGTGAGAAGACAGCTATGATGTATGGCTGGAGGTGCTGCAGTTCTGCTTCCTTTTTCTTTTCAAATTCTCTTGGAGAAAATGGCCCTTAACTCTTGGCTAATACCTGTTACCGTTGAGGTGTGTGTGATGCTTTTTCTTGTCATGATATGAATTATAAAAAATCCTGCTCATAAGAGGTCTGTCACATTCAAATGTAGTCTGATAGCTCCTTCACTTTCATTGTCTTTCCATGTCACTCACCTACAACTTCTAGGACAACTGCGTCTCTGGTCATCCAAAAACATTGTGCTACTGCAGTTACAAGGATGTTGTGTTGGGTTTTGCAGAATGTTACTCCATTCAACGGATTGGTGCTGTGTGCTCCACTACCTGGCCAAACTCTGCTTGATGTACAGGAATGCCCTCTGGTGTGGAGTAAAGTTCACTACACTGGGCAGCAGGTGGCAATAGGCTTAAATTTGACTTTTGACTGCTGTTAGTAAATGTTCTTCATGGGCCATCTTAGACCTTACCCCAACCTACCCTACAAATGGGTATGGGATGTTGTTTGTTTGTGGAATAAATTCATCTGAATTCATCAAGTAGTTAAATTCAATTGAGCTGCTTAAATTTCTAGTTGTGGCTCAATGCCTGCAGCAGGAATAAATATACTAAGATTTCTTCTTGTCCAAGTCATGCACAGTCTGCACAATATCTGGTGATAATATATCTCTGCATTTCCATGTGCTTCTACTGGCCTTATAAATTGAATTTTAGACCCCCTGCTGTCTATGTACTGTATGATTCTCCAGAGTCAAATGTTCTGCCTGTAGTACTTGAAGCAACTGCATTTAAATACTGATTTTGAAAAACGGGACTCGTACTATGGGAGTGTTTAGTAAGGAGAGCTGCAGCCAAAGCAACAGTGTCCAGCTGTGGTGTGGTTCACAGTAAAATACTGAACTGTGGTTTTACATTGCTTGTCACATGACTGTAATAGCCTGTGAGTTGCTGAGAAAATGACTAATTCCTGCATTTGAGGTGAAGGAGGAAAGAGAAAATGTGAGCAAACTTGTAATTTTCCCAAGTGCCACAGTTACTGTATCCCATATGTTAATGCAACGACTTCTGTCCTTTCACCACAGATAAATTCTGAGGAGCGTGTTGATACAGCTGATCAGGAGACAGTCTCCTGGGATCACAGTATTCCTGAAGACATAAAGCAAAAAATACAGCCTAAAGAGGTGCCAGCAGAAAGTGTCACTGTCTGGATCGATCCTTTAGATGCTACACAAGAATATACAGGTAGCTGATTCTTGTTGACAAATCATGTGTGTAATTTTGATGTTTGCCTTCTATACTGGAGACAAGATAGTATTTAAAAGGACATATCTTGTTAAAGTGTCTTAGTCAAAGCTAATGTGATTTAATTGAACAAATTGCATAATGAAATCTCTGTAGTTCTCAGATTACAGCATTTACTTTTATATATTCCAACTCTGAAATTACTTTGCTATCCTTTCAACTAAGTAATTGCTATAATAAATGGTAACTGTCAATTATGGATTGTACTAGAATGACACATCTCTTTATTTCAGTCATTACTGCAGCTACTCTAAGTATCATAGATTCTTGGTTTTGTTTATTTAAAAGGAATACTAAGTAAATATCCTATTTAACCTGATATAAGAAAATTTGTCGTCATTTTCTATAAAAAACATGCATAATTCAGTCTTTCCCCTTTCCAAAGATTTTAGGATGTTCATAAGCAGTTCAAGGCAATCCAACTAAAATTCTTGCTAATAAGTGCTAAGGAACAACTAGAAAAAAGGGATTATTTTTTGTGACTATGTAATTGATACAATTATCCTTTCCCAGTGGATGTTCTTGGTTTTTGAATTACCATTTTTGAACCAATAGAGGATAGGAGGTGAGGCAGAGAAGAGAGAATAGAGGGGCACAGGTTTCCAGAAAATACATGTTGCATAAGACAAAGCTGTTAGCATTAGATCTGGTAGGAGTATAGGTCATATCTACTGAACAGGAAAAATTGCTGGAAAGCTGAAAAGTCTTCAAAGTCTCTTGAAAACTGAAAGGTTATTTGAAGATACATCAAAGTTACACAGCAAGAGGCAGAATGTAAACTAGTCTTCAGAGAATAATCTGAATAATCTCCTGTCTGTTTTCCTTTAGTGTTCTTGGCATCTGATTGTAAACTTGCTCACTTTCTTGTTTTGCCCACAGAGGATCTTCGACAGTATGTCACGACAATGGTTTGTGTGGCTGTAAATGGTAAACCAGTAATAGGTGTGATACACAAGCCCTTCTCATCATACACAGGTACCTTCATACCTTCACCTATTTCCATCATAGTCAGTCATAGTATTAGTTAAAATTTGATGTTTGAGAGAACATCTGTAGCTATAAGTGAGAAGATACACCTTCTACAGCAGCAAAAGGGCACTGCAGCAGACAGCACAATCAGAGCTGTAGATGTGTTCTGTGCTATAAAACTAAACTTGTTTAAAATAAAAATGGTGCATTTAGAACAAACTAACTGAAAATATTTTTAAGAGTTAAGATCTCTTCGATTACAGTGCTTAAGCAAACAAAGTTAAAGCAACACTAAAAACCTATACCTAAATACTGACCAGTTTCATGTGTGCTTTTAGTCCTTGGCAAAAAAGAGTACTTTGCTCATTTAGCAGAATAACTTGGGTCTGTGGTAGTATACCCAGGAGTTGCTGTTTATTTGGTGTGAATAAAAAAAGATTGAATAAAGTCCTTAATGCCAACTGTTTGTATGTAACAGGCAAGACTGTCTAGCATAGCCTTATTGATTATCTGACATTCTTTTAATGCCACAGCTGTGAAGTAATTAATTCTTTAGTATTAATGATGTATCAGCGAGCATTGCTGCAAGTGTGGCGATTTGTATGCATTTCTGAAAGCTTCAGAGTCGTTTAAGTATTCATGTCTTACTGTGTATTTAAAACAGGAATTTCTGTTTACATTTTCCCTTAGGCAATACTGACCTCTAGAGTTCTGAAGTTTTGCAGTACCTCTGGCATGAAAAACTAAGTGAATGAATGCATTTGTATTTGTTGCCCTTTTTTGGCCCACTGAACACTTAACATTTTGTGCTAAATATTTTGCTGTCTATAAATATGAATTTAATTACCAGTCACTTAAGTATGTGCTACATTCCAATATGCTTCAAGAATCTTGGAGATTTTGGAACATACTTTTTATGGTGTCAATACCTACCTGACGAAATAGGTTTTTAGCATTGTAATGTGGAGAATTTATCTCCTTTGCCAATAGTGAAGTGTGCAATGTTCAGACATGGAATCAGATGAGATGCAACGAATTCTGTCATTCTGTGTGACAAGTACTCATTTTCTAAGTTGGAAATACTGCTATGTTTCGAGTCAGATTGTTCCTAATACTACCACACAAATACAAAGCAATAAAGGGCAGTCAGCATTGTTATTGCACACAGCTCAGTCTGTTGCCAAACAATCTGGCTCTCTACTGAGATGAAATTGCTGGGTAGTTTACTAAGTAAATGTCAGATTAATGGTTAGGGGATGCCACCTACCAAGCTTGGCTTTGAACTTCCTGATGAAACAGGTGGGAAGTTGTGAATTCTAAATTCAGTTCTCTGAAACATAACATCAAATCTTTTTCTTTGTAGCACTGTCCTCCTGAGCTGTTTCCTTCTTTAGCATTACTATCCTTCTGAACAAAATGACTCCATAGCATTTTTGGTATCTACTTTAAAGGGTAATGAGGCTTTTTGTTCTTACATAAAAACATTGTCTGAGGAAATATTGGATGTATTTCTGACTAGGAGCCATCCTTTTAACTTTGGTGGCTTTCTAATTGCGAATTCTAAATATTAACTACTTGGGATTTTTCCTCTTACTCTGTTTTTTGGAAGAATCACATGAGAACAGTCAGGCTTGGTATAATGCCATATGCACCAATGTGTGTGTGGCCTCTTTCTCTTCCCGTGTGTGCACATGTGGGTATACACCCCATCCTCTGTCAGCCCTACCTTTCTCTTTTACAGTAGTGAGAGATATTAAGTCAGAGGTATCAATTACATATGGTTAAATAAGTGCCCTTTTATCCTCACACTTAACAGAGATTGTCTTTTGTAAATCTTAGCAGAATTTTTGTTTCTCTTGTAGCTTGGGCAATGGTGGATGGTGGGTCAAATGTAAAAGCTCGTTCCTCCTACAACGAGAAGACTCCAAGGATTATTGTGTCCCGCTCCCATGCAGGAAAAGTTAAGCAGGTTGCACGGCAGACATTTGGAAATAAAACTGTGATAATCCCCGCTGGTGGAGCAGGTTTGGTTCTTTAAGCATCCTATCCATTGTATTGCTTCTGAATGTTTTAATGATGTAGCTGTTACTAGACAGAAGGATGTACTGTGGTGTCTTCTCTTTTTCCTCTTTCCTTTTGATTTTCACATCACTGTAAGCAAACGCTTAACAGTAGGGACACAGTTTTTCCTGTATTTGGGAACCTACAGGCAAACTTGGTTCAGACATCAGGCTGTTCACAAGTCAGTATGTTACTGAATCTGAGGCTGGGCCAGCAATGTTGTTGTGGTCCTTTGATTGAAACACACTGATATGTGTTCATGGAAGGCACTGATGCCTCAGTGGGAGAAAAAGGATTGTGTGACCACAGGCACAATCATGGAAGAGAATCTGTTGGTTGTTAGTTAGCTGTTAGTATGGTTGGTTTTAAAAAAATTAAGAAAAAGGCCATTAAAGTTTGATACTGCTTATTGCATTTATATCAAAAGAGAAAATTAATATCACTGAAGTCCATTTTTATCTGCCTCATACTCAATTTAAAGAAGTTTTAGAATACTTTTTACTTATGTGATGTCCTTATGCATCTGTTACTTACAGCACATAAATGGGAGGCACCAGTGTGAACAAGAACAGTTTTAAAGTCTCAGAGAAGCCATGCAAAATTTTTTTTTTTACAGAAGTGTATCTTTTTGTGTCTTTAATGTGAAAAGCCAGAGCTCCCTTACAGATTGTTTAGTCAAGAAGGTCTTGCACTGCTTCTTTATAATGACTCTAAATGACAGAGGGCTTGATCCAGGGCTTGATTCTGTTTAAGAAGATGAACAAATGAACAGATTAATGAAACAAGAATATTGGTGGAAGAGCTGAAAAAATTCCATAAAAGAATGAATACTTTTTTGAGCAATTACTTTGTACTGCATAATGAATAATAAAGAGGAATGCCCTGGGATGATTTGCTTTATTAAAGAGTGGTGTATACATCTTCCTTCTTCTGTAATAAAAAGACAGACAGGGAAAGATAGACTTGAGCATGATACAGGGATTGAGAAATGAATGAGTAAACATAAGAGCAGAACTGTATTTGAGTTTCTGGTCTTGTTCTTTTAATGTATTTCAACAGGAAGGGTGGGTTTAATTTTTTTATTTTTTTTACCTCTGCTCATGTCTTGTAGGTTATAAAGTGTTGGCCCTCCTTGACGTGCCTGAAAAGAATCAAGAAGAAGCTGATGTGTACATCCATGTCACCTACATTAAGAAGTGGGACATATGTGCTGGAAATGCAGTGTTGAGAGCATTGGGTGGCCATATGACTACCCTGACTGGTGAAGAAATTAGTTACACTGGCTCAGATGGCAATGAAGGAGGACTTATAGCCAGTATCAACATGAACCATAAAGCACTAATAGAGAAACTTCCAGACCTGGAAAAAGCATCACACAAATAAGCATGACTGGTGGAGAAGTATAAGTTGTGCTTTTGTAGCCTCCAGATGCTCTGTCTGAAGAAGCAGGTGTGAAGACCTGCTGGAAAAGATGCACAGTAAAGCAAAGCAGTTTGGTGTGGGTTTGGGGACTATATCTTGCATTGGATTTTGTCAGTGGTGGTATTTAAAAAGAATAAAATAATAATAATAATTGGAAGTAGGAGGGCGACCGATGGTCTCACACATCAGTTTTCATGTTTTATTTTTTTCAGACTGTTTTCATGCAGTTCTTATACTCAAGGTGCATTTACCATATATATATTGGTGAACATAGGTGAACTAAAGAAAACCAATTTTTTTTTAAATAACTTAGTATTTCTCACAGGAATTTCTTGAAACCTTTTACATCTTACTATAGTTTTAGCAATTCCATAATAAATTAGGTAGGAAAAAAAGCTTGATTTGTATAGGCATCTGTAAACAGTTTATCAGGAATCATGACCTCGTATTTTGTATCCCCTGAATGGAAAGCACAAGGTTGATTCAAATCTATATGCAGCAACAGTATCTTTGACAGTGTGGCACTCTCTGCTTTTTAAGAGAAAAAAAGAAATGTTCTGTACTATTTTGACTTCTTTCCTGAAGATGTAAACCAATTTTAGTTCAGGTGGGTTGTGAATCTCAGTGTTTTATTAATCAGTGTAATTATTTCCTTATACCTTTTTAAAAGAAGACAGTGTTTCCTTGTGCAGTTTTTAGCAGTTAGTTCTTGTCCTTGATTTCTGCAAAGAGTGTTGAAGATGCATGCTAGATTTTTCTCTAATGTAGGGCTTGTTCATCATGTGGTGTTTGTGCCTATAGAAGCAGCCTCTTCCTTCATGACCTATTATTTTGTTTGCTTGGGTTTTCTTTCCATTGGACAGAGTCAGGGAATGAGTTTAACAGAAATAGCAGGTTGACTGGTTATTTCCATTTCCAACACAAGGTATAAACCAGCACTTTTTCTACAGCTCCAGGAATAGAGTCTTTTTAGCTTCCAGCATGCTATTTTCTGCAGAAAGCTCTTCAGCCATTCCAAACAGCTTGTGCTTATTTGGTTTGTGGTAATTTACAGAGAGGAGAGACCATTTGAACTTGAATCTGCTTAAGGAAGTTTGAAGAACATGTGGCACTTGAAGTACAGCAGAATCTGCAGAACCTTTCTGAAAAATGTTCTTTGCAATCCAATACATACAGAACGCGGGTCCTTTGATGTCAAATGATAATTTGTTATACCTCTAAAATATGTCGACTTCTATCTCCAGACATGTCTGCATTATTGTTCTGTTCGTCCCCCTGAAAGATTTCAGAAAGTTAAAATGTATGTGTTATTTGAATTATCAGAAAATAAGCTGCCCATCTGTCCTCAAGAATGCTAAAATTCTTGGTTAATATAGATGGTTTCTGTTCAAAGTTTGTTCAGTCTAGGCTTAGGCTGCTTGATCCAAACCCTTAGTTCTTTAATTTTAACTTCTTTCATATTGTTAATGAGAGCTGCTGTTCTGATTAAAAAGAGGTTTTTCTCCTTAGGTCAGTAGTGGAGAATGTTTAGATACTGCTTTCAACTTCTAACTGAAGTTCACATTTCTAAAAGACATCCCAGATGTTGCATAACTACAGATACAGACTGTTATTTCTTAAACTTACTGGCAAAGGAGACTGAAGCTTAGTCCTACAAGCTTTGTGGTACAGGTAGTTTTTTTGGAGAATTTCTTTTCCAACACACACTAATGCTGCTGCTCTTTGAAAATAACTTTTACACATGTAGATAATACACAAAGCAATTTTACTTTCATTTCTTAAATTTAAGGAACTGCTGTATGCTGTGACAAATGAGTGATCATGCCCTTTTAAAAAAGGATCTGATCTATTTCAAGAAGTTATTGAGCTTCAGTGAAGAATAAAAAGAAATATTTATCAAGATTTTAACATTTTATAAGAAGATTGCAGCTTTTTAAGGCTGATTTAAATGTCTTAAAGCCTGATTTAATTAAAAAAGCTGTTTGTATGTTTGTTAAAGAACATGGATTAAAATTTAAATATGAGAAATAGCCATAGTTAGCCTAGTATAAAAATTTGATTGTGTCACAGAGATCGAATGCACAATATTTAAGTAGGCAATTAAGATAAAATCTGTGGCAAATTGGGGTTTTAGAATCAGCTTGAAATCCTATGTAAACATGAAAATGGGACTGCTTTTATTTTGAGGAATGCTTCTATCTCTTCCTTGTATAAGCTGTGATCAGACTTCCTGTATGGGAAATGAAAAATGTTATGTAATGTACAAGGGCTTACTTGTATCTTAGTTGATGGCATAGACCAGTGAACAAAAGTATTTGCCTAAGTTATTTTTTCTTAGGAAAACAAAGTACCTTAAGAGAGGTCCTCCTTTCCTTCCTCACACATGCTGGCTAAAATGCCTAGCCTTCCATTAGGAAGACTTGTGCTTGTTTAGACACATTAATATCCTCAATTGCTTTGTTGCAATGGATCCCAGTGTTCAGTACCTTTCACAGGGGACCATTACTGGCATAATCTCACTCCTGGTGAAACTGAGGAACAGGTGAGAGTGTGGTGCCTGTTATTACTTGTAGTAGATCCTGAGCTCGTAGAGCTTTCCCACACTTGAGGGCTGAGTAGTGCTTGTGGTCTCCCAGTGTAATTTAAAGAGTAGCTGCTTTGGTGTGAGAATAGGTGAGCAGCTGCTGAATATCAGTTTCAGAGGTCATTTTGCAATAAATGTAGCTCTTATGCAGACCAGCAAGTATTCACAAGTGCTTGCTTAGTGCACACATCCCAGTGCACTTTCTTTGTATAGTGTTAACACTCAGTGTGTCACTTCCTTGGCTGTGTTTACACTCCATCCTGAAATGTTCTGCTTAAGTTCTGGCTTAAATACTTGTTTGGTCTCATCAGTGTGGATGTGACTTAACCTATGGCCAGAGGGTAGGAAATCATGCCATACCCACATCTCGCTGCTGGGCTACAACAGTGTTCTTTACATCTTAGCCTTTTCCACATGAGGCTGTCACACACCATTTTTAGGGATGTTACTTAAAACAATTGCATGTTGGAGGTGGGTCCTACAAAAGTATATATTTTTAAAAACTCTAGAAAAAATCATAGTAGCATTCTAGCTCCAAATAAGGGAAGTAAGAGAATGTATTATTTTAGCATTGGTTTTCCAATGGTGGATATTTTGAGTGGCTATTATGATTAAGGTGGTTGCAAGTAAAGTTATTCTAAAGCTGTATGTATTTTCTCTTTTTCATTCTTCTAAAAAGAGTGTATGATAGTATAGATAATGCCTGGTACTGTACCAAGAGTTCTAGCTTTCATTCCTTGAATGAATGTTTTCTAAATAAATGGACACAGAAATAAGTTGTTTGGGTATAATAAATAAGGGTTGAGTATTGTATTTAACTGGTTTTGAGATTAACCTGTTTGCCAGACTTTTACAGATGGATTTAAGATCTGTTTGTTCTGATCTGCAGAGGACATAATGGTAATGAAAATACTTAGCAGATGTGGCATACTGGGATAATGAGTTAACCATGTAGGTGAAGCTGCAAAGTCATCTAGTGATATTGTTCCAAAGATTTACTTCATGGTTGTTACACCTGAAGCCAATTAGAAAATCTGTCCCCTGTAAGAAAAGTTTTTTTTTGTTTGTTTGTTTTTGTTTTTTTAATGGGCAATGGCTAAATATCAGAAATGGGAGGGGAGTCAGTACTGGGGTTCATCTCTGCTTTTTTTGTTTATAAATAAGTGTATTCCAGTGTCTTTGTAGCATCCTATTATCTGTTTGGGTTGTACAACAGTAGTGCAGTATTGTATACTCTTGATTTAAAACAGTGAGTCCACATCTCCCAAGAACTGTGTAGTGAGAAGTGACCAGGTGAAATTCTGGGCCTCTTCTGTGTTGTGCCAGCAGGGAATTCACTGTCTCCTGGATGTCATTCCAGTAGCAGTTTCTCTCACAAAAAACTGCTTTTCTAGGCTACTGTCTCCCCAGTTATGCCCAACCTCTTTCTAGATCTGTTTTCTGAAGTAAACTAGAGCAGTGGAAAGAAGCAGATGGCTGTACTGAAGAAGTTGCAACAGAGGGCAAATATTTTTGTTTCTTTATTTTAAATTGCATTGGTTATTTCATGTCTCTTGTCTTTCAGGGGTTAGATAATAATACAGATAAAAATCACTGGGCCACAAATAGATGCCTGTGGGATTTCAAGCCCAAGCTGGAGGAGAGTAGGAAGGACTGTCTCTAACCAAGGCAAACCTGAATGAGTGGGCTTCAGTCAGGGCACTCATGCTGAGCCCTTCTTCAGTGATTTAGTGGTTTTGGCCCTTTCACACAAACAATTACAGATTTGACTTTGCCAAAGTATCACTGATAGTCTTGTTTTTTAGTCTGCTGTCCTCAATGATAAAACTTCACTATATCTGCTTCACTGTAATGTAACTCACTGAGACAAGAATATGGTAACTGAGGACTGAGGGTAATTGAGGTAACAAGTAAATTGCTTGGCTTGTGAACCACAACTTTTTTATGGCAGCTCTTGCAGTGATGTCTTAGTACTCGCTGTAAGTGTCTTCCCACTCCACGAGAAGGTCATGCACCACAATCCATATTGAGAAGCTGTGGAAGCCTTATATCTTACAGTTTTCAGGTGCCACAGCAGCTCTTGCAGCTCTTCTGTGAGAAGTGCTCATCCAGTTTCCTTCTGAGACTCTCTCTGGAGCCAGTAATTAGTAGCTACTTTTCCCTCTGCTTTTCCTCTGTTTCCTTCTGATCCTTGATCCTTTTAGTCGATGTGGACAAGAAAAATGAGAGATCAGAGGTGAAGACAGTCCTAGTGTGAGGACCCCAGCAGTCAACTATAATTTATCCTGAAGCTGGTAATGTTTGGAACTAAGGTCTAAGGTAGTGACTGATTCTACCAGAATTGGAATAGTTGCCAACAAAATAATGGGAACACGAAGAGGTTCATGCAATTAGGGGTTCTGAACATACAGAAAAGATGCATGTGGACTAAGGAGAAAGTAAACACCCAGAAAGAAGGAGAAAATGGTTTTTCAGTATAATATTCCAAGCATTTGGCATTTGTGGCCCCCCTGGGTGCAGAGCTTCATTGCTTATGAAAGAGGCTGCATTGGCCCTCTGTGAAAGGTTTGATTTTGTTGAACTCAATAGCAGTATTCCCACTGAACTCAATGTGAGCAGCACCAAGCCAGATAAAACAGGAACAGTAAATTAAGCTAAATTCTGAAAAGCTCAACCTCTGTCAATAGAGCAAACAACCTGGGTTGTGTTAAAGTTGCCTCTTAACAGGTTCAGTCTACATTTGGAAACTTCATCCCAGTGTCTGAGGTTCTAAGTCTTTCAGGTTTTTTCAAGGTCTACAACTGATAGAGCCCACTATTCAGGTAATGTTTTCTAGCCCATTATTCCTTATTTGCAATTCATATTTCATTTTTTCTCTCCAAGGGATTAGCAGCACTCCAGAATTTTTACTGTTGTCACAACAAATTGTATTAGCATTTTCCAATTGTGTGCCAAATTGAAATAACAATTCTATAAATAAATTCTCTGAAAATACTGGTCTGTGAGGGTGTTTTTCTATATTTTGTATTTTGTCTTTCTAGGAGGTATTTATTGTTTCTTCGTGCTCCAGATTTTTTTTTCAAATAATGCATGTCATGTTGCTTCAGTTGTGCTGTATCCATCTTGTGTGTGCGACTTCTTGCCTAAGGAGTTACTGATAAGTCCAGCAAAGTTTATGATAAAAATAATTCAGGATCTCACTGGTTTTGTTCTGATACCTGTGTTGCTGTGAAAGCTGGTCACTTTGTGAAAGTGAGTGCTTAGAAATCCCCCAGATACTATTGCTCTTTGGATCCAAAGAAGTTTTCCTTCCAACATCATTTCCACATTTCTTCCTAATTATGTTGCGCCATTCTGCTCGAGTCTTGTTTCCATGAGAAAGTAGTAGCAGGGTAGTAACTGCACCATTATTAGTCCTTATTCTATTAATGTCCCACTCTCTGTAAGTGAAGCCATGGAACAAGTTGAAAGATCCTTTAATGTCCCACATCCATACAGCATTTTGGGCAGTTCATGAATGCAACTTCAAATGTTCCTTCTCACCCTTACCAATATATACATTGGATGTACAATAAAATTGTGTCATCCTGGACTTAGGCAACATATACCAGAGTTGTACGTGGATGCTTTGGAAACCCTGGATCATGTGTCATCTAACAAGATAAGGAATTTGGAGTCCGTTGTAATGCTCCAAAATGCATCTTCATGAGAAGATGCAACCCAGAGGAGGAGGGATTCTTCCCATCTTGCAAAGCGAGGAAGTGCATGACTGTGTGTGTGTGGTACATGGCTTGCTGTAAACAGTTGTATCCTTTGGGAAGCCTGAAGGGTCCAGATGGAGGTGGATGTGTGCTCTGCTGTCAGCCATTTACATGAGGCTCTCAAATGTGCTTTTCTCACACTTGGTCTATGATGTCCTGCCCCAGGTGCAGCATTTTGCAGGTTTCATTATTCAGAGCGGTGTGAAATGTAACATGTAAAAATGTACAAAAACTATACAGTCCATGGTGGCATCCTGCTTCTCAACAACATAAACCAAATTTATGTCTCCCGTTTGTCCGTTGGGTCAGCTTCTTACCTATAGTGTGTTCCACAACTTCTTGTTTTTGTTTATTCTCTTCAGACAGTCATGCTGTCCATATTTGATTAGTAAATGTAAGCTAAGCTTGTTAAAAATGCAGTAAGTTTAGTTTATGCTGCGCATGCCTGAGAGCCACTTGTATGTTTCTTTCTTACAGTAGTAAGACTGTGCTGAGTAGACTTCTCATCTGTTGGCACACAGATATCCTGCACACTAAGTACATTCTGCACACAGAATATTTTGAGCTGGAATCAACCCACAGAGAGTCCAACTCTGAAGTGAACAGCCCAAACAGAGATCAAACCCACAAGCTTGTCATCATTTGCAAAACTGTGCTCTGGCCAAGGGAGCTGAAGGCTTTTGAGTCACTAAAAGCCCTCCTACAAATGTTGGTTCATTTGCATGCTACAATAATTAAACTGTTTTCCAGGATAATCCTGCACAGCACCTTTTTAACTTGGGCTGGGCCCTAACTCAGTTGCTTAAAGGTATTCTAGGAGTCTGTGAGTCAAAGACCATTTCTGATCCCCAGGCAAAGGGCTGAAGTTCCGCTGCAGAGGGTGGAAGTTTGACCTGGCACCAGCGGGTACAGAGCAGAGATTGGACAGTCAGGCAGCTGGGAAGGGGCTGTGGGAATGCTCTGCAATCAGGGCAGACTAAATGGAGTGGCTGCCCATCACCTCTGCTGTAGGCCTAATCCTGGTGACCCTTTACTTGTCATACATCTTAAGTAAAATTACTCCAAATTACAGGAATTCTTCCACATTAAGTGCTGTGATCTAAATGAAAAGCACAACAAGCTTTGTGCTAAGAGGTAATAATTCAGTTAGGGTATGCACAGAGGTGAAACAGACAGATTTGGCTTTTACATTTGAAAACTGCTCATTTTTCTTCAAAAGGGATGTGTTCATTAGAGAATGAAGGATGTGCCAAATTTGCAGTGCTCTAATCTGAACTCCACCCAGGCTGGGTGAGTATGTTCTGTTTGTATTCGCAGGGGGACAATAACATGGGCCACATTCTATTTCTGCAAGGGGAGAGTGTTCAACTAAAATAAATAAAGGGGATAAAATAGATATGAGATTTGTACTAGGGGAAAGGTAAGTGCTTTAACCTGCTTCCCATAATATTCTGGAATCTTAATACCTGAACCTGTTGGAAATATTTGTATCAGCTGTAAAGATTTTAGTTTATTTTAGCAAAAGTAAAGTATTTCTTGTATGCAATATTTTCTATTGGAACTGAACTGAACTAACCCACATCTCTCTTTGTTGTTCTGATAAGATACCAATCTTCTTACAAAAATAATTTTATGCTGGTTTACAATGGCTTTTGGAACCTAAATTGCACTCCATCCTAATAGATTTAGACCAAGAACAGTAGGTACAGCAGAAAAGGTTTTAGTGTTGACGCTGGGATCTCTAAAGGGCTTAGAACAGAGGGGAACAGAGGCCAGTAGAGGGCTCTGCCTTTTCATGAATCCCCTGAAGAGCCAAAAGTATCTTGGTGACTATTAACTTACATGCCTGTTTCCTTTCTTACAAAGAAAAGTCACCTTTTTGGTTTTTTTTCCCCCTCACTTGTGACGTGTCTTCAGTTCAGTGGGAACAATTGATACAATTAAGTCTTCCTTCAAGATAGCAAAGAACAGATTTCTTTTTGGCCTTTCTTAAACATGAGAGCAATTGTATCCATCCTTATCTGGAAATGTTACATCTTGAAGCAATTCCATCACAGATTTCCAGGCTCTTCCAGGCCACTGTGCGTGCAAGAACAGTGACCACAGTAATGTTTTATCAGCTTCTTGCCTCTGAAGTTGTTTGGAGTTTATTTTTCTTATCTCTTGTCACAGGAATTTGTTGTCCTTTCTGTTCACTTCTCATATGCAGGGGGAAAAAAAATGTATTTTTCAGCCTTTTGCAGGAAGCTAGCTGTGCTTTCATCCACAATTGCCTTCCAATACTGTATTAAAAATGTGATATTACTTCTTTCTTTGCATTGCCTTTAATTTGTACCACATGGACTTCTAGTGACTGTCGCCTCTCGGCCTGTGGAACAGAGAAAAAAAGAAATGTGCCCAGCTAAAGCAGGAGTGCATTGTTCTCCACACTCTCATTTAGTCAAACCTCAGGCAAGATGAGAGAGAGGAGTAATTCTGAAGAACATCCATTTGCTAAGTCCCAAACTTCATTCTCCTGCAGGGATGGCTGCTCCCCTAGTGAAAGCCCAAGTAAATGTGTCCTTGTCTGCCAGAGGGATGGTACAGATACCAGAAAGTCTAACAACAGCACAAAGAAGAGCTGGGGAAAGCTAGGCATCCTAATTTTAAACAGAGAGCTAATTTGGGAGTTGTCATTTATGTGTGCAAGTAATTCCTTCTGTTATTTATATATAGCTGCATATTTAAGTGTAATATTTAAAAATGTGAAAATGAAGTTCCTTAGCTACTTTGGGAGATCAAAGAGAATTAAGAAAAGAAAGCTAGTGTTAAAAAAAAAAAAAAAAAAAAAAAGAAGACAAGAGAACAGAAGACAAGAGAACAGAAGAGAAAGCATTGTCCATTTGTTTGAGCAGCTGTCCACAGCATAAATTGAGATGCTTTGAATCACTGAGTGTTTCTTGGTCTGTGCTCATCACAGGCAGTTTCTGCAGTGCAGTCTCTCTGCGTCAGGGCTTGGCTGAGCTTTGCTGTGTGTCTGTGGGGGTGGCTCATTGTCCTACACAGTGACTGGGGTCATCAGAGGCAAGGCCACCTGCAAACCTGCTGAGGGTGCACTCAGCCCCACTGTGGCACTGGTGAGGGTATTACACAGCTCTGGTCTCAGTGTGGGCCCCCGAGGGGCATCGCTCATCACTGAGCTCCATCTGCCCTCTGCATGGCACCTCCAGCCAATTCCTCATCCACTGAACCAATTTCAGCCATCACTCCACACTTCTCCAACTTACAGAGAAGGATAATGTGGGGACCATGGCAAAGACCACTCAAAACAAATATTTAGTATGAAAAATTCATATCAAAATGAGATGAAAAATCATGAACATGATGTATTGGCAGCCAAGAAGAAAATATCCATCACTGGTATTTAATAAAAATTACTTTAAAGCCACAGCTGAAAAATTGCATAGATTAATTACTTCAGTTTTGGTTTGATTTATGGATTTTTGTTCTTGTGTTTGTAGGTGTTTTTTTTTACTTGAATTAACATCCATTAAGATGGGATTTTATTAAAAATACAAAATTCACTCTTTTATGTTTCAATATTTCTGTATTATATTATGAATGCCTAATAGACAAAACATAGGAAGCTTGCTTGAAATGGTAATGAAAAATTAATGCTTCAAAGATGTTTTCAGTGTTGGAGAACCCACTCATCTGTATTTGTCTGTCATGCCCTGGTTTGTGGATGACACTATTAAAAAATGGGACAAATAATGTAAAACAAAAAATTTTTAGGATCAACACAGCAGTCTTTTCAACATCTCTAGAAATACTTTTCTCCTAATGGAAGAACCTTTTATTTCACTATATTGAATATTAAAATTCTTGATAGTAAGAGATTGCTCCTGTGTCCTCCCTTTTAAACCATCAAGAGATTTGGGGGTTTCTTTACGTTTTCAAAGGAACAGATCTGAACAATATTACAAATATCATGTTCTGAGCCTTTTTATAACACTTCTATCTTCATGAGTTCGGAATAAAAATGGTAAGGGACTTTATCAGGTCAGTATGATCGTATGCTTCTAGTTCTAAGTGGTTCATTGTAGGAATCCTTCTCCTATGTCACCATTATGGTGCCCTTAGCTACAGAGTGGACAGAACATCTGAGGCTCTTCAGATGATGAGTTTCATCCATTTCCTGCTGCTTCAGTACAGCCATTTCTCCCTAGAAAACTTAAGCATTAGCCAAAGGGCATAACTGTATTACTTGAGGTAGAAATTCAAATCATCCTCTCAGTAAGGACACAAGGTGGATTCAGGCTCTGTTTCCTCCTTGTAACCCTAAGTGGAAACCCTTGATATTTATGCAGGTGACAGTGGTTTTGTCTCAGGAGTGTTTCATGTCTTGAAGACTCTCTGAATCATTTTATGATGGGGTTTGACTTTAATCTAAACTGCATTATTCAGCTGATTGCTACAGTGAAAAGGTTTGTGAGTCCTTAATCAGAACTGCAAATACTTGAGCGCTTTGAACATAAGAACTCCATCATAAGAAAACTCAGAATGGGAATTTAAAGTAAAACTAAATCACAAAGTTCTATTTTTTGTCTCAGATATATGACTGTTTTTGGCAAGAGTAACTTTTGAATTTCCCTTCTTTGTGTGGATATTAGAATAGGTATATTTCTGAGCAGTTTTTATCAATAAGGCTGTTGGACACCTGAAACTTCAGAGACAATTCTGCTTTTCTATTTCCTTTTAGAGTCTTTGGTTGGCTCCAAATACTTTGTGCATATAAAGGAAAAAGAACAAGTCTGCAGAACAATTTCTATGATGGTGGAAGCAGATTTGAAGACAAAATCTGTTTTCAATTTCTCTTTTGTTATAAGGCATTAAATGATTTATATCTGATCTAAAAATCAAAACCTTTCCAAATTGCCACTTCCTTTCTTTCCTTCTTAGTTCTTGGTACATGACTGCATCCTAGTAAGCAGAAATTTGTTCTGGGAGATTAACTAGGAAAGGATTGGGTTAATGTTAGGTGAATTTCAGCAATTCAAGGAACTTTTAGTTCCTCTGTGCTATAGACAGTAGAAGCAGAGCCAGGAGTGCATTTATCTAGTGGTACAGAGTGTCCTCCACTTTGCACAGAAAGGGCCAATTTGTAGGGAATTAGCAACTTTTCCTCTTTGGGCAATATGTCTGGAGTCTGGGACAGACTTGACTTGTGAGCTCAGAGCAATTTGTTCTCCTCTGCCTCGATTTTGAGTTAGAAAATTTTGAATTACATTTGAAAAATTCTGTTAGAATGCAGAATAATGGCAACTTTAAAAATGAACATGAATTTATACCTGTGTCCATCTTACTAAGCTCATTTTCTTGGCCTAGCAAGGAGGTTAAGGTTTACCTGCGTTTTTCCTGTTGCAATTTACTCTTTTTGAGAGTGCTAAGGTATCACACAGTCACTCAATAAGTGCTAAGGAGAAGTGTCAAAAATTGGTGTTCCAATGCTTTTCTTTTTTTCTTTTGAGGTGAAGGAATGAACCTTTTTATAGAAAAGTAAGCTTCTGCCAGACACCATAACATGTGCCAGGATCACTGTCTCATTGCAAAAAAAGGCAAAACACATGCAAGGTGTATCATGGCCAGTAGATACAGAGGAATCATGACTATTGAAAATTATTGCTATCCTTGTTGTTATTACTGTTACTTGGGTTTACAGCAGGGAGAAGTGAAAGCTAAGAGGCAAATTTAATAGCAGCTTGAAGCATAGTTACAGAGATAGCAGGGTTACACCCTTCTTGGTGTGACAAAAGGCTCTTGCAAAAACTTCTTCTCTGTGGGAGTAGGATGTGTTGTGGAGTTTCCAGGCTTGCAGGTTTTCAACATCAGGCTGAACAAAACTATAAACAACCAAATCTAGATCTGGTGACAATTGTGTTTGAGCAACCCCTGGGATGGTTGGACTACTGACCTTTAGAAATCCCTTCCTCCCAGCATTTCATGAGCATGTGAGATTAAGATTAAAATGTTCTGAATAATTCTGGGAAAGCCCTCTGGCAGGACTTTTGGGTCCCCTAATATTGCAGAAGGCTTCACATGGTTAGCACATGAGTTTCACTGCCCCTTTTAAGGTCCTCAAGCTGTGAGCACTCAGCATTTCTGCAAATCCTGGTCAGATCATCAGAGGATGGCTGTGGAAGTAGGGAGCTCTCATTTAATGCATGGCAAAAAGAGTTCGGAAACAGAACTGTATTCCAGGATTTTTAGTAATTTTTTGTAATGGATTATTATTTGCCTTGTTTGGTGACATTTTGTATGGCAAATTTCACATCAATTACTTAAACTATTCATAAAAACTAGGATCACTGTACATGAACTTCAGCCTCTTTCAGAGATAAACCCTCTGGTTAGAGTCTGCAGCACTGAGTTACTTCCATAAACGGTAGCTAAACCAAGACAAGCAGGGCAAACAAATCAGCGAGAAAGGAGAACAGGCAAAACTGGGACTACTTCCAAAATCAGATGTTTCTTAGTGTAAAAGAATGACATTTAATAGGTCTTTTTGTGTTGTGCAATACACATGTCCTGGGCAGAAGAGCTCCAGTTGTTCAGGCACAGGCTTAAGAAGGAAAATGTCCCTGCAGCTGCGAGGCTGCAAGGCTGACATGCGTAGGAATATTTGTTCCATTTATTCTTTCTCCATTTCTATCAGGCAGATGTAACAGAGAAAACCTTCAAGAAAGTGTCCTGAGAGATATCTCAGATGCTTCAGATCAGCTCCTAGCCACTTAGAGGAAAAGTTGGTTTCAGATCCCCCCTTTTCTTTTCCCTTGTTACCTCTCCTCCCCTCCATCCCTCACTCTAACCTTGCTAACAGGCACTGGTCTACCGTGGATTCCACTGTTATTGTCACAGCAGAACAAGCCCATCTGTCAACATATGCTGCTACTGCCCTTCTCTTGCTGCCTTGAGCACTCTTCTGACCCTGTGCAGAGCTGTTTAAACTCTCTAAGGCAACACAACAACTCACCTGGCCAAAAAACAGGGATACATTTCAGATCTGAGCTAGGCAGTCACTCAGGAGGATGCAGGAGGCAGGATCTGAACTGCACTTGCTTGACACAAAAACACCTGCACGACTCTGACCCACTGTCACTTTGTGCTCATAGCTCCTGAAATGCAATTATACAATCGTATTATTTTTCCATTTCCAGTGAAGAAGTGAAGAAGCAATGTATATTCTGGCACCTGTGTTCTGTCAGTCTTTGAAAATTATTCACCTTCATATTGCTTGACAGCTGAGTTCAATATACTAAATTTAGGAAAGGACCATAGATCATTTTTATAGCTTCATAACCAGTCTCATAAAAAGACTTATGGAAGACGCTTGTGTGAGGAGGCTTCTGCAACCTGCACAGAGTGATGCTTTGGAAAAATCCCAGGCTGGATGTCTGCTCCTTGAACATCTTGTTCTTTTGCTCCAAATTTTCTGATCTGCTAGCATCAGTATCAGAAGAATCAGAGGAAGAAGCTTGGACTGCCTTCCTCTCTCAGCTTCAACTGTAACATTGGTATGACCCTGGGTACTGACCAAAATTCTGATTTTCATAGAGAAATCAAAACATGAATATGGTGAATTGCAACTATAGAGAGTCAAATTCATGCCCCTACTTCATGATTTTGTGCAAATTTGCTACCAAAACCAACCAGTAATAGTTTCCTGTTCATCTCTTCCCAGCTCTGTAACACTGAGGGTGCCCCGTTTTGTCAAAATATTTTTTACATTTTGCTGTAGAGTTCAGATCTTTAATCTTCTGCCCTGTGACAAGTAGTTTTAAATCCATCCATATACTGAGTGTGCAGAATATCATCCTGACCAGCTCCTTTTACACAGGTCAGTGCAAACAGCAACTTCATAGGAGAGTAGCCAGGAATCTCCAAAATGTCACCTTTTAGTTAAGAGATCATTAAACCAGAATATTTCTGATGCCCTAGATTTGCTAGTTCCTGTCTAGGCTGTACAAAAATGTCCACTGTACTTTCTCAGTCTCATTTCCCACTGCACAGTAATAAAAATCAGGCCTCTTTTCCTCTCCTTTCACATCAGGTAGTGATTTCTTTAGCCAGGGATGACAGCTGCCTCTCCTGTTGCGATGGCAATGCAAGCGTGGTCCATTCTGGTCTGACTGATCCATGGCCTGACTGATCTATTCTGGGTTCTCAGGTTATCATTCCACCTGCTCACATGTGTCCACATTGGGATTGAAGCAAGAAATTAAAGTTGTGAGAAATAACAGTTGAAACACCTTATTTTGGAAATATTGAGTCTAGTGCTGATGAAACAAAAAAACTCAACGAAACAAACCAAAACCAAAACCAAAACCAAAAGAAAAAATATGTGAAAATGGACAATAAATGGATAATACAGAAGACTAAGAAATAAGAAATGGTCTGTAGAGCAACAAAAACCATTCTATAAATCACTGTAATAAAAACAATAAAATTTCAGAGAATCACTGGTCAGTAGTTTGAGAGCTTAATTTTTTATTCTGTATTTGCATTATTAAAAGCACCAATATATAATTTTTTTTTTTAGATAGTGTAACAAGTAGCTTTTAAGACACAGTCATATGCATTTTCTGGAGACATGGAATGCTTTCAGATTAATAAGAGAAATTTGATTTAATAAATTATAGACAACCTGCCTTCCCCCCAAAAACAAGTTGAAGAGTCAGAGCTAGAAGACAGCAAGGAAATTAAAAAAAAAAACATTTTTCACATTTAAAATAAATAAGTAGAGATTACACAAATGCATTATTTATTTACCTAAAGTAATAATAATGCCTTCCAGAAACAACATAAAATTGTTGCCAATGTGTTTGTTTGGACTCCTACTCAATTACAGGATTTTTAGTCATCAGGTTTTACTCTGCCTTCTGCCTGTGGGTTGTTGAAGAAGAGTTGGTTGTTTGCAAGATTCAACTGTGCTGCTGGAAAACACTGACTCATATTCCTGAGACCTGGTTTCCTTGTGCAAAAAGGCCACTGCACACCTGGAAGGACCTTATTAAACACTTCAGCAGAGACACAGAAAAGCATCTTTGAGGCAGCCTCCTTTATTGCTGCTCCTGGCTTTGGCAGAGGGCAGAGCTGAGGAGCAGATCTGCTGCCCCAGGGCAGCGAGCTGCAGTGGCTGTCTGTCTTGGGGTGACTTTATGGTGCTTGTATCCCCAAATCATCTGCTCTGTTGGTGTTGAATATTGAGTTCTGCAGCTTTCAGACTGGTTCCAGGAGTGAAGGGGGAGAGAAGAGGTGCAATTTGTTATCAGAGACTGCACTTGCTCCCCCACATCCTTCACACAGACCGTGTTGTCTGCTGTGGACAGCAGGAGAGAGCTCTCCTTTGCTCTTGGTTAGTTTTTCTTGCTAGCTGAGGCAGGGAAGTTCCCTGGACTATTTTTTCCCCTTTTTCCTGGAATTGTTCAAACCTACTCTGGTCTGAAAACCCAGAGGAGCACTGTGGGCTCACACCTGTGGGCCACCAGGCCTGGCCTGGGCCACGGCATCTCCCAGCGCCAGAGTTAGCAAATTCTTCTGAGCTTGTGTGTTGGGTTGATGTGGCCAGAAATGTGTATTCTATCACCATCAGCCGAGTGGGGTAGTGATTTCCTTATCTCTGTGGCACATACTATCTGCTAATGGGCCATCTTTAAAACCAGGTGGGGCAATCATCTTTATCTTTTCCACAACCCATC
>JAOTQP010001286.1:112448084-112484337 GCA_026413545.1 Cichladusa arquata | reverse complement strand
TTTTCCTAGTAAAGAACTGTTATTCCTAATTCCCATATCTTTGCCTGAAAGCCCCTTAATTTCAAAATTATAATAATAATTTGGAGGAAGGGGATTTACATTCTCCATTTCAAAAGGAAGCTTCTGCCTTTATTGTCAGACACCTGTCCTTCAAACCAAGACAGTTTGTCATCTCTTCAGAGCGGCGAGAGGTTTTGCTGTTCAGTATTGTTCATTTTTGTGCTGGGAAGTGCTTTGCCTGTTAAATAAACAGGTTTTTTTTTTCCACTTCTCTCTGAGGAAATATTTCCCTGTGCCAGTTGGGGAGCTGGCTGAATCTGTTTCCTAGAGGGACCCCATTCAGAGGTTTTCTCCCAAATTTGCCCTAAACCAGGACACTGTCCCAGCACAGGTCCAGCTGTCCCCTCCTGCTGTCCCAGCTGTGTCGCACGGATGTATTTCCCTGGGCTCCACAGTGGCACACAGGGACAGCAGCCACGGGCACAAATCAGTTGCCACAGAGGCAATGATGCCCCTTTCAGCCCCACTCCTGCCTGGTGCAATATGGGGCATGCTGCAGACCCATAGTGCAAACCCTCCAGCTCAGCGTTCCTCTTCCACACAGCCTGGAACATCTTAGTTCCCTCAGTAACAGGGACATCTCGAGAATACCATGCATTGGATCCATGGTGACAAAAATAGTCTTGAAACAGGTGGAAGGTGGAAATAAAAATGAATGAATGTAATGAAAGGATGTACACCATTAAACTGTTTCTAATAATCATTCCTAATTTCCTTTTTTCGAATTCGAGTTCTTTAATAATAAGTACAAACCTCCTCCATTCCTTTCATGTAGCTGCATGACTTGTGAGCTACCAAACTCTGCCACAGAGGGGAAGCAGAGTATCATTGTAAATCCATGCTGGTGTAAGCAGCAGCTCTAGCTTTCCGATAGACTTGAAGCTGTGCTAGTAAAAGACAAAACTTTGAAACATTTCCTGCATCAACTTTTTTGCAGTGTTCCCCTCCCCTTAGTATTGTTATGAATGATGACAAACTACCTAGAAACAGGATGGTGTCAGGTTGGTTCCCCTTTTGGACTGTAATGTATTGTTTGGCTGCAGGAAAACTTCCTTAGCCTTGTGCTGGGATGACAGGATTGAAATTTAAAATGAAAACAGTTATTTTAGAAGGTACTGATTAACTGTTAAACAGGTTTCTTTTCTGAAATGGCTGACGAGGAACACAGAAGTTTAATGTCAGTGGAATAGAAGCATGATTAATGTCACATGAACAGGCTGAAAATTGTCAAGAATTATTGCGCGATATTTTTTATAGTCAGACCTTTGGATGAGTGCTTGTTAGAATAGTCATCTACAAATGTGAACATGACCTAGACCAAGCTATCTCCATGCAGAGCTTCTTTTAAATAAAGCTTTGAGGTGGTAGATGAACCTGAAAGTTCCTTTAGTTTGAGTGATGAGCAAAAGGATTGTAACAGTATTGGGGCTTGGGTATGTGAGAGCTTGTTGCTTTTCCTAATCTTTTTGTGTGCTTGCTTCAGAGAAATTGAAAACCATCAGGGATGTCAGCAGCCTGGAAGGTTAGAAAGTGAGTGCATGGAGCTAATTTGCCTTTTCCAAAGAAGAGGAGACTAAATATAAATACATGGCAAGAGGGATGAATAGAAAAGATAAAAACTGTGAAAGTTATTTCAACTGATATCTGCTAGGAGGAAGCTGAATTTGGAAATTAAGTCCAACTAATGCCACCAGATTTACTGACGTCATCAGATTAATGTTATTATTCTTTTAGAATTGCATGTGTATTGACAAGGAAAAATAATAATAGCCCTGCTGCCTTTGTAGGAACAGTTGTGTGCTCTCAGATAAATACAAAAAAAATCAGTGTTGCAGCCCAAAAAAATCTCATGTGTAAAACTGTCCTCACTGAAGCGAGTTGAAAGGATTGGTTTTGCACAGATGTTAACATGGCAGGACACTGTCCTCTGATTCAGGCATGCTGCTGAGGGGGTGCTAATAGGCTCTGAAACGTCTTCTTTATAATATAGTGTCTGGTGAAGGCTAATGAGAAAAGCCCAAATGTTGATTTGGGTAAGGTACTAATTACTTTGTTTCTTCTTCCTGTCTGATACCAAATCGTGGAGTGATTTGAGAGTCCAAGGAGAAAGAAATTCATCCTATCAGAAAGACAGGAGTTAGAGCACAGCACCTGCAATAGTGAGACAGCAGGTGGACTGTACTGCAACCCTTGAGTCTCCCAGGGCTGTAGCACCCAGGTGCTTGATTTGAGCTGCATTCTTTTCCTGGGCAGGATACAGGACAGGGTCTGGTGGCAGATCTGCGCACCCAGTCAGGACTGAGGTTCTTCAGTTCAGATGCAAGAATTGATGTCTGTTTCTGCAATGCCCAGAAGAGTGAATTGCCACTGTAGCATTCAGTGAAAACCATCTTAGTTGCTGACCTGTAGGCTTCAGGGATATTAAGTTAACCTTTTCAGTTCCCTTTGGCTCACTGTTTCCACTACTTTCATTGACTGCCTCCTTCCCAAACGCTACTGCAGAACTTAGCAAGAATTCAAAAAGGGATTACAAAATCCCAACAATCTTCAGAAATACAGAAACTTGGGTTTCATTTTTCAGATAAAACAGAGAAGATTATTTTAATGGAATAATTTAGTCATAGCATGGTAATTTTTTTTTTTTTTTTGTGGTGGTTTTTTGAGTGGTGGTGGTCTTTGTTTAAAATGGAGAACTTTTTTCAATGGTACTAAATTCTTTAACTTCACTACTTTAGTCAGTTTTCTTTATAGTTTCTTATTGACTGTTAGAAGAACATTGATGTAAAAATAGACTGCAAAATCAACACTTTTTACAGTATTGGAAATCCTGTGCACTTCCTAAAGTAAAATTACTACAAAGGCAAGAGTTTTAAATAACTGCGATTCCAAAAGATAGCTCAAATCTGTATTCATTGAGTATTTTATGGAAGTGTTAAAATACAGATGTCGATATTTATTTTGAATCTTTTAAACTTCATTATAATTCTAATTCAAAGTAGAGAAAACTTTCATTCCTGTGTGCCAGTTACTGAGTTTTTTGCCTCTCTGGCTCAACACTCATTTTTAGCAGAGCAGGTGACAGAACATGCAGATGTCAAATGGATTTGTTCATAGTCGGGGTGACAAGGGTGCCTTGAAACAGAAATGCCACACTGTGAGGCATGCCAGACCGTGGGATCTCTGCTGGAAAACAACATCCTTGACATCTAATCTACCTGCCATAAATTACCTCTCTTCGAGTCAGACACACCAGAAAGGTGATTTCACCATTGTTAGAAAGACAGAGGATGGCTCTGGGGCTGGAAAAAAAAATAATGATGTTTTGTCTGTTTTTGTTTAATGCGTAGAAATATTACTAATTAGCATGTTTGTGTCCCCATTGCCTGTCACCTTTGCCCAGGGGCTGCATTAACGCAGAGATTTCAAACAGACACATTAGTATGTATGCTTGGTCAAGATTCTGTTTCACAGATTTTCAACTGGTAATGTTAATTTCTCTGCCACTTAGAGTGGCAACGCAAAGGAGCACTGGGAGATCAAAATGGACATATTCAATTACTATTTTCATTTCTTGGAAAAACAGTAAAAATTTGTCTCTGTAGTTTTCATTGCTGCTACAAATTTTCAGGGAGAGCTAGAGCTGTTTATTTTTGAGACCTTCTCTGTCACGTTTTGGTTGGTCATGAGGGTTTTGATATCAGATGAAATTTCACAGGTGACAAGGCTTTTACCTGAAGGAGCCCCAGAACTGTGTAACTACCTGTTCCCTAGAATTTAGCATCAACATTTTTTTCCAGTCTGTCCCTGCTTTAATGAACACTTGAATTTTTTAAGTATTACTATTTTTTATTTGCTTATCTTTCTGTATTTTGGAGTATCTTCAAAACAGGAAAAACTATACGAGTTTGGGTTCTTTTTGTGCAACATTCAGCATTATTGAAAAAAAGTGTTCTTTTATACTTTTGGAGGAAAGTAACTCATGAACTGAAAAGTAATTTGTGGTATTTGAGGAAGACATCAGATATTCAAGGTAACATATCACTGAAGTCTCTCTAATAAGGCTAACCAGTAAGCAAAAGATCCAATTGATTAATTCAGTAAAGAACAGGTTAAGAAAAAATGCTTCTGCTTTTTGTGCCTGCTGTCAGCATGAGGAGCTGCAGGAAGAACTCTGCAGTGGGTGCTGATCCCAGGCTGTGCAGCAGGACTGCACCAAAGCATGAGGAAGGAGCAAGCTTTTTCTGCTGACTTCTAAGGACTTGGGACCTTTGTCCAAGTGTGTAGGATTTCTAAGAAAATAGTGTGGAAATGCTTCTCCTTACACCTCTTGCATAGATCTGAGTCTGCTCTTCAGGGATTTTCACCTGGTGACCTGAAGGTGAATAGGTGCTGCTTCAGGGCCAGAGAAAGTTCTACTCCCTCCATCTCCAGCCTCAGTGCCTGCAAGTATATTCCAGCTTTTCCAGGGAGACCACTGCTGTATAAATTACAACAGGCAGGACTGAACACTAGTGAAGACAGACACAAGGTGGGGATATCTAATGCCACATGTTGGAATATGCAACTTAGGAGGAAATAACACCTCTTTTCCTTTGTCTTGGGCTGATAAAGGCTAACAGAATAACCTATTGCAATCTTCAGTCCCCAGATATAAAGCATCAGTTCAGTGACTTTCAAATTAATGCCAAATGTGAAATAAAACCAACAAAAACTACTCCCTAAAAAACACCCATCTAGCCTTTTCCAGAGCAGGTGCAATTATAGTGCCTGGTCCAAAATTAATCCAGACATTCAGTTAAACCAATGTCAAGTCACTTATAAATTGAACTAAAGACAATGTGCATTACTCAGAACTTTATTATTATTAATAATGTTGGTGTTTTGTTATTGCTATTTTTCTCCCTGAGGCAACAGCAGGATTTGGAAAATATTTCAAACAGAAATTTGAAATCCTGCTCCTTAAACAATCACCAGTATTGTCATTTGCCTGGAAGCATCTATGCAAAAAAAAAGTTTCCATGGGAACAGTAGGTAATTATGTCATGCCTTTAACCTCTCTAATTCCAGGGGTGGGAGATTGAACCAGAGTCTTCAGCTCTAGCAATTCTACTTATACTGGTGGATTCTAGTCCAGAGGGGAATATATTCAATGGGGGAAAATTGTGATTCACTTATATTAGTGATGTAAGGTCTACCTTGAAGTATGATTTCCTGAAAAGCAACACCCTACTCTACCCAAAATGATCAAAGACCCACATTGGGACCCAGATTAGGAAATAATTTGAAAAAAAAAAGTGTATATGTATATATATATATAAATATATACAACAAAAAAAAAGGAAAAAATTAATCGTCTAGAATAAAACTGGCTTGTGTTTCCAACCTGAGCCACTGCAATTAGCCTTTGTCTTAATTAACTGCTGATTAATTATTCTCAGTTAACATTGTGAAAGAACATTTGTATCCCCCCATTACTTCTGTTTTATTTGGATCTTGTCCTTTAAAGAAAGTTTCTGTTTAAGTCCACAGTAGTTTGAACACTTATTATAGGAATGATATCCAATGGAATAAAGGTTCATGCTCTAATTTTGCTGTTTAACAATCAAGTGAGAAGCCAGAAAGCAGAAAAAACTCACTTTGAAGATAACTGCTTCAGTATCAGCTGATCAGTCTGATAAAAATACATGGAATTTTTGGCTTTAATAACAATGAGGAGGTCAAATGGGTTATTAAACCTCAGTCACCACTACTTTCTATAGAAAGCTTGAAAGAAAACAAGGTAAAAATAGGTAAATATAGGATTTCATCATTAATTTGGAAATACCTTGACTATAATACACATGCAGTTTGTTTGAAATTACTCTGAAAAAGAGAGAGCTTCAGTAAGATGAAGAAAGTTTTTTGTCTTTTTAAACCAGTATGTTAAAACAAAAGAGGTTATTGGAAAAAAACTCTGTAAAAAAAAAACCCCGTGTGACTAAATAACAACAAAAAAATCTTCTTTCATTTGGAAAGCCAAAATGAGCATTTGGAAATTACATCCTTTTTCAATCTCAGTAGCACTTGCAAACCATGCTCTGTTCTCTCTGGTTAATATTGCAAAGTCCAAGTTGCTTATTATTTTGTTTCCTATGAAAGGATGCTAAATACGTATCCTCTGAGCTGAAAGGAGATAATCATACTATATTTAGTCAGTCCTGAATGAAAGAACAGCTCAGAAGTGTGCAAAGGTGTGTATCTCAAAACGGTGGGTGGAAAAAAAGAGAGTTTTCGAGTGGATCATGGTCTTTTCTTTGTTCTTCCTACGTCATTAGTGGTTTGTTAGGTCAATAATTTTGGTCATTTAAATACTACAACACGTCTTTTGCCTTTGCATAGACTTCTCTATGGAACTCATATTATTTTGTACCAAATTATTCCCAGACATCTTGCAGTAAATTGCCCTGGCAGGAAATATGCATTAAGAGGTGCTAGAAAAAGAATTACCGAGGCCCAGACACAAAAGGCTTCACAGAGCACAGAGAGCTCAGGTAGGGTGGTTTAATTACAAAAGATGACACAAATAAAGTAGACCAAAGCATGTCAATTTTAGCTGAAGAAAGGCAAAACAATTTACAATGCAGCTCAGTCAAGCCTAGTTGAGACTTTAGAAAAACTCAGATCTGAGTGAAATCTTGACTCATAGATGGTCCAAAGAATTGCTTGGATGTGAAGGTTGAGTTTAGGTTAATAATGCTTCTCCTGCTTTATCTTTAACTGTATGGCAACCCTGCTTCATCAGTCTGCCCTCCTTCCCTGGGTGACATTATTCAGCTCGTCAGAGGGTCAGTGTGCTCAGGGGCATGGGCACCTACTAGGGAACAAGGCTTTTGGGTACACATATGTGTGTATATGTGTGTGTGTATATATATCTATATCTATATATGTATATGCACATGCACACATGCACATATACAATCCTCAACTTGAAGATATAAAAATTTGGTACTTAAATGTGAAAAAATGAAGAAAAAAAAACTGTATCCAAAGCAAGCTCACCCAGCTGGTATCTCTACTACCAGGGCAGTTTTTACCTCTCATCATGTTACTTTATGGCATAGAATGGTCTCTACTGACCCCCTGCCCACCTGGCATATTTCTGGCATGTCAGGATTCCCTCCAGTGGCTTCACAACACCCACATTCTGGGCATGGCTGCAGTATTTTGCATCCCACCACCTTATGTATATCAGAACTGTTGCAGTACTAAGCTAAAACCTTCTCTGAATCTTGCCAAAGTAAATGCACCATGATATTCCACAGGGGTCCTGGAGGCTGGGGATGTTCCTATAGACACAACGTTTCTTGGAAGAAGTACTGTAATT
Source organism: Cichladusa arquata (assembly GCA_026413545.1). NCBI lineage: Eukaryota > Metazoa > Chordata > Aves > Passeriformes > Muscicapidae > Cichladusa > Cichladusa arquata. The sequence continues at coordinate 112,476,914 of JAOTQP010001286.1, read as the reverse complement.
CTCATAATTTGGGAGTTGGAAAATAAAATACTGCTCTCTCCTATTATTTCAAGGGACAGATTTTGAAGCTCTCAAATCAGAAGGAAGCAAAACAAAAGTCTAGGATTTGCTTTACTTTTCTTGATCTTATTTTGCATTGATTAAGTACATATAATTTGGACACAGAATCCACAAGTTTTCTTGGAATGCTGATTTGTTATACTTCCCACTGAAGTTTCCATCAGAGAAAGTCATGACCAGTAGCAAATAAATATCAATGCAATGCACCTTGGCTCATTTTATGATCAAAGAATAAAGTGAAGACAAAACTTTGCCCACGAGCAAGAATCATAATAATACCCTTCCAACAGCAAGTTTGCTAGAACTAGTCTCTCCTTTGAGGAAAGGCTGAGAGTTGGAGCTCTTCAGGCTGGAGAAGAGATTTTATTGCAGCCTGCTGTAATAACTAACAGTCCTGGCTTGTCTTATTTTTCCCTCTGTCTATGTATCCTTGCACAGTCTTAAAATTTTATTAGTTAAGGACAACAATCTTATTAGTCTCTAATAATGACATTACTTGTTTCTATTCTTTGTCACTGATTTTATTAAATCTTTGTGGCAAAGCTTAATCTCAGTAGTTGTAAGCCCTCTGACTAAAACAGGCTGGTACCCACCCTGTCCAGCATTTATATCATCTTTATAATGAGAAAAAGCATAATAAGAGCAAAAATCTGAGAGGTTAGGAAAGGATAAGGGAACTTTTTTTGGTGTCCAGCCTATTACTGCATTGAAATCCATCCACTGTATCCAATGACCTTCTGAAAGGGGCTGATTTTTAGGCCAATCTTGATCACCAATACAAGCCCATTTGGAAAGAAAATTTGCACAACAAATGGTGATTGAGCATAAGGGAAGATTCAAATAAGCTTCCTTAAGTTATGCTGAGAATCTCTGACCAATATTGGGATCAAGAAAATAAATTTTTAATCTTCATTCCTTTCTTCATTCATCCCTTTCATTGTTGTATTTGCCAATAATAAATGGACTTATCTTGGGAATGGACTTTACGTGTTCAAACCTGGAAAATTAAATCCACAGTTGAAGTCAAGGGTCTGTGTCCACAGTGAGGGGCACAGCAGGAACTGGCAATTTTTCTCAAAATTGTGGGAGTATTTTGAAAGCAAGCTTTATCCCTTCCTTTTGAGAAACAGCTGTCAGGATTGATGGAATTTTCATGAATATTTTTAAACTTAAAGGTAGGTTTATTAAATTATTTTAATTGAGAACAGGTTTTGTTGTTTTCTGTATATGGAGGTTGTCACCTATGTTTGCATCTCATCCACCAATCCAAGTAATTTGAATACTTTGTACTGTGCTGCAAACTGCAATGATTTCTATGTGAACATGGGAATACATTTTCAAAAAAAATGGGCAGAAGGTTGATGTGACAAACAGAAGTGAATAAAACTTTACAGCTCAACCCTAACATTCAAAGCCACTTGCTTTACTCTTCATTTTCTGTTGTAGAGATATGAAATGCAAATACAGTACAAGTAAAATATGCTAAGAAGTGAAGTTTGCTGTAATTTTGAATGTATTGATCAAGGGATCATATTAAATGAGGAATTGCTCTGCTCTTGATCTGTTTTTCCATTTGAATGAGGAAGTTGGCGTATCTTTAGAGAAGCAGGACGCAATAGAAAATCTATATATAATTTCCAAATCATTGCAATATTGCATTACAGTTAGTAGTTTCCAAAGGTTACTTATATACGAGTTCAAAATGAGTTCTTGCATCCCAGTTGCACTCTTGGCAGACATTTATCTGCATAGGCACTTGGTTCTCATGAAAAATGTATGATCTGTATTGTGAGAATAAATGAAAAGAAGCAAAGCAAAGAAGTTCCATTTTCAGCTAGCTGCTGCCTGTCAGGCAGCACACTATTTCAGCTCTCAATTGTTCTTTGCTCTCTGTCAGTGATCACATTAATTTTTTTCAAACATCCTTAAGCTTCAGTGTGCACATTCAACCTGTTCCAGTGAATATGACAGAGGTCATGCCTGCAAAAGTTTTTCTAAAGTCAACATGACTTTGTGCAACTAAGGAGGCAGGGCTGAGTGACACTATTGTATCTTTGTGAATGTAGTGGGGATTAAACTGGGACAGTTAATAGGGCAGCTTTTTCAACCTCTTGGGGAGGATCTGCCACCCTAATGCAGTCATGCCTCAACAGAAGGTCTGTCAGCTCCAGAGCTGTCCAGGTCATAATCAGTGACACAAAACAAGCCAAAACCATTGCCAGTTTACTTTAGACAACCTCCTACAGGAACAGCCATCCCAGAGGAGAAGTAGAAATCTACTGTCTTCCAGCTTCCACATGTGAGCCCAGGTCCAGAGAGGTTATTAGGAGATATGAACACAATATGAACTTCAAGCTTGTGCATGGCAAAACATAATGTCTTACTTCAAGATGATTGTATCTCCAATTAGCTTATTTTCTTCTTTTTCTCTTCAATAGGACAAGGCATTCCATTCCACTCAGAATTCTGTTTTAAACTTGTCTTTAGTTTGTAGTAGTAACAAGAACCTTGGTAAACTAGAGGTAAAACATTGCAACATACTGCAATATGTAGTGTTCCCTGTTAAAACAGATATTGAGTAGCGGATGTAAAGACATATATCTACATAAATTATAGCTGAAACCTCACCACAATTTTCTCTATTTTCCATTCCATCACACTGGTGGCTTTGTGGCCCTGACATTCATCTGGGATCACCTGGGGTCATTGTAGAGCAGGTGGTGTTTGTGCACTTTACAAAATGAACATACTCATGGTACCACCAGACATCTTACTGTCCACACCCTGAAGCTGTTCCTCTATGGTATAGGTAAGGACAATGTGTCAGGATGTGGCCAGGGCAAGGAGGGACTCCAGGGGGTCCAGAGAGAGCCCTCTCATCAGTGAGTTACATGTCAGTCAGAAACCTTGCTTTACCTTCAGCCCACACGATTATTTCTTTCAATTCCTTTTATTGTTTGAAGGATAAATAGTTTCATACGCCAGGTTATGTTCACAGACCTGAACAGCCCTTTGTTCAAAAAGAGAATCCAGGCACCCTGCCCCAACCTTTAATTGCTGCTCAAAGAAGGAAGTGCATTTTCTTCCTCCCTTCAGAAAAAAGAAAAAAAGACCATGAGATTTTTTTAGGATTATGTCCTGCTGTCTTCAAAATGCCCCACGATTTTGAGGAATAGCTATTTTGCATGCAGTTTTGACACTATATTCCTCAGAAAAAAATTTTAGTGCTATATAGTAGATTGAGCAGAAACTCTATTTTCATTAAGACAGTCTTCATCATTTTCAAAATGTTTTAACATAAAGAGTTCAACATAATGACATTTTCCCAAGCATGTTCAACAAATAGTTGTTCAGAAAAAAAAAAGTTCTTCAAAAAGAAAATATCATGCTCTTGCTTTAGTATCTCTCTGTAGTTCCTAAACTAAATAATCTTTACTGGGAGGAGAGAAATTATGCAAGGCCTTTTGAATGCTCTCGAGTTCCTAATACTTTCTAGCACAAGAATAGTCCTGGGGATTTTTTTCTGTTTATTCATCCTACTTCATTTCAATTTCCACACTTAATCTCTCAAGTAGTTAGATTTTTTGTGTGGCATGCAGAATCAACATTCTGCTGTAAGACATGCATAAAAATCTGTCATCATTCTTACCAACCCTTATAATGTTATGCAGTCTACTTTGCACATGGCTCACGAAATGTGAAAAATTCAAGAGAAATCTCCCAATGAAGCTCTAATGCTGCTTTACCTGATACAAGAATTCTAAAGAAAACCCTCATATATAAGGCTTTACATTTCATCCTCTAAGTGCTTAGTAAAAAATGTTGCTCATGTGGTAATAATTAAATTCTTTTCTGTGAATTATTAAGCCAATGATATTGGGCAAGTGTATAATTTTTAGTTATTTTTCTCTTCTTGAACTATATTTTGAAATACATCACTCAAAACATATAATATAAACAACAGTGTGGCATGAAGTTCTGTTATGACACAAAAAAATCTAAACTTTCCTGGAAAGATCTAATTTCCTAGGGCATCTTTAAGAAGAAGTAGTCCTTTTATCTAAGGTTAGAAATATAAGGCATGTGTTAGATTTCTGCTCAGAAAATTTTACTTGGGATGAAATGGTCTGGATTGTTCAGAAAAAAAATTAATTTTCAAAAATGAAAGCTATTTCTGAACATTATCACACTGAGGTCCAGTGCAAGTTGTTCTGCATGCTTTAAACGTAAATCATTAGGTAAGTCATTTAGTTTTCTTGTCTGCTTCTGTGGAAACAAAGTATTAATGGAATAACATTGATTTTCTTGCTTCATGATTAAATAAAATTGTACAAATAAGGAGAGAAACAGAAGCCTCTGATTTAGTCTTTTATGAGATTAACTGACAACAATGAAGGAGAGAGCGGCATCTCACAGTTAATTGCATCCATTTTACTTTCCAATTTCTTTCTTTCCTTTGCAAAGCTTGCACTGACCACTCCACAAAATTTAGAATCCAGCATTTGGTGCAGACCATGGTGAGACCCATGGAGATGCAGAAAACCACCTGCAGCCTGTGGGAGACCTCACACCAGAGCAACAGGAAACTGTGACCCTATAGAGATTCCGTGCTGGAGCAGGTTTGCTGACAGGACTTGTAATCCTGCAGGGAAAATGTCCTGAAGCAGCCTGTTCCTGAAGGACTGCACCTTGTCTGCTCCTGAAGTGATGCCTTGGGTTTTAGCTTTTATATTTTTCAGAATCTCTGCTGCTTAGTGTGTAACTCTGAAACTTCATGTTAGGTGTTAGTAAGTCCTCTTCACAGGGTAGTTAGACAAAATAATCCCTTCCTAGCTTGAGAATCAAGGAGAACTGGTACCCAAAAAAGCAGAAACAATGATGAGGAGTAAACCAGGGGGTTGAGACTCCATAGCCTGGGGCTGTGGTTAGACAATTGACCCCAATATGTAGATGAACCAAAACTTATAAACATGTAAAACTCGTGATCGGGATCCGTCTTGGACTTGATTTGGGTGTAGCCCCAGTTGGGCTCTGCACTGCCCAAAGTGTATCCTTTCAATAAATACCTATTTTATCCCCTTTGCCCTGTCCAGTCTCTATTGCAGGTCAGCCTTTCCAGGCATCAGAAGGACTGCACTGCAGGAGAGGTCACTGAAGAACTGCATCCCATGGGTAGGACTCACGTTGGAGAAGTCCATGGAGGGATCCTATACTGGAGCAGGGGAAGACTGTGAGGAGTCCTCCCTCTGAGCAGGAAGGAAAGACAGTGACAATGTGCAGTGAACTGACTGTAGCTCCCATTTCCCATCCCCCTGTGCCACTGGGGAGAGGAGGTAGAGAAAAAGGGGGATGAAGTTGAGCCTGGGAAGAAGGAGGAGTAGGGAGAGGGTGATTTATGATTCACTTCTTAATTCGCATTATTCCTACTCTGAACTGATTGGTAATAAATTAAATTCATTTCCCCAAGTCAAGTGTGTTTTGCCCATGATGGTAATTGCTGAGTGGTCTCTACCTGTCCTTATTAACCCGTGCACCTTTTGTTATTTTTTTCTCTCCCTTGTTCAGGAAAGATAAAATGGCTTTGATGGGCACCTGGCATCCAGCCAGGGTCAACCCACCACAGTATGTTGAGACTTGATGTGGTTTCATCTAAACAATAAAAAGAAGGAAAAAAAACTTCTTGGCATAGTTGCAAACCATGAAAATCTGCACAATGTGTTATATTCTTCACTATGGACTCAGGAGTAGTCCAGTAACTTGTTGTGCTGGCAGCTCTTGGAAGGTGAAGACTGCTTATTTTCTCGGTGAATAGAAGAAAGTCATGAAGAGTTCTGTGAAGATATTTTCTTCTGAAGAAATTTTGTCCATTTTCTTATAATGCCATAGAGATGATTTAGAGTGCAGTAGCCTTTATGTCTGCTCTCCACATAGGAAAGACAGAAGTATTAGTTATTAGTAGCAAACAAGTGGGAGAAGGCTTGCTAGGCTTTGTCTATTCAATAGCCAGAAATGGATAGGTGAATAACTCTCAGCTAGAAATGCATCTAGAAGTATTGTGGAGTACTAATTCAGCTATTTTGGAGGTAAGATAAATAAAAAATGTTTAATGGAAATGTTTCAAAACATCAAAAAATGTTTTTGTCTACTTATAAAAAATGGGTTTTATCTATCTTTTATCTAGTTGCATTATAATTATTATTTTGACGTAATTTTGGGTAATGTTAGGTTTTAATGTGTATGATCTCTTCTACACAAATTTCTCTAGAAATATTATTACCCTGTTTGAAAGACTATTTCTAGTACTTCAAATTACTATAAGTTATATTTTTAAATTAGTTCTGTGGTATTTTAAGTTGGATATCACGTACTCCATGTTAAATGTAATTTATATTAATGTTACATATAGTATTGCTTGTCATGAAAAATAGTAATAAAGTCCATTTGAGGCAGTCTGTATTTACTCTGCAGAAATTACAAATGATATACAGGGTAGTGAAAGGGCATGTCATTCAGAAATATATTCTGGACAATTTTTTGCTATTTTGCTAAATATCATATGTGTGATAGCCCAAATGGGGTTATTATCTCATAGTATGCTATAGTTGTACCATCCAATACTCATTTGGCTGATTCATTAGTGACAGTTGAAATCTAGAAAATAATCCTGATGTAACCTTGTGCTGAACAGTCAGAAAGAAAGCATTTTTAAATCACGTCAGAACATTTTAAAATACTATCTGCATCTTCTAAGCCTCAGTAAAATGCCTGTGAGTATAACCCTGTGAGTATAAGTGTCTATCACTTATTTTAAAAAATTCATTAATTTTGTTGAGATTATGAACAAATCACTTCTGTACAGTGCAGTAAGGGCAAATAGGAAACTTAAAATCTTTCCAGTGTTTACATTTCCAGGCATATGTGGTTGTGATGTTATCAGATTTTAGTTTAATTATTAGAATTACAAAAAACAGAGCCAGTGGTTAACTAATCTAAAATAAAAATCACAGAGATTTCTCTGCAAAAATTTGAGATAATACCAATTTTAAGACCAAATCAAATATTTATTTTTAGTTTTTTAGATCCCATAGATCTAAACACTATTTTTAAACACTGACCCATGCCATGAAAACTTTGAAATGAAATAGCAAAATGTTTATGTCAGAAAAGACATGTACTAACTTCTCTGACATTACTTTGCTCCCTCTTTGTAGCATGTTTTTTAACATTGTTTGGGAATTTCTTAAATGTTCATGAATACTTCTGATCATCCAATGGTATGCTTTCTGGTGAATAAACTTACTGAATGAAATAAACCAGCGAAATAGAAGGCCTCTTCCCATACTGATCCGAATTTTTCTCTTCTGAGTTTCAGGAGTCACGACTTTGAGACAGAAACCTATTCTGTATCTAAAAAAGTGTAATATATACCACTCTCCTGAGCTGTTTGTATTTACAGTGCATACATAATCAACATTTTTCTGAGGTGAAATCTGCTAAACAGTATTGTTTTGATGATGGCTTTATTTGAACACCAATTGCTTGATGTTTCTATGGCAGCAAAGTGATGGCAGATCTCTAAACTATGTTCTTTAAAATCCCCACGCCTGCAAAAATAAATTATTCATACTCAGAGATATCTCAGTGCTATCTCTAACTAGTTCTGTCAGAGTTTTCACCTTCTTTCCCCTCTGTTTTTAATCAGATGTTGTTTTACAAACTTTCTTCATTCCTGAGTTTTGACAGGCTGATAGACACTTACACGGTAATCAGTGCAAGTTTTACAAGGTCCTCTCAGAATACTGGTGCTTGCCTATACCATTACCATTAATTTTGTTCTAGAGATATGACATTACCAGGAGACTTTTGGAGTCATTAGTCATCTACCATGATTTCAGTGGACTTCCAGGAAGTCACAAAAGCCTCTGGTTTTTAATATTTTTTTAAATTATTGTAGGACTTTGAAATTAACTAAGCGCTTGAATGTTTTAAGGCATTTTTAACAGCCATCATTTTTAAAAACAAAGTGCTAGGATATAAAATGAGAAAGAGATCTAAAGCACAGAAATCATAGTAAAATCATAAGTAAGGAACTAGACTGTCCCCCACAGATTATTCAGACAATGTGTGGTGTGGACACTCAGTGGTGCTGCCTGTAACGTGAAGGAAAGCAATCAGAAGGATGTCTTGTCATATATGTACTGCTGAAGCAAAAACAAATATACAGCATTAAAAGTTAGAACAGTGCTTCACAATTGAATGTTAAATAAATTTGTCTCCAGGTCAGGGCAACTCAAAACAGTAGGATTGAAACATGGAGGAGAATGAAGCCTGGGGTGGTTAATATGTTTTTGATGTCAAAATTGGTTTGCTGTAGTGTGAATGTTTAAGTAAAATAAAACAAGAAAAATTTATCCTCTAGAGCAAGGTTTGAGACCACAAAACACCAGTAAAATAGAACAGATTTGGGAGTTTAAAATTATTTACCAAATAAAAAGTTCTGCCAGTTCAATTTTATTCCACTTCCCACTTTTATTTGTAGAAATTGATGAACAGAAGTACTTAAATTACTAGTTCAGAAGAATAAATACCTATGTAAAAAAATTACCAAAATCTTTGAGTAAATTCATCTTACTCAGCCATTTAGCTGCAGGAACTGTAAGTTCTTTTGAAAACACTAATGGTCCCATCCCTATCTTTCCGTCTCTGACTCCAAAATCATAGCAGTGATCAGGATTCATCTCTACCAGTAATAAGGGGCAAGGACAGTTTTTCTACTTTCATTCTTAACTTTTCGGTTCTCCTTTAGTTTTACTGCATGGAAATAAAAAGGCTCCCACAGAGGTCAGTGCTCACATCAGAACCTCAGCTGCACAGACTGATGCCACTCTCACAGGACATCATCAGAGCCCTCCTGTGTGTGTGTGAGCTCCCACAGCTCCTTCTGTGTCCCCCAACAAACACAACTGGCACTTGGGCTGGGAGAGCCCCACGCTGCATCCCAGGGATTCCCAGTGACAATTTCCTGAGGTAACCAACATAGGGACACAGCATGGACTGGGATGCTCTAATCCTTGTTTGAAGCACAGTTCATGCCTGTGTTTATCTATGGCCCATTTACATCCAGACTGCACAGGCTTGTTCCACAACTGTGCACTCATTCTTCTCCCACAGGTTCATTTCACCTCACAGAGTTTTCAGTCATATCAGTCTGTAATGTACTATAGACTGCACTGATCATTTCACACTTCAAAAGTCTGTCGCAGGTTAAGAAACAAACGGCTGTGTTTTGAATTTTAAGGAAAATATTTTTTCTTCCTTCTATTGTGTGTTATTCAGGTCAACTTATTTCTATTAACTTATTTCTATTGTCTATTATGAAGACAGATTGAAGAAGTACATTATGAACAATAAATAAAAGTAATCTGCTGTTGTAAGCACAATGAAACAACCAGACCAACAAATAAAAACTACACCCAGCTCATCAAAGTTGCAGTGGCAGTAGCAGCAAGAAATCCTAAATCTTAAATATTCCAAGGCAGGACAATGATACAGTGTATGGTAGTTCTATGTCACACTTTAAAACTCAAGTGTGTCTCCATTGCTCTATCATTCCCATGCATACAGTTTCTCTTTACATAAAATATTTTTGGCTGAGGCTACTTATATTGTAACATGAATGTTTGGTAGACAATTTATTGGATGAAGGGAATTCTGGGCATGTCTGGATACCCTCTTTCTTAGCATCTTTTCTCTTGGACCATTCCTAACAGGCTCAGAAGAGACTAATTTCCTTGACTCCTAGATAGGCACTGAATATAGAAATATGGACAGTGTCATCTTGGTCCCTATCCCAGGTGCCAAAGTCTCTAAAGACCTAATCCAGGCCAGACCATTTCCTTGGAGGATCCCACTTTGAGCTGGCAAAGTACCAGCTCAGTTTCCCACCCTCTCTGGACAATGGATTTCATCTGGAGTGAGGAAGATCTGAAAGTGAGATTGGGCTGAAACAGCTGGCTCATCACAGATGAGCGAAGGAGCAGAACTGAAGCAGTGGCTCAGAGAAAAAAAAAAAAAACAAACAGCAACCCTTCTCTCTGTTCTTGGCACTCCTGGGACACCTCTGGTAGGCAGAACCTGAGACCTGATGACAACCACAGTTGGGGTGACCAGTTAAGTGACATGAGCAGGTTAGTGACATGACCAGGCTGCTAATGATGTGACTAACTCATCCCCACTACTGCTTGTTAGTCCTATTTTATTTTTTGCTAACTTGATGGTGACATTTCAAGCAGCAAATTAAAATAAGTCATCAGTAGGAATGCCCTGAATGCTGTTGGACCAGCTCTTCTGACTTCCAGGAAGATCAGTAGAGCCTTTCCTATGAAAACAGGCAGTGATGCAATAACTCTGATAGTTTCTAGGAAAACATATGAGCCACAAATTCCCTAGACTGTTTCCTTTGGTGATGTCCTTTTTTGTGTCATCTCCCTCAAGGAGCAGTCCAAAATTAGGGAGGAGTGCATCAAGGACAGATGAATGCAACTTTGGAGCTTGATTTAACATCTGAAGAGATCCTCAGAATCCTCATAAGGAACTCAAAATAATTATGCTGTTTGCTGTTTTCCTCTTATAGGCTTTTCTCCTAGAGAATGTTTTAAAGGAATGTAAGGGCACTGATAAAAGCACACAGAAGAGCAAGGACATTCAACATTAGGGACAAACATCCAGGCTGACACTCCATTATTAACATTTGCCTTTTGTCCCTTGCTCGATGTTGTCAGGAGCCATGAGAGAGTGACGGACGGATTTCAGCCCTGGCTGGGCTTATTTCTGCTTCGACCTTCAAGTGTGTTTTCATTAGGCAGAAATTAAATATTTTCTAATGAGTTAATGAGGAAAGTACTTTAAAATAAAAATAGCAACTGAAATTTTACTTTTAAATGCTATCAAGGCATAAGCCATGAATATGAAAGGGTTGATCAGACTTTCATTTTTACTAATATAGTGATCTGAAAAACTAAAGAAAAAAGCAAGATAATCTTCACATTGTAGAAAAGTGCATTCCAAAATCTATCACCATAAAAGAACATGATACCAGCACCTTCCTACAAAGAAATCTGATTAGTCTCTTGAACTTATTAAGTCCCAGTGGTGACAAGTTGTGACCATTTGTCTACTAAATAGTTTCTACTTTTCAAAGGAAGCTATCCCTTGAGATACAAGTATTGCTTTAAAAAATCACTTTATTTTTGGAGAAAGAAAGAAGATGAAAATATGGGGAGTTTTCTTAGCTTTTCAGCTATGTAATTTGATACTAGAGCAGCACAAACTCATTGGCTAGTATCTAAGATTAAAACACGTATATATATTCAGTATTTTCCTTACTGTGTTGCCCTTGCTTTTCTATTCCACACCTCCATCCATTTCCCAGTATTTCAGAGGTCCCATTAAGTTGAATAAACGAAATCAACGGCCCTCAGAAAGCTCTCTCACAGCTGAGGTTGCAGACATCAACTCTGAAATTTGAAAACTGAACTGAAACATATGTGATATGCTCACTAATGAAAGATATTTTCAATGCTTTAAACAATAACTGGGGTTTGAAAATGTGGAAAATAAAGTATTTCAAAAACAAACATACAAATGAGTTGTTTGAAATTTGGGAAAATATAGTTTTAGAATAAAAGCCCAAAGGAGAATCATTTTATATTTGCTAAATTTGAGAGAGGCAGTGGACAAGCTTCCCTGGATGGTAATTTATATCTGGGTTCAGTAAAGATTCACCTTTCCTCTTTATGCATTTAAATAAAAGCTGTCACAATAAAAAGATCACAAGTGTCTTGCAGAAATTTTCTCCTGTACTTTGTAAAAGAATTCATTGTCTGTGCTACAATCTCTCTTGAGCTTATGGTCCCAACAACATAGAACTGTACACAGATGTAACTTGCATCTACTCAATGCTGCTATTTCTACATCTGAAGTAATTGCTGTGTTTGACTATTCAATTACTTTACAGTTTTTGGATTTGGTGTACTTTCACCAGGTAAAGTCTATTTAGGCATGCATAGTAAAGCATGAAAATTCAATTGCAACGCTATTTCTGTAGACACACAAAAATAAAATGGAGTGTAAGCCATAATTCAATTACAAAAAACAATTTTCCAAGGAAATGCTTCAGCTGAAGGGATGAAAAGCTGCCATGGGTGTGCAGTCCACCAGGGTGTGTATGAGTCTCTAGGCTGAGAGCCTGGCTTAGTGACACTAGAAATCCACTGTCCTGTTGTCAGAAGTGTGGGAGAACACTGGGACTGTGCTCCCCAACTTCTGCTGGGAGTAGAAACCATCACCCTTGGCATGGGCTGAGCCTGGCTGCAGGAACCTCTGTTCATCAGCAGACAGGATTTCAATGTAGAGAGGTTATGGGAAGAATTTATATTGAATACATTTTTTTTTTTTTTTGCATTTGCTGCCAAATGTAGCTCAGGTAAGGAGCCAATTTGAAGAACCACTGTAAAGAGTCAATTTTTGTTGGAGAATTGGAGATTTATTTGAACAACAGTGAAGCAGAGTCTGAGCTGATGAAGAAGTTACATGAAATATGTGGAAGGAAAAAATATTTGAATGTAATAGAAAAATTAAATTTGCCAGTTATATTCCCATTGAACTGTTGTATTCCCACTGGAGCAAACAATCCAACTGCATAACCCTTGTCCTTTTCCAGACAATTAATACTCCAGTGAAAATAAGCTTTTCAGGGATATTTATAGCCACAGCAGAAATTAGTTCAATTCTGACTGCAGCTGAAAGATAACCAGCATGATGGTGCTTCCTATACATCTTTCTCTGACAAGCAGAAAAATTTTTGGAGATTCTGGATAAAACCACTGTGCAAAGTACAAAGAGCAGAGCTCTGTGAAATTGCTTGTAGGGCCACAGATACACAAACTCACATACATACAGGAGATTTTAAACACAGGATAAATGGATTAATGCATTTATCAACATAAATATAGAAATACATAATGCATTTACTAATATATTGACTAGATGGAGAAGCTCATTACACAGTGAGAAATTTTGAATTATCAGGAAAAGCATTTACTTGCAATTCCTATGTTTGCCTGAGCCAAAGTTTTGAATCCCAAATAATTGCCATGTTCTCGAGTGCTAATTTATAACAGATCTGGTTGTATAATCAGATATCATACAAGAACAGGATTCAAATCAAAAGCATCCAGTTATGATGTTCTTCTTCTATTGTGATGAGAAGTTTCTTCACTGGTAAATATGCCACAAACTGTCCTGTGCAAATTCCCTTATTATGAAGCAGTAAGGTTTCCTTGTGTGCCTTTTAATACACACATCATGAAATGTTCATGTTAACATTAAAATTCTTATAGAAGAACAATTCATTCTTCAGGTCTTTTTTGCTTTTACACTTTCTCATAGCAGGGGAGAGAACATCACTCACGCATTTGGTGTCTCTGCTAAAGTGAACCTTCATTAGAATACTGCTAAACTACTTCTAAGTTCCATGAAAAGTCTCTCACAAAAATCATTTACTCCACTGGTTTTACTTTTCTGGGAAATTGTTAAACATATATTGTATTTAATGGTGAAAATATTACATCTGGGTATTCCTACTTTAATCAGAATGGACATTTCTGTTCCACTTAGGTGTTTGCATTGTGAAATTTGATACACTTGCTGACTAATCACCACGGCTAAATGAAACCAACAATTACCTCATTATTACTACACAAAACGTAAAATTATCTACATGCTATGATGTGTCAATGGGTTTGTAGGAGGATATTCCTTTATTCTTTTGGAAACTTCCATGAAAATTTCATGCCATGGCATGCAGCTGAGCACATGACTCAAGTGGCTCCTAGAAAATCAAAAGGTGAAAAAAAATGGAAAAAGCAGTTCTGCCTATGAGAATGCCTTTATGAACACTAATGTACTACTGAAGGATAGGACCTGGTGGTAATAATTGATTTCAAATATTTTGACATCAAGAGGGAATTAAAACAGTGGATTATAGACAAACACATAGGTCTATAAAATCTTGTGGGAGCAAGCTGATGGGGTTTTTTCTGACAACATGGGCCAATTTACCTTTATTCCAGCTAGGAAATGAATGGAGAGTGATTTGTTTGATAGCAGATGCTTGTGTGAAAGTGGTTGTACAACAGAGGAGTTCACTGGACTTAGTGAACACAGGCTGAAATATACTTATCTGACTCTGTATACACTATGTAAAGGTGTTGCACACTGTTTAAGAGTACTGGCCCCCAAAACTCCTGAAAATTGATCTAAAGAAATTTTCTGAATTTCAGAAAAAAAAAAAGAAGTCTGAGGGTGACACCATGGAGCTATGGTGGAAAAATTCTGGGATTTCCTTTGACATATGTAAGAGTAACTTCTATACTGGGGCAACTAGGCTACAGGCTTTCAGATAAAATTCCTTAGCTTTCTTAGAAGTTGCAGTCAGGGAAGGATAGGGAAAGGCAGACTGAGACAAGGGAGAGACAAGAATGTAAGAGATGGAAAGGTAGAGTATGTCAGGAGAAAGAAAGAGCCCAGAACAGAAGGATGCACTGTGAAATATGGGGTCAGCAGAACACAAGTCTTCGATAAACTCCACATTGTTACAGCTGAAATGGATTTACACTGATGTAATCAAGTCCCCACATTTTCAGTGCTTTGCGTTCGATTCAAATTTTTTTTAAAATTTATTTATTTCTTCTGAAATATGAGCAACAGTAACATGATTACTTTTAGTTACTTGCCTTTTGTGCTAGTTTCCAAAAAAAAAAAAAAAAAAAAAAAAAGAGAGAGAGAGAGATAGAGAATTATTTAATGCTTATGGAAAAGACAAGCAGAAAACCCCAGCAGTTCCTATGTTCACTGTAAGTATCACAGAATCAAAAAATGGCTTGTGTTGGAAGAGACCTTAAAGATCATCTAATTGTAATCCCCCTTCCAAGGACAGGATCACCTTCCACTAGACCAGGTTTCTCAGAGCCCCATCCAACCCTGATCTACTGGCTGACCATCCTCGCAGTGAAGAATTCCTCTCTAATATCTGATCTAAACCTCTGCCAATTTGAAGCTATTCTCCCTTGTCCTGTCACTACAAGGTGCTGTAAATTGTCTCTTTTGTACGTGCAGTGCTTTTGCCCCTTGCCTTGCAAGAAAGACATCAGCCACTCCTGCTCTGCTATAGAAGCACTCCTCACAGATGAAAGTAGGTCTGAAAGGAAACAAAGAGTCAAATAAATTGTCTGGATTTCTGTTTCTTTGTGACAAAAAGCAGGTTGCGAGGGACATCTGTGCTCAGAAAACATCAATTCAAACAAACAGACATGAGGGGTTGGTAGAATGTTTGGCTTTGCAGACATCTGCCATTTGTAAAGGCAACTTAGCAATCTAGAATGAAGAGACACTTCTCTAACACATTCAAGGGACACAGTATCATGGAAAGAAAAGATTTTATTTCAATTAAAGGGCAGTTTTTCTGTAACAGCATATGAACGTGTGACAAGCATGAGTGAAATTAGGCTGGTATTGGGAAGTTCAAATTACCCCAGTAGTGAAGGGTCTGGATCAGCTTTTAAATTGGGATAATAGTAAAAAACATTTTTCACTGTGAGGTAGAGCTCGGTGAATGCAGTAACACCTTTTGAATAGTTCAACAGACTGAATAAAGCCTTTGCTATCAGGTCTTTGTTGCACTGTCAAAACAAATAATTACTGTACATAATTAATTACATGCTTCAGTGCTCTGCTGCTCAGCTGTAAGCCTAAGAAGGTTTTTTTCACTCCTAAGGAATAACAAAGCCCTTGAGTTTTATTCACTTGCCCTCCTTTGAAGCCAAAGGGATAAACCACAGTGTGGGCCACTCACTGGTACTGGGGAAGCAAGACTTTGAGTTCTATCTCATTTGTGATCAACCCACTGACCAGACATGGGGACTGGAAGGGGATTTCCTTCTGGATTTCACACTTTTCTGGAGAACAAATCATATCTTGCTTCCTAGGGTGAGATGAACATTTTATCTAACAGATTCCAGAGACAATTATTTAGGGATTGACATCCTTCATCTTCTCCTGTTCTCCTTTCACACACTGAAAATTTGCTCATTCTGGTCTTCAAATTGTTGCAGGGAATACTCCTGGGAGCTTCAGACCGTTTCACTTCCAGGCTGTTTGTTGTGCAGCTGTGAACTCAGAGCAAGCTACAAAGCCAGGCACAAGAGTGAGCAGTGAAATGTCTTGCTCTGAGCTCTGTGCCGCTCTCTTTCACACAGAGGTACAGATCACCGAGGACTGGGAGGCAGTATTGCAGGGGAATATCACAAGAAGCTTAACCTCTTTCTGCAGGCACCCACTGCTGTGCTCTGCTGAGGCCAGGACACTGGGATATTGCTGTGCACATTGCAGCCACTGCAACATCTCCTCCACCAGCCTAGGCTTTTCAGGGTCTAGGATCTTAGTGCCTACCTTAGTAATGAGTCTGCTTTTTCAGAAACAAACTGTGAATGCAGCTCAGGCTTCACCTTCACCTCATCTGTCAGTCCTAACCCTAACAACCTCAATCTCCCATCCATACTTTGACATTTTTTCCTTTCCATGAGGAAAGAACAGCAGGAAAAAAGTATGGAGGGACCTCCTTTTGGTTTGGTACACTTAATTTCCTTTCTAACAAAACTCCAACCACTAAAACCTCCCATGTTATTGCAACATGACCAATGTATTTGGGGAAACAACACATTCTGATTTTCTATTTTCTTTATTCAAAAGGTGCATCTTCAGAGTGTATGAAGCTCTGACCAAGCCTGTGGCCAGAACACAAGAGAGTGGGAGAAATATCTACTTCTGACCATCCTGGCAATGGGCACTCACTTAAAAGTCAGGGTAGGTTCTACATCCTGCATAGCAGAGAATGTGATCTTCCACTTCCGTGGAATTCAAAGGTTCAAAATTAACCTCAAGGGCAAAAACCTTATTCAATGCACAAGAGTGTTCTGTTCCTTTTCTCTTTGCTTCTCTCCCTAGCTCGCATGCTTAGGAGTTTGTTACCTCTCTACTTCCATGTTTTCTATCTGGGAAACTCATGGCCATGGAAAAGAAATTAGGGCAACAGGAAGCAATGAACTCCCACTTGAATTAGTATTAACTAATGCTATATTCGGGCTTTTATCAAGGTGGTATCTCCAAACACCATGAAATAATTAAGAATAACACTGATCATGGCCTATGGGGAAGTATACTTTAAAAACCCTGCTTTAGAGACCCTAATAGAAAGCAACTCTGCAAGCAGCCTCATTAATTGTGGTGGTATTCAGCGCAGGAAACAGCAAAACATGATCCTAAATGAGACTTCAGGGAAGTAACTACCTGCATGTGTAACATATATCATTCTTACCATACTATTATTTCTTTAAAATTGTCAGAGCTTAACATTCATGCTTTCTTTGAAACATAATTCTCCTGTCATTGTGTTCTGATGACTCATCATCCAAGGCACTCCAATGAATCATATTAGTGTTCTCCCAAAATAAAGGTATAACTAGATATAACTTTGGAACACAGTTTTCTAAACTGTTCCTAGACAAAGTTTTCTCCCTGTATTACAAGCATCTGGTCATGAGATTTTAATAGCTTGAAATTTCATACAGACAAGAATGACTCAAGCAAACAGTGGATGGATAAAAGTATGTGCTCACATACATAGTGATAGGTCAAACTTTTTAAATATTTTATTTGTTGCTGTTTGTTTAGTTTTTGGTTTGGTTTTGAATAAAGGCTTTTACACTGAGTCATCAGAGATCATTAGACAAGTAAGGATCTTCAGATTTTCTGTGTATAAGTATTTTTAAAGTGTCATAGCCATCACAGATGTGCATGATTTGAACACATAAAGATTACTGTGTTAAAGTAGGAACTGAGATAGGAGGCTGGTTTTAAGTGATACTTTACATCTTAGCTGTCTCTAATTTTGAATCCTGAATCCTTAAAAAGTGATGCCACCTGGTAAAATACATCAAGCATTGCAAATCTGGAGGAATGTCCATTACCCACACTTCTATAAGTCTATTTTTCTCTCATTCTTTGACTTTTCAGACATGAATTTGGTTCCAGCAGCACACTGCCACAGAAGGAGCTTCTTTGAGTTTTCTTAATATGGCAAAAATGTTGTAGGTCTCAGAGCTTAGCTTTTGGGGGTTTATAACAACTTCGCTGTTGTGGGAAAGAGATTATTTAATCTAACCTTTGGAAACACTTTAGAACGACTTCCAAGTCCAAGAGAAAAGACTGTGGCTTTTGCAATACTTTTTTCTCTTTTATAACTACATTTGTCCCTTCTTTTCCCTACTCCTCCCAAAACATGCCACCTGGGAAACAGAAAGAGCTGAATTTGCACTAAGGCTAGCCTTAGTGCTAATGGTGCTAATAACATAAAGGCAGTTATTGGCATATTTTTTGGATAATGTGAAATATGAAGTGTAATTTCCTTTCAAATGCCCAGAGAATAGAAAGTGGTACATAGAAAGGTGAATATTATTTCTTATGGCATATTTTGATTCAGCTTCTCATTCTTTGACTAGTGGTCAGAAGAGTTGTTTTAAACTTCATTTTTAACCACCTACTCCTTTTTTTTTGAGCAATGCCTGCTTTTTCAGACTTTCATCCTTGGCTTGAGAGTAGATACTTCCCTTTAAGCCTTCATTACAGCTTTTGCTACCACTGTGGTTCAAAAATTCTCCTCTGAAAAGCTGCAAGGAAGTGCTATGCAGTATGATCGTGCAATCCAGGTCTCATGTCAGGCAAGCTGTTTGTGTTAGACAGATACTTAAAATCCTACTAAAAATCCTGTCCTTGAAAGAACCAGCTCATACATAATGTCACTTAAAAAGAAAAAAACACTTTTTATCTAAGAGGACATCATAATGTTCTTGCTGCTCTCGTGCCCAGAGAGACAAACACTCTGCAGTGTGATTTTATCTAAAATTCTCCAACCCTGAGCAGGTTTTTGTAGGTGTTTAGCCCTTTCAGGTGCAGAGAGAGAGGATGGTTTCTGCATCACTGCAACTATACTACAGTAGTGGCCTCCTGGTATGCTGGGGCACACTACAGTGAGGTCTTCCACCTCAGTGAGATGCAATGCAAGGCAAAGATGCATGAGATTATCTTGACATCTGTTCCCGTGCGCTGAACCGGGAATCAGCCAGAGGTTTGCAGAATTAGATTTATTTGTCTTATAAAAAGCTTTATGGCATTCTGGAAAAGGTAAATTTCAGAGTGCTGTAATGCTCAAGATGTATTAAAGATTTTTAGGAAAGGTTTTTTTCTTTATGATACTTTCCCCACATGCTGATAAAAAGTTCTCCCTGTAGAACACTTTTGTATCTCTGCACTATTTTTTATTCTCTAGAGCTTCTTTCCTGCCAGTGTAAAATATTGCTTACCATTTGTGCCTCCTCCTAGTCAAGTTTAGACTGTTTCTAACACTGCCTTCAGGGTTTATAAAAATACATGCAATACTATTGAGAAAGATGATATAATTATATGGGAGGAAGAGAAATTGGAAGCCATGATGAGATAG
Organism: Cichladusa arquata; assembly: GCA_026413545.1. NCBI lineage: Eukaryota > Metazoa > Chordata > Aves > Passeriformes > Muscicapidae > Cichladusa > Cichladusa arquata. The sequence continues at coordinate 112,457,239 of JAOTQP010001286.1, read as the reverse complement.
AATTATTACAACAGCAGAGAGCACTGTGTGAAAACCAAATAGATAGATGGGCAGTATTTAGTATTACTGATGATTCTTTAAAATCAAGGTTTGCTTCTTCCAGAAGAAAAGTTAAAAAAAAAAAAATTAATAAAACCTGAAGTACAGACAAATTCAGGTATTGTTCCTCTCCCATACCTGCAAGGCCCCTTCTAAAACTCCATGAAATGGCTTGGTTTTCTGGGTACTTGCTAGTCACAGCTGTCATGATGCCCATGTCCTAGACAAACAGCCAGAGTACAAATAAGCATCAGTTATAGGTGCAAAACAGGGGCTGATGTGTCTTGAATATACCCAACTGCTCATGGAGACCTCGTGCAGTCTGACTCCAGGAACATGCCAGGTCTTCCTGTGCTGGGTTGGCTAAGGTTGGTAGTTCTGACTCTAACAAAAAGCTGGGCAAGTAATTTTCAGAAAAATATTAATTCATCCTGCTTGCAATGAAAGAGAATGATCAGTGAGGTCAGTGAAGACTTTTCTCCTTGGACTTTCTCATGGAGAAGGAATTCAGCACTGAACCTGATCAAAATGTGACTGACTTGTACTTGAACTTAGAATCAAATTTTTTGAGCATCTGAAGAAAATTAGGAAAGTATAAAAAGATAGTGTTAATAGAGTTTTCAGGAGATAATTACCTAACTCAGTTCACCTCATTATTGGGGAGATTTGCAGCCTGACATTGAAGGTCCCTTCCTAGCAGTGAGCCAATGAAGCTTGTGATGGAAAACTCAGTGGAAGTTTTCTTCTACTCTCTTGAAGGAGCAATCTCATTACTGAAAAATTATTAGGCACGTGCAAATCTGCTCATCATCATTACTGTGTGCAGGTTTTCTGATGAATCCTAGGAAAACTTAGTAGTGCAACTTTTGGTCATCCTGAGATAAGATCTTAAAAATTCAGGCTCGCAGATGGAGGATGAATTAGATGATGTTACTGGAGACACTGAAAAAATTTTATCCCTGTTTCATATATAAAAAAAAATTTCATGCATGAAAGGAATAATAACAAAACTTTTCAAAATAAGCATGAGTGTAGATGCCCAGATATATAGAAAACACTTGACCAAGATGTTGATTGTACTGACAGAGAGCTTTCCAGCCCAGCAACTCAATGTTTTCTCTCCATCTTCACAGGAGTCTCTGCTGCCAAAAAAACACAGATTACAAAGGTTTCTGGTTTTGCAAAAGTGGTAGCACAGTTTCACTGCCATTCTCTCTCTCTGTGCTGAACAGATCTGACAGACCACTGCTTATCACTGCAGTTACACACTGTAAAACATCTCACACATGGATGGAAAATGCATTTTTTCCAACACCTCCCAGACAAAAGCAGAGCTTCAGACAGGCAATTTTTCATCCTTAGAAAAAGGAGACAGATATAGGCAACTTCCAGGTCAGAGAAATTTAAAAAATAGAGTGAACCTTAGAACAGATGCAAGTGTAGGTGGAGATTTGGGGTCAAGTCACCTTTACCTAGTAACACTTCATTACTGATTTCAGTCTTGGAATAATGGTGGGGAACTACAGACACCATTTCCTCTGAGGCACAGCTCTGTAAAATAGTGGGAAGGTATCAAAAACAAAAAGTAAGGTCATCAGTTCAATAGCAAGGGAAAAACAGCACTGCACAGCATCTTCCTCACTGACACATCTGACAATTTAATGGTCTATATGAGTCTCATGTAGGAAGCATATATTTTCCTGCATGAGCCATTTAATGCTTCACACCCCATTTCATCATGAGAAATACCCTCTAAGTCCTCTAGATTTTAAACAGTAAAATAAATACATCTCTAGACTAAAACTGTACATGAAGACTAGCACAGATCAATTGGTGTTGTAGAGTATAAGAAAACAGCATCAACAGCCCAGGCAAAACTGAACTTCCAAATGAACACTTCTTCTGCTTTGTTTCCTCTCCTTCTTCTCTCACTTGACTCCTTCAACACGAGAATCTTGAATAAAATGTTATGAAGTTTCTGCACTTGTCACTGCCTTCTTTAAGCAGTCATAGAAGGACACTAAAGCAAAATTACTCACTAAGCCATGAACTATTAACACCAGCCTAGGTAGCCCAGAGAAGCTGTGGATGCCCCATCCCTGGGAGTGTCTAAGGCCAGACTGGGTGGAGCTCTGAGCTCTGGTCTAATGGAAGATGTCCCTGCTTGTGGCAGAGGCTGGATCCAGACGATCTTCAATGTCCCCTACAACCCAAATCATTAGATAATTTTATGAGTCTAATGAATAACTGCTAATATGAAATGTGAAAGTTGCCAGCTGGCAAAGTTGTAAAACTGGTGATGGCATGAAAGCAGGTACAGTAAAGCATGTGCCTTACCAAAACATATAGCCCTTCACATAACAGTGGTGCATCTGCTTTCTACTGACAGTAGTTGAAGACTTTTAAGACTGGGGTAGGTCAGACTGTAATTTTTAGAATTTGTTTTCCTTTTAATAGAAAACTCCATATGCTTTTTGTTTCAGAGGACTGTAATTCTGTTTTGCAATGAAATTATCCTGGCTATTTAATCTAAGGACTGAAGTATGTTCTAGCAAAAAAAAAAAAAAAAAAAAAAAAAAAAAAAAAATTAAAGAAACTATTCAGGGAATTATATCAGTAAGCATTGAATTATTAGATTATCTGGTCTATGTGATCCTTTTAAAAATCATCTTCTTTTTCCAAAGAAGCTAAACACAATTTATTCCATGACTATAAACTCAATGGACCTGCAGGTCTGAAAGATCTGCCTTGCATTTTGGGAACTAAAAAAAACCAAATTGTATTGAATTTCCTCAATATTTGTTTGAATGATTAAGCAAATTTGCTTGAGTGTCTTTTCAATCTCTTGATGTTTTCTTTTAACAACATCATTTTAATCATTACTGATACTATGTTTGGTACTATTAGGTAGCATTACAGGATCAGTGGGATAATTTAAATCCAGTCACAGAAGTTTGCTCAATTACTCCATCATTTACTCCCAGAGATCCTTGTGCCATAGGCCAGACGAGCCCCAGAGCATGGGATAGGGCAACACCTGAGCTCTTGCCAGCTTTTTTCTGGATCAGCTGAGTAAAGTTTTCTGCTACATATTCCACATTTTCTTATATGATGTCTACTAGCAGTTCACACATAAACATTCATCCCATCCCCTCCTAGCAGGGCATGGAACAGCTGCACAGGCTCTGTAGGGAGCCTGAGCTCTGATGTGGTCTTCACAGCAGTGAAGGGGGCACATATCACAGGTAACAGAGGTAGCCCTACATGCCTGTACTCACCACCTGGTCCATACTCATCTGGACCATGGCTAAAGCATGTTAGGGCTAAAATAGTGATAAAAGAGACAATGCTTTCCAAATATATATTCTGCATGTTTGCAGAATTGTAAGCCGTAATGTAGAAAGTGAACTGTGGAAACATTTTCCTTCCTTATCAAGATCATAGATTTCTTTAGTCTTAACTAAGACATTCTGTAAGACTAATGGAAAACAACCCCAATTTTCTTTTGACTGAATAAAATGTGTGATTGAATAGTGTATACTTATGTTCTTGAAGACTATTTCCCAAAGAATTCAAGTTTTCAGGATCAGGATATTAAATGTAGGACAAGAAAAAGTCAGTGTTTTGCATGTGTGTTTGTGTGTGCTTTTGTTTTGTAATCTCTAGTTTGGGTTAAGAGCTATATTATATACAAGAAAAAACCTGAATTTTCTAAATACTACTTTCGCATTTGAATATGTTTAAAAGCTTATTACCAACTTCAAGCCATATGGCAAGTGATGATTCACATTTGAAAATAATTCCTGCTTTAACTGCCTCTGGGAATAAAAACTGAAACAAGAAAAGCAAGCAAAAAGAGTATTCCCAAACTGACTGTTTGCTGGAGCTAGATAAAACTCATATCTGAAATATTTAACATGCTTTCCTAATGCACATTTCTAGAAGACTTGGTCACCCAAGCATTTTCTGATCACTTCAGCTGGCCCATGTGTTCAGGAGCAGCCAAAACCCATCAAGCTTTTGGTGGCTGCTCTGTCTGGGCTGCAGCCAAGAGCAGTGTTATGGGTCTCTGCAGAACTTCAGAGGCATCTGTGCCTGCAGATGAAGCCTGTCAAGGAGGTGCTCTGGGCTTGGTTCCCACTGCCAGGGTCTGCTCCTGGGCTGCCCTGCTGCATGCACTGAGTGAGTTTGTGTCCTCTGCCTGGGGAAGTGGCTCCAGTGGTGTGCACAGCACATGAGCCTGGCTCAGAGGGAATTCCTGCCACAAGAGAGAGCACAGCAATACCCAAGGGCACCATTCCTGCTCCAAGCAGCATCTGATCAAATTACTGATCATCTGCCAGGCACAGCCTAGTGCCACTGAGGTCAGACTGATTAAATCACAGGGCTGGAAGTGAAACAAGGGTAAGACAACAAGTGAGCCCCAGCACCAGGAAGAAAAAGGAAAGAACATAGTACTTAAATCCAGCAGAGAAATGAAAAACCATGGAAGCAGATCCAGCTGCTGTTGAACTTGGCTGTGAGCTCCTTTGGACTTTATGAAGACATAAAACTGGAGAACAATCTCTATTATGTATCCAGGTGTGCCTTGATAATCTCATCAAATCAGGGGAACATCAACACCAAGTCTTGATTGAACAAGATTTCAAATTGGAGAGTTCCCAAAGTGAGGAAGAATAGTATGGAAGAATGATTTACATTATCTTCTCCCAGTTAATTCTCTTCACCCCCTGCCTGTCAGATGATGTAGTAGCTAGTATATATTATATTAGCTTATACAGTAAGCTAAATAACAATTGCTGCCTCATTTTCAATGACATTTTTGAGCTATTTCACAGATCAGTACATAGATCACACAGAAACATAAACCTTGAAGATTTTGCACTAGGTCAGGACCAAGTATAATTTGTCACTTCTCATCTCCCTTTTACTCTTTCCTCTCACTACCAGGCTCTAATGGGAACTTGTCTAAACTGCCTTCATGCCAAAAACTTTTAATTGTCTCACCACTGGACAGCTTCTAGCTCTCCCTCTGGCAGGTGAAAATAGGGCAAAATGAAACATCATCAGCTCCTAAGGAAATGGTTCCTTGCTTTGTACTTTTTATGCTTTGTGTGTTTACAACTTTTGGAGCCTGAATAGGGTTTGCCATTTTTGAATATATTATAGACTATCATTTTCACATCTGCTTTCGCCATGTAGATAAAGTTCTAGTGTATTAGAAACTGCTCAAGTAAATAAACAGTTATGAAATCCCTTAATTTTATGAAGATTATATTGTTGAGCTAGTCCCTTTCTGCCAAAAAGCCAGCTGTAAAATCTCAATTCTCAAATATATAATTATGAATTTTTAATTTTACAGAACATCATCTTATCCAAGAAACTAAATACATTATTGATACCATTGCACAAGATCTAAAGAATTAGCCATCTAGAAGAAAATTAGACAATAACATTTATTTTTAATGTGTTTTAGAAAAATGCTCACGTGAAGGTTCATGTATTTTAAATTACCATCCTGTTTCTTTCTGCCTATTCTTAAAAAAACCCCAAAACAATGTTATCACAGAAATTAATACAGTGCATCTATATTGTATATACTTCTACATATTAATGCTACAGAAAAAATGCAAATAACTTTGTGTTAAATAAATGTGAATGGTCTCACAGTGACTACATTTTTATGAACAGATGAGTACATACAGAAAACCAGATGAATCACAAGATAATCCTGACTTAGAAAATTGAGATTCTGTGGAGTGTTTGCCTTAATTGTGACAGTATTTTCCTGTAAACTATTGAAATTTCTTCTCAGTTAGATGGATTCTCTAGACTGCTGAGGCTGCCAGGCCAGAACCCAGTCCACCTGGGTGCTTAAGCTGGATGAGACAAAGGCATCTCACCTGGATGTAGGAGCACTTGATGTACTTGAGAGGGGAAGAGAACACAATGAAGCATAATGAAGGCACACTTCTCTTTCCCCGGTTTCTTTATACTGGGAAGATTTTAAATATTCAGACGAAAAACTGTGTTTAGAATCACGCAAATCAATTTGACCTGAGGAAACACAATTCTACTTACTACTTATGCAGGGATGCTTTAAAGCATTTCCACAACCTTCTTTGCAAATAATGCACTTTACTCCCCAAGCATTGCAGGATCTTGTCTATGCTGCATTCACCTCAGGCCAAGGCCATCTCCCACATGTATAAAACCAAAAGATTGTGGTATGAATAGACATCCATTCTGTTTTGGAGAAGTTCCTGAGAAAGAAGATCAGCTAGACTTGCCACTGCATCTTTTAAGGTTAATGATAAGACTTTAACACAAGAGTTTATCTCATCCTCCACTGGTACAAGATGTAGCCAAGGCTCGAAGCCCTGCTGCACACAACGCTTTACACCAGCAGGGCCAGCTCAGAGTGTTCCATAGCAGGTAAGGATGCACTGACAGTGAAATTGATGCCTGCAGATGCTGATCTCATTTAAGGCACTTTCCCAGACCTCTTGAAAATACTCCATCAATCTCCAGCATCCCACAGGGCACAGGTTGAAAATATCCAATCTGGAGCTGTCGTTCCTGTTACTGGAGTGCCATATGCTTCCCAGAAGACAGAACAAGCTCAGTGTTGACAAGAAAAAAAAAAAAAAAAAAAGCAGAACAAAACAAAAACAGAGGAAAGCTGGAGAAATCATCTTTGTCTCTCTAGAGCTCATCCTCTTTTGTATCCTTCCTGTTGGAGGCACACATATTGGATGGTGGGGCCAAACCAGCAGCTGAAAAATACCTACTTTAACCACCTCTACGTAAAGAGATACAATAATATAGTGCTATTAGGTGGCTGGGTGGAGAGCAGTTAAATCAAATCCCTTGCAAATGCATGAAGAAAAGAAAGACAACCAAAACAGAGACAAAGGTATCACAGCTGGATGAAAAAGGAAACAGCAGCAATCAAAGGTTGATGTTCCAGGAGCTCATCAGGATCCACTCCAACTTTGTGGAGATGCTGAGATAAAGGGTCTTTTCTGATTGATTTGACCAACGTTGAATGCCTTCCATAATCATGTTAATGAATGCCCAGTGATGTCACAGTATTTATTTACAGAAGCTTGACTGTTTCTTAAGCAATTGTAATCATGGTAGATTTGATTCCTACCAGTACAATCAACCCACACACTCCCATTTTGTGACCCAAAGGTGAACACTGCCTAGCAGAGATTACAACATCCTTCTGTAACTCTCAGCTAATCATAATTAAATAAATATTTTTCTATTTTTCCCCTACATTTGTTGTTTCTTTTGGCTTGTCCTGCCAGCCTGCAACTCAGCAGCACCACAATATAGAGCTCTTTATCACATCATTTAATTCTCTCCATCCTGTGAATGCCTGACTACCAACTGCCATTTGTCAAAAATTTTGTGAAATAAAATCAGGTTGGGCTTTTATCACCCTAGACATGTCACAACAAACAAGTTGTGAAACCACTTTCAACATATTTACCTGAAAGCTGTCTGCTCTTAGAGTGGATGGACACTCCCTGGAAAGGAATTCCAATTCCATATGTATGTAATTACTAGTAAAGAAAGTAGACAATATTAATAAAATGCTCTTGGTAAGTATACAAATAGCAGTAGTGATATAAGATATTAGCATATGTATCTGCTATTCCCATGACTTATTAGGAAAAATGAAATAAATTATTATACATATTGACTAACTGCTAATACTTTTCTTGAGTTTTATTTTGAATTCTTATTTATTGGCTCCATGGTTCCATGTGAAGCCTTTCCCAAAGGCAAGCGTATTCGTTTAATAGTAAGCAGTTAAACATTTCAAACAGCTTGAGAAACAGTCCATAACAATAAAAGGGATATACTTAATCTGGATACGCAAATTTCATAAATTTCTCCAGGGCAGTGTATTCCCACTGCAGTGTTTTGCCAGCTTAAATGCCAGCACAGCTGTCTTTATCTTTCCCCCTGGGTACTAGTGTTCCTCTTAATGTTTCACGAAAGAAATAAAAAAAATAGGAGTTTGGTACAAATCATTTTAGTTTTTAAAAGAAAAGAGAGTTCACACTCAGGACTGGCACTCTATCAAAGGAGCTTTTCACTTATTTGTGGGTCATTTGTGGAAGAGACTTTATTTGTCAGGCTTCTGAGACAATTTTTTAGGTCTGTTGGCACCAATAAAGCTAAGTGGCACACATAAAGGTTGAAAAACTAAGTGTTTTGTGTCATAACAGCAATTCTGGAAACATTTTGAGTAATACTACAAATATTTACCTGTCACCAGACAGTTTTTTCATACAAATTTTGCCCTTAAGCATTCTGAGGATTCCTTCTACAAGTGTTATACCAGGTGGTTTTTATTGGCATCATTCAGCTCACAGGCTCTTTTTTGCATAGTTCACCCTGCCACAGCTTCTTGCTGTTACTGCAGTATTTATTTATTCCAAATTAATATGGAAATCTTCAGCTGATGAACGACTTCAGAAACTGAGCAGAGATTCTCTGGGATAACTGAAACAGAGCAAGACTCTCGTAGCTAAAGATCTATCCCTCAGCTGTTTGTTTACATGAAGTCTTCCTTCTCTGTCTTGCAGACAATAAATGCATGATACTGCAGTTGTTCCTTCATCCAATTGCAGTGACTCCCTAACTGACTCCAACCTGCCCTCCAGGCTGATCCACCCCATGGATCAGGAACAAGGATATTCAGTCTCAGTGAACACAGGATTTTATGGCTTTTTTCCAATTCTTGCAACTCTTAATGAATGCACTATTCTGGCAGACAATTTTGTCCCAGATGTTTTAAGATCAAGAGAGGTTCCTTAGTACCAATGATTTCAGTCTCCTCTTCCTCAGGCTGAACAGACCAAGTGACCTCTTTCCAGGAACTACCAACTGCCTAACAGACAGGCTGTCCTGGTTTGAAGGACAGGTGTCTGCCAATAAAGGCAAAAGCTTCTCTTTGAAATGGAGAATGTAAACCCCCTCCCTCCACATTATTATTATAATTTTGAAATTAAGGGACTTTCAGGCAAAGATATGGGAATTAGGAATAACAGTTCTTTACTAGGAAAATTAAAATAGAAGTACAGTATTACAAAGAA
>JAOTQP010001286.1:112413297-112439218 GCA_026413545.1 Cichladusa arquata | reverse complement strand
AGGAGAGGAGAGGAGAGGAGAGGAGAGGAGAGGAGAGGAGAGGAGAGGAGAGGAGAGGAGAGGAGAGGAGAGGAGATCCAAGAGAATTAATTTGCTTTTTGAAAGATGTGTCAACATCTAAGCCGAAGTACCAGCAAGGTCTTTGTTGTGCCAAGCACCACCTGGACTGCCTGAACGTTCAGAGCAGCCAACCAGCCAGTTTCACTGCTATCCTTCCCTCTGTGGGTAAGAAATAACGTGAAGGAGAAAAAACAATAAATACATTAATTCCCTCCTCCCTTCCATGCCCTGCTATTCTACTCTAACTGCATTTCCGATGTCAATAACGCAATTTTTAGGTCAATGTGAACATGTTCCTGTGTGTTTGTAATCTCAATGCTCTCCTAGTCTATCTCATTGTTCTTTCTGGAAATTGAAGGTACTTTTCAAGGCTGAAGGGGCTGGGGCTTTTTTCCCCTAAAACACTAATTTTCTTGATTACAATAAACTAGCATTTCTCCTTTGGTGAGTATAAAGGATGTCATTTGCTGATTAGATTTGCAGCAGTTTTAAGACTTGGTTTACATCACACTAGATTTTATCCTTGGAGATCTTAAACTGACATGGTGTCCAGAGGGTCCTTGTATTACCAGCAGGGCTTGGGGCATGTTTTTTCCATCTCAGGCTGTTGGAGAGGGCAGTAAGGGTAAGTCAACTGAAGATCAACATTGCAACAGTTAGAGTTCAAACTCATTTGCAGTTTTTTCCTGTGAGCTCACTTTAAAAGCACAAACAAGCGTAACTAGGAAAGAATTGAAACATGCTTCGGAGTTATGACTTCTAAAGCATAGTCACTATACAAAACAAAAAGAGATTACTTTTAAGACAAGGCAAAAGCTGTATCATAGATCATTTGAAACTGTTCTCTGTAGTGTTCTCTATAAACTTTCTAGTGACTTTCCTGTATTTCCCAAGTACATATTCCTATACATTATTTTATCTAAAAATTAAATGCTTGACTTTTACAGGTTCTGTTTATAGACTCTAGGGCACTATTTCACTGTGGAATGGGTGATTCTATAGAATTCATGCCTTCTGCACACAGAAGGAATGTCCCTGATGAGAAGATTGCTGCCTTTCAGAAAAAAATTTCTCCCAGTAAACAGAATATACATACACTGCAGGAAAGTGTCGTGTTGTGTCTTTTCTTCTCTTTTCCATGAAAATATTTGCTGCAAACATTGTAATCTGTTCTCACCAGTCATTTCCCCTGCATCTTTACAAATGAAGCATCTCCCTAAAACTCTTCTAGAAAAGTCCATATCCCAAAGAACTCTGTTAATAAATAATAGACACTACAACAAATTTAGAAGACCCTTCTTGTGTTATATCATTCCAGCAGATCTTTTAGTTACTTATTTCTTGTTCAAATTCAAAGCGGTCTGAAACAGGAATCTTGAATTTTGATATTGATTATAAAACAACCAGCACACTAAATTCTTCTCTATTAAGCCATGGACATAAAGAGGAATGTTTCCTCAAGCTTATACACACCTAATTTCAAGTGTTGAAAAACCTTCCTCCAATCAGGCAGAAGTAACAGAAGAGTCCCACGGAAATAGAAATGTAAGTGCCAGAAGTGTTATAACTAATTACTAATGAATGAATGACGTAAATGAGACAGAAAAAAATATAACAAAAAAAGACTAAGACATACTGATGACTCTTAAAGGAAAAACACGAAAAGCATACATGCACAATAATATCATTAGCCACCTCCCCTCTTCTTTTTTCAATTAAACTTATCCAGGAGAAAGGATGCTTTCAAAGCCTTTATTAATGCTTTGCCTTATTATATAGAACAGGATTTGCATACCTGCCCCTTTTCTCACTTTTTTACTTCTAGCTTCACCAGGTACTAGAATATACTTAATATTCTGTACCAATAGTCTTTTTCATCTAATACCTTTGTCTTTCTAAGTGACAGCCTCAATCACACCAGACAAAAGCAGAGTGAAGTTTGCATTAACAGCATACACTAAACATATCATGGTCTTCATTCATTGAAGAAACATTTGCATAATTGCCTTAAATTAGAGACATTAAATTTTAAGTGATTTACTAAAAGTTGAAAAAGACTTTTTATTCTCAATTGTATATAGTCTGATTCATGACAAATCCTTTGTTGTATGTCATACAGGAATTTTCTATTTCTTGTCAAGATATTCAATTGATAGCAACTTTTCTACCAGAGAAGTTTGTGGTGGAGAGTCATACTGTGGTACAGTAATCTGGATACTCAAACTTCAGAGGTAGAAAGGGGAAACCACTCCTGACTTCTGAAGGTATCTAAACGTTTCTGCATAGCTTTTAGAAGCAAACCCATCATGTTCTAAATTTTATTTTATATTTCTCTTCAGATTCATAAGTCTTGATCAATTTCTACCTTGAGACAAGCTAGTCCACCTCCTCCTCAGTTATGATGTGGAAATGTGCACAGAAAGGGATGCAGATTCAAAGGCTAGAGGACAAGTAGGAAGATTTGGAAACATTTTTTTGAACCTTCCTTTATGATTTCTGCTGTCTTAACAGGTAGATAATGAAACCAGGTTTGTGAGAATCCTCATCTAATTCCTTCATTGACAGGAACTTTTCAAATGTGCTGCCTACACATAAGAATCAAATGCTACTTGAATGGCATTCACATGCCACCAGATTCCTGAGACAACCATGGTCTTCTAGGCTGACAGCAGGTGGGATAACATCCCAGAGTTTTGATGTGCCACTCTACAGTCAGCTGAGTGTAGGCAACAGAGACATGCCCTTCCTCACTGATTTTCCTATCACATCCTGTCAAAAACCACCTTTTCCCTGGTATTTGAGCTGAGGTGGTTTAAAATAGTGTATCAGCACCTAGGAGACGTGATCAGCCACCATTAATCATGGAGCTGAGTCATTCAGGTGGAAGAGCATGCAAGGCTACTGAGGATGGATATGGAAGAAGCTGGGAAATCTTCCCAGGTGGGAAGAGTAGAAATTCCAGCATTTGAATGAAATCACCCATCAGCCTGCTTCATGAGACAGTGAGACTGACACCTTGCTCCAGACTCTGTCAGGCTGGACACATCACAGCAAGAGTGCTGCATGCGAAATGAGCCTCCAGCAGCTCACCCATCTGGATGTCTGGGCAAGAAGGACCCTATGACATACATGACACACCATGGTAATTACACATGGTAATAGGATCCTCATCCCTTCTTTTATGACTCTGTTCCAGATAGGCAACATCAGGAAAAATGGTATTGAATACTCTGACTTCTACGATCTATTCCAACTCCCTCTGTTTGTTTGTTTTTTTTTTTTTTGTTTAGAGAGGTTATTGTCTTTCACAGATCTGTTTGTTTTTTTTTTTTTTTTTTTTTTCTTTAGAGAGGTTATTGTCTTTCACAGATCTCAGCAAGGTTTCTGAGAAATCTAGATTTTTTTTTTTTTTTTTTTTTTTTTCCTGCAGAAGGGAAGATTTTTCTCTTGGTTACAATGAAGTGAAGCAGAACTAATGTAATTTGTTCCCATCAGCTTTCTCCTGATTTAGACCAATGTATCTGATACCAAATTTGGGGCAAAGTTGTGATTATCTATTCTTTTTTTTTTAACATCTTTAAATTTTCAGATTAAATTTTGTGTTCTGCCTCTGCATCCTGCTGACAAAACAATGTTCCATCAATGTGTCTGGGATGAAAATGGTGGGGTTTGCAGCAGGAAAATGTTTCAGCTTCTAGTGTAAATCTTGTCATAACTGATCCGTTACTCATAACTCTAATTTTACTATATAGCATAAGAGAATAAATGTAGGGAAGGAAATAGTTTTTCTGTGCATTGTTAATCTTTACAGTGCAGAATAGAATGTTAAAGAAAATTAATTAATCCACAGTAAAAATCCTTGAAAGAGTTTTTTCATTAAAATATTTCTTTAACACTCTAGGAGTCAGAACATTTTAAAAAGAAAGTTCTGATTTCAAAAAGGCAGTGTCATATAACCATTACCACCCTACGGGGAAAAGTTCATGCTGATATTATTGCATTTTCAAACTTTGCTTTTCTTACACCACTCTGAATGTGGCTTATCGAGATCAATAACACAGTCTTGATCTATTCCATGGATTTACCCTGTTAATGGATGAGTGAAAAATACCTGCTCACTACTAATTTCTGTAAATAGTTTGGTAAATCTCAAGTTAAATAATCCTTTTCTGAATGTTGTTCTTTTTGTTCCTAAGCCATTGATAAACAAATATATAAAAATCTTCCTGCTGCACAATGTGAACAGCAGATTGTTTACAAAACTCAAATTATCTGGGGCGTAAATAGACTAATAGATTCCTCTTTAAATTAAGAGAATTTGGTAAAGGAAATAAAAATAATCTTTTACAATAAATTTACTGGCTGTTGCTCTAATATACAGACTTCTGTAATACTGGTGGTTTCTGCATAAGCTTAACAGAGCTCTAACTCAGCTGTGCTGCTGCAGCTTCAGCTCAGGTCTCAGAAATAATGAAGTACCCTGGAGATGGAGCTTCATGTTGCAAGGAACAGATGTACTAGATTTTCATAATTAAATGTAGATCAGGATTTACTTCTGCTTTTGTGCCATTTGCTTGGTTTTAAACAACCCATCATTTGCCATTCAGGCTGGATTTAGAACATGATATAAACTCAGAAATGTGTAGATTAGGAATACTAGTAACAAAATTTTCTCTTTAGTGAGAAAGAAAAACAAGTGCTCAATTTGTGACAGTTTTTTGTGTTTTACTTCCTACATTAAGAAACTAGTTAGGTTCTACTGATCCCTTACCTTCCTTCCTAGAGCTACAGAGTTATCATAAGCAGGAATGATGGAAAGGCAGGTTGAGATGGATGTCACCAACAGTGAATTCACTAAATGTCCATATGTTTCTTCAGTAAAATCCTGCAAAATTCTTAAACATCTACTGATCAGTGAGGAATAAGAATATGTCAGTACTCGAAAGAAAACCTGAATTGTCAAGACAGTTTTGCCTTCCTTACCAGGAGCCAAAGACCTCAGTTATCAGATCTCTAGCCTCCAAAATAATCTGCTCCCGCAACATGAAAATATTAGTCAACAATGCAACAAAAGACTAACAAAAGATTTAAAGACCATCTACATGCAACCTACTGATATCAAGGTATTTGGTCATAAAACAAGCTATATCTTACTTAAGAAGTAAGTAAACTAATTACTACTGCACTATTAGTGATATAGATTCAAGTAGCTAATATGTCATTGGCCATACTTTTTCTTGTAAGTTCTTTAAGAAATGATGATAATGAAGACATTTATAAATGATGGGCAAAATCATTTGTTGGTCTGCCTTCTCTTTTCCTGCATTTCAGAACAATTTTGTTTCAGATGGCTTACTGAAGGCACAGTAAGTGCTCAAAAGGCTAAATACAAAGATCAGTAAGTGGCATGTAAATAGCAGCTGCTCATGATTAATAAATAAAAAAGTAATCAGTAGATGCATTGTTTGCTTCCTGTGCAAGTAACTTCCATGGCAAAATAAGGTCATAGTGGCTAATGTGATTGTGTGTCTGTGTTTGTGTCTTTAGTTTTGGATTAATGTCACCTTAACCCACAGGTTTAGATGAAGAAGAATTTAAAATAGATCAAGTAACAAATACACAGCGTACAGTTTAATTCCACCTTTATTTGGCCATGGTCTCACTGCATAGTACTTAAACAGGCTTTTCTTAGGGCCCTATTTGATAAATGAATATAAAACCTGGAACTTCTAACAACAATAGTTGGCTTCAAGACAGATTTCATGTACACTGTCTGCACACCATGCAAACTGCAGAATTAATTTTTTTAATATGGGTTGTCTTTTTCTTTTTTCAAAATACCACAGATAACGTGAGGATTATCTCAAAGCCTGCTGGTTTGGCAGTCATAACATGGCACTGATGGAAGATATGCACTCATCAGCACATGACACTGTCCAGGAGTTTGAGGTGTGCCAGAAATGAAGATGGTTCAGGCTGTACACAGCATCTGCCTGGAGCACACCCTGTGATGAACTCTGCTCCAACTTCGTAAATACAATTGCTTGGCTTGCTTCAGCAAGATGTCCAGGGGTAAACCAGCATGTGTGATATGGAGCCAGGGCCCTGGAGACAAGCAAGGAGAGGTCAGAGTGGCAGTGTTGTCACATCATGGCAGCTTCCATGGTTTCAATGAAGACAGTGAACAAGGTTTCCTTTACAGGCTGAACTGGTGACAATACATGAATGGCATCACTTAGACTTGCTTTAGAGCCCAATTGCAGGGAAACTTCTGTAGTGTTCAGTTAGTATGGTAGTAAATTTACAGGAAATCAGGTTAGGTTAATAGCACATTTTAGAAACACATCAGATAATATTCCATCCAAAATTTTGCTACCAACATCAATATGCTACACTAATCACCACATTATAGGTTTTCTTATCTGTAACTAGTCTCTGTTTTTGAAGGTACAATCTCTCCAGTTTTATGTGGTTCCTCATTTCAGCATATATTAAGAATAATATTTGTATCTCTGTCTCCGTGGGTTTGTATTTAAACATTTTTCCAGCTTGCAGTCAGATAAAGAAGGTTTTTCCTTTTTATACTTCCGACTGCCTGAAAAGTGCTGAAATAATGCTGTCACTTCTCAATAAATTCCTGATTGTTTAGTGATCCAAATAGAAGGCAGTGAATATATGTTCAAAAATATTTTCCAGCATAGTAGAGATTTTCAATACCTAATATTCTTAGTTTATGATGCTTCAGCAACCATGTAGGTTTAAAATCCTGATATGAGACTTTAGATTTAGCATGTGCTGGATTCCTGTTGGTTTGTTATGTCCATAACATCATAAACTGTTGCTGCATTTGCAAAAACAAGAGATAAAAGGGACAGTAATTCTAAATTGTAGGGGAAACAAATTTGCTGGTAAAAATCAACCTACTACAGATTAGAAATCCTCCTGCTAGAGATTAAATGTTCTTTTCATGGGGTGTCTCAGTCTCTTCTGAAGTTAGAAACAATAGGTGGATGTATCTGCAAAACTGCCTGATATTCCTATAGCTGTTGGAGCACCAATCTCACACTTTGTGTATCATTACTTTTGCTTCACTATGAACAACACAGAAGAAGAAAATTCAGAAACTTGAAAAAATTAATTTGTCTAATATCCAACAGACTGATTACTCTGAACTCTGCAGATTGACAATAGATTGACAACCCTACATTATTTCACCAAATACTACATCACAGGCAAAGAAAAGATAAATGACATTATAATGCTTAGTGAATCATTCCACTTGCAAATGCTGACACCTCTTCCTTTCTATCAGACCAAAAGAAAACAGCATAATTACATCTAAGATGCAAGTGATGGCATTCTCATTTGACACTACAGTAGAACTGTGAAACATAGCAGAGACTGCTGAAGATAGATCTTCATGTTTTCCAGTTCCCAGACTGAATTACTCCACATACACAAGCAACATGTCTCAAACTAGCATTTCAGTCACCTGGCTATCTCAACAGAAAATTCTTAAATCCCTCTCAGAGCAGCCTTAAATTAACATTAACACTGCTGTTTCCCATACATATGACCTTGCAGCCTGCAAAGGAGAAAAAAGCATATGAAAATGGAAGTAGAATTGTGAGTAGGTAAGTTGAAAGCTTGAATAAATATTGACAAATAAGAGGACAAAAGAAAGACCAAGAGGTTCTAACTTTGTCTTCTAATTACCTTTAGTTAACAATGGTGATGATCCACACCACAAACCGTCCAAACCCTAAACCAAGACGTTTAGAAAAGCACCAAGTGAAAATAAAACCACAGATAATGGACAGATATGGGTTTGAAGGTGTCTTAGGAAGTCATCAAGTTCCATCTCCTGCTCAAAGCAGGGATTACTCTGATACTCTGGATTGCACAAAGCCTTGCTCTGCCAAAAAATCCAACTAACCTCTACCATAATCCTATCATCTGTTAACATTGCAGCAGAGCAAGGATGAAGCCCCCACACCTTTTTTTTTTTCTCATCTTGTGGAAAAAGAGAAAGATTTTTATAATAATATATAACAAAAAAAATTGGAGAATGGAGGGTGGGCTTGGTGTTTATGAGACTAAACTTCCAGAATATTCTGAAGCTTTGACCTTCAGTTGGCAAGTTAATCAGCAGATGGGAAGCTGTGAGAGTCATAGGGGAAACGTTGGCAGGGAACATCTTCAGGGAGAAGTGTCAGCAGAAAGTGTCATTGATACAGACTAACCTGAGGAACATGGCAAATCTGAAAAGGTTTTTTTCCCAGTGAAAATTTCTGATTGGCTCAAGTTACCATAACTGATTTTTTAGTACTTGCATTTCTTCATTACAAGTGGGAATTATTAAGGGCCCATCTAGAACATCTGACTCTCAATTTGTGAAGGTACGAGGAGATGGCTCAAAATTTTTAGAAAAACTGGTAATTTTATCTTTTTAAAACTTGTTTTCTTCTTTACTCATGAAAAGTTTGGTGTCACTACACCATTACATCTTTGTGATTTGTACCAGGGATATAAAGTATGTTCAAAGTGGTTTATGACACTTTCCTTAACTCCAGAGGTTTGAAGCACAGAATACCTGATTCAAAGATTAGTTTGGTCTCTTTCTCAAGGAAGTTTAAAGTCTGCTAGCTTGTGATTTAAGAAATGTAAATAAACTGACCTGCTGCTTATTTTTAATTGCTGATCTTTTTTATTCTTAATTTTTTTTTGCAGAAAACCAAGAAAACTACTCAAAAGTTGCAGTGTGTGACTCCAATAACCACATTTTCTCAATGCCAGATAGCAGATATGCAATGAGAAAATGCAGCTCTCAAGCATTTTTATTTCTCAAAACTGATCTTATGAGTTCACAGAATCATAGAAACATAGAAACATGGAATGCTTTGGGTTGATAGGGACCTTAAATCATCTTGTTTCAACTTAGCTGCCATAGGCAAGGACACCTTTCACTACACCAGGTTGCTCAAAGCCCACCCAGCCTGATCTTGAACTCCTCCAGGGATGGGACATTATTATAGTCATGAGCCACCTTTGAATTTTTGATATTTGCCAGTACAAAGAAAAGGGCAATTAAAACAGCTGGGGGAAAAAAGAGAAAGGTGGTTTCTTTGAAACCCTTATACCCAATGTTTAAAATCAATAAGCTCTTGTAAATTACCATAGCACTGGCCCAAGGAGTGTTCTACATCTACTAATTTTCATAATAGCATTATTGCCCATTGCTTTTTTCCCCTGTCTCTTTTTCTCTATTATCACCAACTGCTAAGGAAAGAAAAAGACCAACAAAAAAATCTCACCAAAAACCAACAAACCCAGCCAATAGTGGATGTATTTAAGTCCTGGTTTTGTTGCTGTGAATGGCTACTTTGCAACCAGCAGGCTCTCCTGCCAAACCATTTCTGTGGTATAGTGGATATAGAAACTGCTCAGTCCACAGCTGTGCAACTCCTGTCACTAGAAAGATCCTGATGAATAATTCAGAAATCATGTCCTGCTGACCTCACATATAATAGAAATATAGTCAAATTCAAGCAGGAAAGACAATTTTTTGTTACTCTTTTAATTTGCCTCAGCAGTAATTTTCACTGGAAATTAACTACACTATTCCTCATGCTAATTTTAAAGTTAGCTCTGTTTTACACTGAAGCAGGCTTGAAAATCAGCAGCAGCAACGAGGAACTGAACTTATTCTGTCAGCTCAGTATTGGTAGGGGCCACATAACAATTTCCATGAGTTTTTATCAAAGGTGTGTGCAAGTCCTCACTGCACAAACAACTCCACAGCCTCTGCTACAGTCACTGGCATCAGAATGGCAGCACAAGTTTAGGGCATGCAGTGGTCCTGGGGTGTCAGCATCAGAAACTCATAAAGTACGTCCCTGCAATGAACTTGGGATCCAGTACAGGAAATAATCTGAGGACTTTCTGTTTCCTTTATAATTCTACTAGGAACATGGGTGGACCTAAAGCAAAGTGGAAACATATTCCTTGTTAAGATCAGCCCTTACATCAGTTTCTCAACTGAGGCCACCTAATAAAGTCAGTGGTAGTAAATTTACCACCATTGCCAAGTGCTTAAGAGAGTTTGAATCTAAGTTCCCAGTTTTTAACTTCTTCAGCCACAACCTGCTTATTAATTGAAACTTTCTACAAGTTGTAACTTTTCAGGTTCAGACTTTTTTAATAAACTGATTTGAAATATATGTCATAAGCTGCAAATTTTTCTCATTTGTTGAATTAGGCTGCTTCTGTTGAATGTGTGCTTGGATGGAAGGTGGAATTACTCAAACCCATTCTGGGCAATGAATCTGTATTTGCTCAATACCCTGTTACTTGGTTTTTTTCTATGAAAAATTATGTATTAGTCCAGATTGTGCTGAACGATAGTGAATCCCCTTTGACTCTCTTTAAAGCCCATAATCCTTTCTCTCACTCGTCCTCTGTTAGGCATTTTGATAGAAGGAAAAGAAGGTTGCTGGTTAGAACAATAACCATTTTTAAAATTGCCCCCTTCATTAGCAGACAAGTAGGGGTGCCAGGCAGGAATGTCAAGTCTTGGTTTAGAGTCACAGAAAGGAGGCGTTACTGCATTAAGGATGTTGTGGACTGACTGAATAACTTGGGATTGTTCTGAGCAGGAAATGTTTGAAGCTGTTGGGGGAATCCATGGAGGACAGAGAGAAGGCTGACCTGGTGGGCTGGTGGGTGGAGCTGAGGGACATAAGTGGCTCTAAACAAGAAAAGGGAATGTCAAGAAAAAGTGAGGCAATGAGAGTCAGAGGGAAGTGGAGTGAGTCTAGAGATAAATTTTAATGCTGGGAGAATAAAAGTGTGAAAAACAGAGTAATAAGCAACAAACAGATCTTTATCAAGTGTTTTGCACCAGATATTCTCAGTTTTACCCTCTGAAAGGCAGAATGAAAAAAGACAAGATTATAAATAGGAATTCTACTCATCTTTGCCTCCAAATCCTAGCTCCTTCTTTCACCAAATCTTTCCCCAGCATATTCCATTTTTCTCATCTTGCCTACTGGTATTTCTCTGTTAAAAAAAATAAAATAAAAAAATTGGAAAGTTCATAATGAAAAAGCTTATTAAATCCAGAAGGACTGTATTATTTTCTCTGTTTATTCTGACTACCAGCCACTGCCAGGGTGCAACACACCTCCCAGCACTAACCTGCTCTGTATAGGTCCAATCTCCCTTTGGCTGGGAGAAAAGAGAACATGTCCTGAGGTCTGATACTTCTGTGCCAGAACAAAAGGGAAGTGAGAAAACAGGCATTGCCAACCTCTCTGAAACAAAGGCTGGCTTTGATTGTTTCTAGCTCTGCCTTGGCTTCTTCAGTGTTTCTTTAAAACCTGAGCCACTGCTACATCATCATTGAAATCAGCAAATGCTCAGTGAAAAAACAGATTGGTATTGGACTCAGCAGAAGTCTGCAGTTTTCCAAAGCCATGTAAATGACCCATGAGATCAGGGCTGATGAATTTTCAATGAAAACTCTGCACCCTCACAAATACCACATAAAAACCTTTAAACCTACATTATTTGTTCTCCTCTGCAAGGGAGTCCTCATGAGTGGTGTCATGCCCAGACCACACCGTGAAAACTGTGATGCTCCTTCTGCAACATGGGATTAACTAAGCCCTGTAAAAGATGACAACTCTGATACTCTCAGGGTTTCTGGCAAGCCCTACATGTAAGGACAGAGTTGTAGGAGTGTGTGTATATTTGTGCATGTGTGAGTAATAGGAATAATTGCATGCTACTCAGTATTCATGTCAGAGAAAGTGTGTTTTGTTCAGTACAGAAGAATGCTTGGAGTCTGGTGAATTGTGAAAAGTGGGCAGGATACGAAATGGCATCATCCTGACAGATTTTCCTAGTTTATGGATTGAGTAGAAACAAATAAATCCTCTCAGTATGCTTGGATTGGTTCTTAGCTTAAAATGAGAGGTCTCAGTTTTGTCTCCTATTCAGTAACTCATACTGAGTTACAGAAAGAGTAGAAGGGCAGAAGTAGATGGTGTAGCAATTGCTGGAAGCTGAAGGCTGCAGGCCAGTAGGAAGGTTTGACAAATCAAGGTCCTGAATTTTTTTTTTTTACTTCCTTTACTGAGCTTAATTTAATACTTCAAAAAAAATTTTTTGCTATATTTTTTCTTCTCTGAGTTCATTCTTGTATAACATAATGTCATAGCTAATATTTAGGAGAATATTTTTTATGTGTGGTTGCTGCATTCCAGGGTTGCTCATAGGCTAAATTTATCAATCTTAATGCCCAAATTGAAATGCTAAAACTATACATCATCAATGAGTATAGCCTGGCATTGAGAAGTACAGTTGATGCCTCCAGTGGAATCAGTTCTTGTCCTTGCCATAGTCTCTGAAGACATTGAGAACTTATGTTTTATCCTGTATCTGCCATTCTGATCTTATCCCCAGGGATATGGACTATAAGGTGGTTCAAATCAACAAATTATAGAGATATCAACCCAGAGCAAATTATATTATTATAATTATAATATTTAATATTAACAAATATTATTTATTAGAAATAGAAAGGGTTTTTAAAAGGTTTTCTATATCCCTTTCAGCTGTGACAATGTTTCTTTCTGTTTCCCTGTTTTTGTTAAAACCTTAAGCACACTCCATTGATAAATTCATTGCAATTTTTTTCCGTTTTACTTCTCTGGCTAATGTAGTGGAAAGCATCCTTTCGCCTGGCTATGCTGATTCAACCAAGCATGTACTTATTTTTATTCTCATGTTGAGGAGGATTTGATAACCTAGCTATCAAAAACTGTGTTGTGAGAGACTATGGATGCAGAGAATACTATATTTTTGTAAAAAACCTGGAGAATCAGAAAAACCAAAGTGTCTCAGTACCTCTTTTTAGGCCTGAACAAAAATCAGCCAAGTTTAATATAATTAGAGTTTGGAAACACTTGTCCTGACTTTAATTATATTTAGCTTAATTAGTTCTGACTTTAATTTAATTATGTTTAGCTTAATTATGTTTAACAATTAGATAAAATGCATGGTAAGTCTCTCTTAGCAAATCCTCCCTTGCTCACTGTTAGCAAGGGAGAAGCAGCAAGTTATACTGTACTTCAGGAGAAAAGTTGAGAAAGAATTCTTGTTAGTAGAACTAGATTCTCATTTTAGGGGAAGGTTACTTGAAATAAGACTCAGTGAAAAGGTTTATATGTCATCAAAGGGGTATCTGCTCTGAGACTGTGTGCTTAAGTACCCATATGAAATCTGAGCTTTTTTCCAGCATTGATATTATTAATTCAGACCTCATTTCCCAGGCATCCTCCTGCCCTCTTCATAAACTGGAGGTGATTCCTACAGCCTCAAGGTTCCATCTTCACAGCCTAATTGTCTTCTTAGTTCTTATACGTGTCCAGGAGTTTTGCCAGTCGATTTTTAACACAAAGATGCACTGATTTTTATTGGTTTGCTGCTGTGAGGTTTTTATGAGTTCCAGTCCTGGTCTATTTTGCATGTACTGGAGAGGGAACCAGGATATGTAGTAAAAATTGTGGCCTCCCCATGCCTGGAAGTGTTTAAGGCCAGATTGGATGCAGCTTTGAGACACCTGGTCAAGTTTCTGTGTTGTGTTGGATAAGTTTGCTCATAATACCTCATGGCATCTTTAGAGAATTAATGTATTTTGGTACAGGAATGTCTTCATTTGATTAAATTTGGCTTTTCACTTAATAAGGTGAACACTGTAAGGGAAGCTCCTTTGTTCTCATAAGGTTTTTTTCTAGGACTTGATTGTTTCACAGCTTTGGGTATGCTATGAATGCAGTGAGATTTGAAGAATAAGATTCATTGTGGTTTGTATTTTCACCATATACTATTGCCATTTTAATGTTTATTCTGGTATCTGGATGGTCAAGTGTTGGAATATTTCAGATGTGGTTTGGATGATGGTGATAACTGGTCTTGCAGATGAAATCAGGAGCAGTGTTCAAGATGTCACTTTAGTATCTAGGTACAGCAGGGGGTTGCTGGGCTTGCAGATATTAATTCCTGCCATCTTTTCTTCTGAATATTCATTTGGCTAGTAGGTGGCAAATCAACAGTAGTCTGGAATGAATTATATTTATTTAACTCACTCCTCTCCTAATAATGTCCTTGTCAGAAATTTAAGCTACCACTATGCTGTATAGTAAATACCACACAGCCTTAAAATATATGATTGTACCTAATATTTAACATCTAGAGCAATAACTACTTTTAAAATGGTATAAGAAAATAGTGAAAAAGAAACATAATGATAGTTTTTGTACTGATGATTATATACCAAAAGTAGAGCCTTGCAAAAACCTCATCTAATACACAAAAAGGAAAAAAAATTGTCTCCATTGCTGATTTTCATTGCAGGGATAAAAATAAAATACAATTCAAATGTATCCTCTAAAAGCTTCCACTACATAGCCTGTCTTAACCTACAGTACCACTTTTTTCCTCTAACCTATTACTAACTCATCAGCATAAGCAAAGGAATTAGATATTTTCAATAGCATTTGCAATTATAATGAATACTAGTGATTGCATGACTCCTTCCTGTAGTTGTCCTTGAGATGATTATGTGCATGGGTTTCAAAAGGACAACAACCCCTCTGCAAATACTTAAAACTCTGGTTTGGACTTTAATTTATAACCTGGATTCCTTTCTCCCCTCTAACACAATACTACATTTTCTCCATAAAATTTTTTCACTAAAAACTTTTTCACTAGTTTTTGCATCTTTTAGTCTTCCCTGTAGGCTTTCTTGGTGACATGCAATAACTTTGTGGGAACCTTTCACTCCACAGTCATCCCTCAACAGCACACACAGAAAAAAAAACCACTGTTGTTCATTCAAGGATCAATTCTCATGAGCATGTACCAGAATTAACTGCACTTATCTCAGTGCACTCACAGATCTAAGGGCAGTTTCCATCTCAAACCTCTTTCTTTTTTCTGAGCATCACTTGGAGAAAGAAATGGTAAAGATAAGGTAGGTAACTATGTTCACCTGGCTATGGTGAAACTCTGGAAACTGGGTTAATTAGCAATTGCAGGTATGCAGTGTTGAAAGACACAATACAGTCCTTCATGCTAATTCAATCCTAGACAGGGATTCATAACAGCTGTCAGAAAAGGCCTCCAGCCAAGCTCCATTTCTGATCCTTGATGTTTTTCCTTCTAAAGGCTATGCAGTGCAACATTAATGAGGCTCATAACTCTCTCTCCAGTTCCTGCCACCTGCTTTCCTCTGACTCTCCCACCCATTTTCCAGGTTTTTCCTTCTGTCACTTTGCAGCAAATTAACACAATGAAAACACGTCCAAATCTGAGAGCTTAGGTCCCTCAAGGGATCCCAGAGCTGCCAAGAGACTTTCCTAGTGTGGGCTGCAGTGGCAATGGATATACAAGAGGAAACAGGAGCATGTCCTAAACGTTCTTGGACAAAACACTCTACATATCTTCAGCTCTTCCTCACTTTTCTGTTTTGGACTTCTGAAAAGGTCATATCAGGACAAGTGCACATGTTTTTCAAGGACAAGGTAATATATCTAGGGATGATGGATATAGTAAAAATTGGAGTTCTGTTCAAACAAAAGTCTGTGCTCACTGCTCTTACTATTTTCATTAGAAATAGCTTTTATTCTGAGAGGGAGATATTTTTCCCCACTGAAGTATGCTTTTCAAATACCTCCTACCATACTCTCCAGTTGTCACTTGTAATTGGACTATAAAGCTGGGCAGGAGTGTGTGTCAGACTGCTGGAGTGGGGGAAGACTCTACAGAGGGATCTGTCCAGGCTAGATCAAAGGGCTGAGGACAATTGTATGAGACTCAAAAAGGTGAAGTGCTGGGTCCTGTACTTGGGTCACAACAGCCCCAGCACTACATACTTGAGGAGGCATGGCTGGAAAGCTCTCCAGAGGAAAGGACCTGGGAGTGCTGGTTGACAGCCAGCTGACAGCAGTGTGTGCCCAGGTGCCCCATGGCAGCCTGGCTTGTGGCAGAAATACCGTGTCCAGCAGAGCAGGGATTGTCCCCCTGTACTCAGCACTGCTGAAGCCACACCTCAAAATCTGCATCCAGTTCTGAGCCCCTCACTGCAAGGAAGACATTGAGGTGCTGGAGCATGTCCAGAGAAGGGCAACAGAGCTGGTGAAGGGTCTGGAGCACACGTCTGATGAGGAGTGGTAAGAGTTGGTCTCTTCTCCCAGGTGAAAAGTGATGGGACAACAGGGAATGGCCACAACTTGTACCAGGGGAGGTTTAGTTTGGCTATTAGGAAACATTTCTTACACAGTAAGTTTTTTAAGCATTAGAACAGACTGCCCAGGGAAAATGCTGTAGCTACCATTGGTGGAGACACTTAAAAGATGTGTAGATGTGGCACTCAGCAATGTGGTTTAGAGGAGGACTTGGCAGTGTTAGGTTAATGGCTGGCCTCGATAAACTAACAGGTTTTTTCCAAGCTAAACAACTTTATAATTCTATGAGTTATAAACTCACTGCCTCATGAGGAAGAAAATTAAAAAGCCAAAGTATAACATTTTTATTCAATTCAATTGAATTCACCAGCAGAATAAGGAGATGGGCAAATATAGGGAGACTTAAGGGTTTTTATTTTGAGAGATAAAACCTGGGATTGAAGCAAAAAAAAAAAAAAAAAAAAAGACATACGATGTTTGATTTCCTCTGTGCCCTCCCTAAACAAAGAGAAAAACAAGAAAAAAAGAAGAATAAGAGGAAAAAACAAAAAAGACAAAGAAAAAAGACCTTAAAAATAATCTCAATGTTTAATATGCCTTGCTGCAGATAACTTAATGTCTCACCACCTTCCAGGGTGTTTTTCCTTCCTTAGCAATACAGTTCCCATTTCCACTGTAGCATTAGCCAGAAAGCCTTCTTCTGCACATTTGTTTTGTCTGTTCCTCTCAGAAATGTAAGCAGGAGACAAGTCTATTAATACCACCAAAAAAAATGTACTCAGCATGCAAGTAATTCCACAAGGTACAAGCTGCAAGTGCTTGTTCATCTGAAGCTATTGCCACAGCTCAAGTAATTACTGAAAGGCAAAATAAGAAAGATGGCATCCATTTAATAAGCAAGATTACAGCCTTTAGGGTGTATTCGATTATCTTTACACAACTGTTAATCTTTTCAATGTTACAGCATCTGTGATTAAAGTTATAGGTGCTAATGAAGTGTGGCCTTATTTAATACTTTTCATGTGACAAGCAGAGGCTTATGATGGATGCTGTTATTACACTCAGAGTGGGTAAATCTGCCATCAGCTGTGTAGCACCCAGATTACCTGAGTGCATGAAGCCACTGCACAGGGATGCTTGACTCATCTTCCTGTTGACAGCACCACTGAGAAAGGTGGCAGCTCTAAGAGGAAAAGATCAAGAATGAGGAGAGATGA
Source organism: Cichladusa arquata (assembly GCA_026413545.1). NCBI lineage: Eukaryota > Metazoa > Chordata > Aves > Passeriformes > Muscicapidae > Cichladusa > Cichladusa arquata. Next base: position 112,421,691 of record JAOTQP010001286.1, on the reverse strand, counting down.
AGGAACAAGACCACTTGATGTTAACACAGGTACTGTGCTAAAGGTACTATAAATTCTGGCAGCTGGTGACAGGCTTAAAAGGCACTGAATTAAAAAAAAATTTAAATCCACAGACATTATGTATTTCCAGAACTTACACTTTGGTCTCGGGGCTTGAGGAATATTGACACTTTGCCCTAGAGCATGGCCACAAAGCCCTGCTGAAACATCAGTATGGTGAATAAATTGCAGAAACAGCCAGGTGTATACATAATTACACTTTCATTATATCTTAATAGAAGTGATTCCACATCTGTCAGTAGGAGTCCTATTTTCCCAGCCAAAATGAAAGCTCTGGGTCATAAAAACATGTCAGAGCGGCTAATTAGTACCATTGAGTTTGGGAAGTCAGTTCATCCAAATGGACTAAATATTCTATATCTGCTTAGGAGGGGAAACATCTGTGAGCATAGACCTTCCTGCAAGTATCTAAGTAATTATTTGCCTTTATGTTTATAGGCCCTAAATGCACTCTTAGTTGTCCTCAGTATGTTTCCACTGTAATAATCAGAAATTGCTAGTCTGATTGAAAAAAAAAGTGTGCAAAACTTGCATTCGTCAAAGATGGAATATTCACAGTTGTAGTGGTTAGGTTCTGTATATGTGCTCAGTAAAATCCTGAATGCACGTGACAAAACAAAATGCAGGAGCTTTGGAGAAGGTGCAATCTATGTGGCATGACTTATAAGCACAAATAAATAAATACTGATTGCTTTGAATTAATATAGTCCACAGTCCATCTGGAAACATCACTTGAAGAAGTTCATCACCTGAAAACTTTTATTTCATGAAAACCCAGAAATTTTGCTTCTCCTGAGCCCTTCTCTGCAATGTCTGCCATCCTGTTTAAGACTTAGAAGCAGTCAGATACAATGAAATATCTTTATTTCCTTAGAGCCCTATGCCTGACTCTGGTCACTGTGTTGTTTTTGATCAAAGGACTTTCATTACTGATTGTCTTTAACCAACTTCTGACATCAGACTTTTCTATTGTTTTCACAATCTGATCTTCATTGCTGAAAACCAGGAAGTCCACAGCCTTTTGAAATAATTTGTCTTTGATACAGGAAGTTTTATGAATTTTAAAACTTTCCTGCCTAACATACATATGAGGATCTCATTTTGTCTAATTACATGGGTTTGAATTAATACATCAATGTCTTACATGACTGCATTCTAACCTGAAAGGCTGATTGTATCTGTGAGAGCACTGTCACATATTGCAGGAACTAATTAAAGACTGCACAGCTTCACAAATCTCTTGTTCGATTAAATATGCTGCAATTATATCAGTGTCAGAGGGTGGATTTGGAGAGAAAGATTAAACTTACATAGGTGAGAGCTTCTACACCCATTGTAACACTTGAATGAAAACATAACAGCTAAATTGCTCTCTTAATATTTTTTTAAAATCACAGGCATTAAGAAAAGAAAGTTTTAGTGGATTTGATATAATCTTTTGCTAAACAACTGATTGATAAAATACACTTTCATTCTTGGATACAAAATTCTGAAGAATTTTTCTCTTTCTATTTTCTTGTTGTGTTTACTGTTAAGTTTTATTTTAAGATAAGCATATGTGTACAAATAAAAAGTAACACACATTAGGTACAGTGGCATCAAAGTTTACAGAATTAACTCAGGAGTTGGATGCCATGGGTTCCTTCCAACTCAGGATACTCCAAGATTCTATGAACCCTGCTAAAAACTAAGCAAGTTCCCAGCATGGAAAATACCTCTAATTCCTAATGTTCCACAAAAATTATTCTTAGCTTACTATAACTTCTGAAAATGTCTTTGTTACAAGATACTGTCTTCAAAATCCTCAGTTTCCAGAACAACTTTATAGCCAGCCAGGGTAAAATGTTTTAAGGGTCTTTGACTGCCTGAAGCATTTTGTGGAAAGGTCAGCAACCGGGCCAGGCAAAGTGATTAGACCTCTTTATAACCCACAGTGACCTCCAGAAAGCAACCAGCAGAGCTTTGGTTTGAAAGAGGAAAAGAGGAAATTATTAAAAGATGCAGAATATCTCTGCCAACCTGCTGATGTAGAATCAGAGAGCTGGCAAAAGCCACAGGGCAGGGCAGAACCAGGTGAGTAACTGTGATGATCCAAAAAAAGCCTGGAAGGGCATTAAAAATCTATAATAGAGGCCAGCTTTGCAACCATACAATTAATCCCATTGCATGTACCTGGAAGGTTGTTTCACTGCCCAGGTTGTTCCATGCCTGCCCACACCTACTGACACAGCAGGGCAGAAATGTTCTCCTTCACAGCCTGCCCTTCCTCCTGAAGCTGTTGCTGCCTTTATGCTCTTGGATTTTCAATTTCTCCTTAAACAGGAGCTATGGTGCTTCAAAATAATTGATTGTTCCTCTCCATAGATCCTTAGCATGTTCCAAAATCTTCCATTACTCTGTACAGAGTGGGGTGGTGCAGGAGGCTCCCATTACACTACATTGCTCTTCTCGCTCCATGGCCATATGGATGGATATCCTTGCTCCCACCTCCCTGTTTGGTAATGTTCAAAGGGGAAAATTACACTCCATTTCTATGTCTAGACAGAGAGATTTGCTTTCAAAACTGCAATTATATTTTTAAAGTTTGAAATGACTAGCTAATGAACTGATCTCACTATATAAATGAAAATTAAGAAGTGATCATTCAATACTATCAGCGCACATACCAAAAGCTGCTCTTTCTGAACAGAAAATTCTGTTACCTGCTGTTCAGTTAATTCACTGTTTGGATTTTCCTCAACACTTCTAAATCCAGTAGAAACTGTGTAAATACTTTAAAATTATTAAGAGGCAATAACAAGTTTTTGTCTTTATGTAGGTTGTCAGAATTTCCACACGAAGCTTGAACTGGAAAGATTATTTCAAAAAATAATGTTTGTCAATGCATTATAGAAGGTCACTCAATTGGATTTCACATATAGTGGAATTACTAGAATGGTTATTTCCTAGTTAAGTGAACAAGTAGTTCTCAAGAAAAATCGTCAGTGGGCTGCACTATGTAACTTTACTTTGTCTTAGGTGTTTTGCCTTTGAAGTTAACAGCTTGCCACAATTATACTTTAAGGGTCTCACAATGATTATTCATGGATCTTTGCTATTATGTCAGTGAATCATCAAAGGAAAAAGGTTAGATTGATTTCTGCAAAAGATGAAGCTTTGTCAAAGACAATTTTCAGAATAAAAGGAAAAATGCAGTTTTTAGGTTGTAATGAAGCAAAGGTATTAAAAAACACACAGATAATTATGTTCTAACATATGACTTCTTTTGTGTGTGAAGAACAACCTTTTAAAAGCAATGCACAGAGAACTAAATACACTAACCACATAATTCTTTTCGATAGGATTTGTCCAGATTTCTTCTTGTGTACTGCAATGAAAGTTCACTCTCACAGAACTCAGCTCAAAGGCTTTTTGCTAAAGACAGCACTGCACCAGGTGGAAAACGCAAAATGAAGAAATAGGCTTCAGCTGCATCAAAGAGAACATGAATTTTGCTGTCCTTAATAGATGAAAGGGAAAAGCATTGTTGCAGTACAACATCCCGTTCTTCCTAATTATTGTCATTGCATGAGAAGTGCACTATACTGTGCAACCCCTCTTAATGTGGAAAGATCTCTTAGCTATTCTCTACATAATTATACAATAATTAAAATACAACCAAGGACTATCAAATTCTGCAAAAGAGTTTTTCAACAATTTCTGTGAATCCTATTATAATGAGTTCTGAGTAAAAAGCAGAGAGCATCTGTTTCGTACTTTCTAATCATATGTTCTTTCTGAAAAATTGGGGACTATCAAATCAACTTACTTGGCCAGGTTGAAGCCAGGGTAGAATTGAAACTTCTGATGTTACAAAGCTGTTTAAACTCAAACTCTTCTTTGGTACCAAAGCAAGACTTAAAAGTACATTGGGGACTGTATCACTCTGTCCAAAAGAAGTGTAGAAATAGGTGTTGGGATTACAAGATTGACCTCCTTGTAAATATTGTGAAATCTAATAAAATCTTTCACTACCAAATGTGTAATTAATTGAATTTCTCAATTTCCCACTGAATATTAAGAACTCCTGAATTTTTACCAGGTAGGACACTCACACACCAGAAGCAAATTTTCCTTGTTCATAGAGTTCTCTCTTTCACACTGCTCTGTGCTTTTTTTTCACTGTTGGAAAAGTCACAGAGAAGGTTTAAAAGTGCTCCTGATTTAGCTGAGTGATCCTTGGGGTATCCCACATGGAATATCCATATTGCATGAAGTATCGGGGGATTTCCCAGGCACTCAGTCTTGAAGACTTTGAAAAAAAAACATACCAAAATGAAACAACTAGATAAATAAAACAAAAGGTCCTTTGGAGATAGTGTCAGCTGGAATAGTTTGTAGGTGAAGGGCCCTGACCATCCCACTAGAAGTACTTTTACAAGTTTAATTTTCTAGGCAAAGTGTTCTTGGAATGGAGAATATTCCATCAGGAAATGGTGAGGGCTTTGTGGGAAAGATTTTGAAGGGACCACAAGAAGGAGGGTGTTGTCCTGCCATTGACCATGCAAATAAATATTTTTGCAGCTGCTTGGAAGGTTAGAACTGTCAGCTGTCATTCAAAGAGAGCAAGATGCACAAACACCTTTGATATATTTAATCTCAGCCTTCAGATCTTAATCTAGCTATACAAAATAGAAGAATGTGGTAGCAGAAACTGAGAAGCTTGCTAATGAAATCTGGGGAAAAGCAGATTAAAGGGGTAGTAGAATATTTCAAGGCCCATTTACAGAACAGAGTTTTCAAAACCTTCAATGCAACCAAAAGAGGCATTGTGCTTTCTGATTTCTTCTCCTTCCCATAATGAGAAGTTTGGTAGGGGAATCTATAAACACGTAGGGTCTTCTTCACTTTGGGTAGTTGGTTATGTAATCTGTGAAGATCAACAAATTTTATTCTTGATTCCCCCTCTGTTGCTGACAGCCATTTGAGATTAAGCAAGTCAAGACAGACAGTAAAGGAGATGTCAATGATGTGGTATTTTATCTAAATCCCTTATATTTTCATGCTCTGACTCATCTGAATTTGTCCTGGTATCTTCAGAAGAAAACTTTTCTTCATGTCAACCTCCCCAAACTAGTGATATTTCCACAAGTAAAAGGCCATGCAACCTGTCAGAAAGATAGGTCTTAGTCTTCTTAGTATTTAAAGAGCAAAGAAGAGCTATGCTGTCTGCAATTTCCCAGTGACAATAGCTCCATGCTCCAGCCATCATTATATGGCTTACAGATGTTATTGAAGCTGCTACAAGAAAATCCAGCTGATGGACAAAGAAGGTCCAGATCTAATTTCTGAGGATAAAAACATTCTTCTGACTGTGACTGCACACAGGTAGCTTACTGGGGAACTTGTCAAATATTTCTTATTCTGATAGGGAAAAGATTGCGTTCACCACTTAAACTTGTTTCATTTCCTGAGATCACATCTCAAAACTCATTTTCTCAGCTATGGGTCCATTTTCAGAAGGGAAATTTCCATTTTTAGGTTACTTCACGTATTTATTCTAGGTTCTCTGATGAAAACTGTTCTGTCTCAATTCACTTATCTTTCAAGGTTCATTGAAGTTCACAACTAATCTGACAGATTCATAATTAATACTTCCTATGAATTAACTTACTCTCAAAGACCAACTTCAATGAGTGTAAGAAATTGATGTCATAATGGCAAAATCATGAATTACAGCAAAAATTCCTAATCATGGGCAATCACCAATCGGAGAAAGAAACAAGCCAATACAGTAACTTTTAATGACTTTTTTATACCTAGAGCATTATGATCTATCCACTGACTAAGGGAATTGTATCTGGAAAGCGTTAGGTAGGAGGCTTACATAATGTAGTTCATCTAAAGTGCTTTCCTAGAACTTCCTGACTGAATTTTGCACATTGCATTTGAATACAATACTGCTCTTCATTTCTTAGGTTATTTTCACAAATCCAAAAAACTTGTGAATGTTCATCACAGACTTTTTCCTTTCTATGCTTCCTTTTCTAGCCTAAAGAGTTTGCAATGACTCGTCTTTTAATTCAGTGCCACATTCAAATGAGAAAATAAAGTTTGAGCATAGATTTATTTTATATTCATTTTAATTCCCATTCCATGTGCTTTTCACAGCTGCTCATTTTATTGAGTCACTTTTCCAAATGAAAACTCCAGCTGCTCTGGCCTCACAAACCATATAATACATGTTGTATAAGCCTGTTTCAGTAGACTGTTAGAGAGACTCAATGGTTATTGTTTTCCTCATCTTCCACCTCTAGCCAGAAAATCTAGTGTTTAGGTTTCAGTTGCAAATGCAGTCTTTGAAAGTCCCTTTGAAAGTCCAAGCAGTTTCTTACTTGTATTCCTTAGAAAATGAGAGAGAAACACATAATCACAGAATATTTTCAATTAGAAAGTAGTCTCAAGGATCACCAAGTTGACCTCCTGCACAGCCCCATCCCCAAGAGTCACACCACATGAAAGGTTTCTTGAATTCTGTCAGGTTTGGGACTGTGGGCACTTCCCTGGGGAGCCTGTTCCAGTGCCCAACCACCCTCTTGGTGAAGAACCTTTTCTTAATATCCAACCCAAATCTCCCCTGACACAACTTCAGGCCATTCCCTTGGGTCTTGTCGCTGGCCACCACAGAGCAGAGGTCAGTGCCTGCCCTCCCTCTTCCCCCCAAGAGGAAGCTGTAGGCTGTGATGAGGTCTGCCTTCAGTCTGCTCTTCTCCAGGCTGAACAGACCCAGTGCCCTCAGCCACTCCTCACACAGCTTGCCTCAAGGCCCTTCACCTTCCTCATGGCCCTCCTTTGGACACTCTCTAATAGATTTATGTCCGTCTTATATTGTGGCACCCAAAACTGCACATAGGACTCAAGGTGAGGCTGCCCCAGCTGAGAGCAGAGCAGGACAATCCCCTGCCTTGCCTGGCTGATGATGCTGTGCCTGATGCCCCCCAGGACAGGGTTGCCCCTGCTGGCTCCAGGGCACTGCTGACTCATGTTCAGCTTGCCATCGACTCTTTCCACAGTACAGCTTGCCATCATCTCATAGCTTGCTTTCTTTATTCTCCTCAGTAATTTCTAGGTTACAGGACAACTTTAAAGAAAATCTGGCATGTTTCCAGTTGAGCCAGTTTCCCTATGCCTGATGCAAATAGGTGTACAGGCTGAGAAGAGACCATTAACTTAGCCCTTCTCGGACATCAAAGAACCCATGTTCATGCACAACCTTGAGACACAGTCCTTTAGGATGAGTTATTGATCCTGATGTTGAGGTGTTTTTACATATACATAACTCTGTAACTCAATTAATTGCCTGGCTTCTGGCCATTGCCAGTCAATGGGACGCAGGCAAAGATGCCTGTGTTTGCAAAAAACCTGACATTTAACATCCCACGGGGCAGTTCATAATGCAAGAGGTCTCCATTCACCCTAGAGAGTCTCAGCTCCAGTGTCTAGCTACAGTTTTCCTTGGAATAGCTTTGGGACACCAAGAAGCCAATACTCACTAACAACACAAGCAGGTTAGGCTCTGAATTCAGTTAATTCCTATACCAGCACATTATCTGCACAAAAACTGATTCCTGTTACATTTCTACTTAGAATGCACACTTTTCCTTCTGGAGAAGCTCATGGAAGTCAACTGGATTTTGTTTGTTGATACCAGCCTCTCCAGGGGTATTGATGGGAAGTCTGTGTACCTGTCTCACATGCAGCGATCCCGCTCCTTGCCACAGACCTCTCCAACTGTGTGTCAGTATTTTATTTCTCACTGCTGAGCAAACTGCTCGAGGTACTTGCCAAAGGATGCTGCAAAGTCTGTTAATAGTGTCAATTCCTTGAATCCTCTCATATTGTCATGACCCAGGACCATACAGAAAAAATAAATCTGCTGACACCAGCTGAATAATGTCTTTTGGAGCCCATGGGAAAGACTTTGAAACACTCCTGGTATAAAATTCCAGCAGTACAGCAGTGAGACTTGCTCTGCATCATCAACTTCAAAACAGCACTTCTTTTCAACTACCTGATGACTGGATGAAGAAAATAAACTGCAAAAGCAGCTGTTTGGAGTGGTATTATCAAACAGCCATGCTGTCAAGGTTTGACTTGGATTTGCTAATTCTAATATATTTAATTTCTTTTAGAGGTAGGATTTAAGAGCAAAAACAAGGCAAACCTAAAACTTAAAAGGGTGTAAGAAGAAATTTATTAATAACACAAAAAAAAAAAAAAAAAAAAAAAATTGCATTATGTACTTGAAATCCATCAGATAATTATATGCCCAGGAACGGGAACGAATGTACTGCC
>JAOTQP010001286.1:112393014-112413197 GCA_026413545.1 Cichladusa arquata | reverse complement strand
TGTGCCACCCCCGCCCGGCCCGGCCGCATGGAGAAGGGGGGCCGGGCCAGGCCAAGCCCGGGGCCGAGCCGAGCCGGAGCTGATCTGACCTCCGCGGAGGCCGGAATTCGAAAGAGACCGGTTAACTTTACCAATGTGATTTATGAAAGCGAAATAACTTTTTAATTGGTTACTTGGGTTGTCAGCTACTAAATCAGCCCTCTGACTGGTCTCTGGAGCTCACAGAGGAAGCTCCACAGGGAAGACAGCCCTCCTGTTTTCGGGCCCGGTGCTGCTCCTCTCAGGCATCTTCCCCTCCCATGTGAAACCAGCACACATGCTAATACTCCAAAAAGGATAAATTTCCAAATCTAATCCTTTGGAGGATGGATCTGCACCTAACCCATGCTAAAAGAAGCATCTGGATTTATTGCAAATTTTGGTAGTAAGAAGTTGGTTGCAAACTGCAAATGGATCCTTGGGTTCCCACTTTCAACACTGCTCTTCGCTTTGCCTCCTAAAACCTCCAAACGCTAAGCAATGGTTTGCTGTCTAATCCTTAGTATCCTGCCTTAGTTTTTCAGCAGAGTCTTCTGTTTTATCACAGCACTGGAGATTGGATGAAGGAAAAGAAAAGCTTCCTCTATTTTTTCAAAACTTATAATTTATCTTTGTGAATGCTAAGATGGTAACTAAGGACACAGAAATCAGAATAATTAAACTATGTTGTTCCTTATTCTCATATTTTTATCTTTAGCTTTTTCTTTTGTGTGCAATTCAACAGATTTTAACTTCAGCTTTCATCTTCACTAAACAATACCACATGTTTCAGCTTCAGCTATTTCTATTTGCTTTCACATATAAAAAATGTTGTAGTTCAGAAGCAATGCTTTACTGTGAAATTGTTCTTCTGTTAAAAAATAATGTGTGCAATTAAATCAACACTGTTATGTTTTCAAATAATAAAAATTCAAAAAACTAGTTTTCATATGCTAAAAAGTTCCTCTAGGCTCGTTGCAAAACATTGATACATTATCAAATGCATTAGCAACAAAATGGCTGAACACAGAATTAATTTATTAGATTAAGTAAATATTTAAAATTCTTTCTAGTTTACAGGGTTCTTTTAATACTGAGGAAGACTGTCTCCAAGGGGTTTACACTGTACCATTACCAATTCTGTCTCACTGTCTATTCACCATGATTTTCCACAAAAGACCCAGTCCAGTAAGGCCTTGGAGCTTTCAAATTCTGCTGCTTCAATAAACATCTGCAATCCTTCAAAGGTGATCAGCTCCTTCTTCAGATAGAAGTACAGTATAGACATGTGAATTATTTAATGAGTTATAATGCAGCAATTTTATTTGAAATGTTCTTCAATTCCCTCCAGGCTACCCCATTTCTACTGCAATATGATAACTAATCCTATATTTATTGCTTGTGAACTCACACAAGTTTAAAGCTAAGAGGCTGGGCAATTTCTCATCAGAAAAAATACAAAAGAAAAAGCAGATGTCTACTAACACCCACTATCAGAGCTGTGAGTCTCCTCATCTTTATAACATTTTATAATAAACTCCTTCAATTTGGTTGGGTGTTTATAGTTTTCTATCCGTAGTAGATCAATTTTTGCCCTTAGCCTTTGAGATTCTTGTACAAACCCTTAATATTTACAATTAAAACTTTAAAGTAATTATTTCCAGAAATGACAGCTTACAGAGTTAATAAATTTATTTTGAAATTGATATGAAGCTTCTATCTACTAAATTGCAAAGCCCAGAAGGTGCTGCTATAATACAGCTCAAACGCCCACCTGCTGAGCAGGGTGAGCATTCTTTGGGCTCTTTGCTTGGTGATTTTGTCTATAACCTCTCATCACTGATGTCTTCATGCAACTTTCCAAAGAAAAAGAGCCAAATCATTATGCTATTCATTATGAATAATTACCTGGTCGTAAGAAATATCCATTTGTGACAGCCATAGATTTTTTTCTCCACATGCTCAAAATTCAATACAAATCTGCTTCCTTTCATTGGTCATCTGCTTTGCTATGGTGGTGATTAAATGTGATTATATACTTGATGTTGTCTTTCCCCCTCAAGCAACTAAATTTCAAAATGCAGAGTCTAAGTACCTCTACAACAGACTTTTTTTGTCAATCTATAATATCAACTGTACAGTAAATTAGATAGAGCTCCATGCTTCAGTATTGTTCATGTCTGAGTCTCAGGTGGTATTGATGGGCTGGTTTTGTGCTCATTTGAGATAAGCAGGAACTAAAATGTTGAATATTGTACTGTATTATACATAATAAAGTCAATCCTTGCAAGTGGCTGAAAATGTAAAGGGAAGTTTTAGTGGAAAAAGTGAAGGCAGTAACATTTTGTCTTCCTGCAGGAAAACGACTTTTTCTGTGAGAGTTATTAAAAAAAAATTCCTTTGATTTTTGCTCTTCTCTCTCAGAAAGCTTGGCTCTGTATTTCTAGACCAGCACTTTCCTAAGGATCACCCTACCAACTTCCAACCAAGACCAAAAGCTGGGACATCCCCAGACTACTCTAGGCACACCCAGTTTGCCCTCTCTGAGTACCTTTAGGAACAACCACAATCCTACAAGATCTAGCCCATTTTGGGACCTGCTTTACCTCCAGTTCCCCTCTGTAAAGCTCATCCCAGTGATCCAGCCCATGCCCTCATCCTGCACCATCTACCAGGTTTCTGCAGATCACCTTTGCACCATCACCCCTGCAGCCTGTGGGTGGCCAGGGGGCAGGACCTCCAGAAAATCTTGGCTAGAACTGGACAAACTCACTGCCCCAGTGCTACCAGGGACCAGCTTTACCTCCATGACTGCACAATCAACTACATTTCAGATGCTCATGAAACTACTGGGAATTTGACTGAACCACAGGAAGTTGCCAGCCTACAAAGTAGAGGCTGTTGTCACTTTTCAGAGGGCCTGCAGCATTTTCCAAGAGTTTTCTGCCTCTCAAAATGCCTCAAAATGTTCCAAGTGTGTGACACATGGGAAAAACCACACCCTGGTCCTGCTGCTCCACCTGCATGCTCCTCATGCTTGGTGACATTCCTCCCCAAGTGAGGGTTGGCCAACATCCAGTTTCTCCTTGAATCCTTCAGAGCTCTCTTGGATTAAATTTATCTGTAGACCTCCTCACACCTTGTTCTGGGACAGATTTTTATTCAAACGAACACAGGAGAAATAAATGCAGGTTGGTCCTAGAGTGACTCTCACTCAGAGAGATTAATATGCCAGATGAAACCAGTAAACTAAAAATGAGAGCACCAATGCTTAATAGTAATGATAGTCCCACTAGTCCAGGCCACAGCTCACACAGTCTGCTGAAGCACTTGCTGGAAGTCCCCATCATCATAGTCAAAAACTCACATTCAAAAGCAGAATGTGAGAAAGAGAAAAAACCCTTGGACCTTGAGAGAAGCTCTTGTAACCTCATAGCTGACCTTTTCTCCACCTAGTTGCTTTGTCTCTTGCTGGTGAATGAACCACCTCAACAATGACTTTACAGGTTCCCCTGGGTCTGTCCATTTCCCTGGGTCAATGCTCCTCCTTCCAAAGCTGCTGCATCTTGCAGGTCCTGGAGAGCCAGGGAAGCTGCTTTCTGGTGCTCATGGACAGCACAGTGGCAAATTAATAATGAGGAGGGAAATAACAGCCTGTGGTTTTCCTACCAGATCCTGAGATCACAAATTTTCTGTTATGCCCCTATTCCTGGAAACTCATGATGTTTCTGGTCTTCCTACTTATTCTCTTGGGGATTCTTCAGTATAGAAAACCATCTCTCATTTCCTTTCCTGGCCATAGCACTTCATTCTTCCATCCTTCTGTCAGGACTTTCCCTTCACTACCAGCTGAAGTGATCCTGGAGCACCTTGGCATGCACAGTAGGCATGTCCTAACCCTGTGATGAATTTGGCAAATGCACCAAGCCCCAGCCTCCATCTCTAGACTTTCCTTGGACAGGCCAGGTTCAATCTCATTGATTGATGCACTTGGAAGGCATGTTCTGCTTAGTGGTTCCAAAAATGACCTTCCTTACACTATGGGAAGAGTGTGGGGGCTTTCTTTGAGCTTCAGGCTGTCCCTCCAATAGGATGGTGTCATCTTTCCACAAATGAACAGTGACACCCTATTTGTGCAGAGGCAGAAACACACATAGGAGGAGATTCCATGGAGTAAATGAAGCATTGCCTCCAGCACTTCAGTCCTGGAGGCAGAAGAGTTCTGGCAAACAGAGCTCAGGTACATTGTGGGCAGGCCCCTGCCTCTTCTAGGATGCCTACAGACACAGGGGGTGCAGAGGGCACTGTGGCAGCATTGGCACAGCTGTGAAGGTGCATAGAGATTCATGGGTTTCCATGAGTAAGACATGGAGGAAACGTTAAAAACGTTAAAAACATCTGTATATTCATATTTCACTTCTGGTGTTTATCTAGCCCCTGCCCATTAAAACACACAGGATGAAAACAAAGTTGTTTTTGCATTCAGTTCATACCTGAATGGATCTTCACCAGATGTAATGGTAGTATGTAGCACCAAGGAGCAGGCAAGGGAACAGCTGGAAAATCTCATGTCTACTGTCCTCCAGAATTCTGCCTCTCCACTCTAGATAAAAGCCAAAGTGCTGCAACATGAAGGTACTTCCTCCTTTGATTTTTTTTTTCTGTGCCACACCAAATCAAATACATTTTACTCTGAAAAGGAAACGTATAACAGACTGGAAAGAAAAATGCTGAAGACTTCCAGGCCTTTTTGGCACAACTAGGCTTACTAAAAAAATGCAGGAGCCTAGGAGTGCTGACTGGAAAGTGGCCAGCTGTTGAATTCATGTGCTTTTGATATCTGTCACTAAAGTTCAAATACCCTGACTCTTTTGAGAAGGGTCCATTCATCTCAACCTCTACTTTTCAGAGACTTGTTTCTGACGTATTAAATGCCTCAAAACCAAATGTCCATACATAAAGTTTTATTTATGGTTCAGATATGGAAATTTGTAGTTTTCATAGCAATTTTTTAGTTTTTTACTTACTGTGGCGTATAAGTACACAACTCTTTATCTCCTTTAAAGTGATGTAAAGCCGTTTTAAAACCCATACAGGTTCTAATATGAACTGATATCAGGCATGTATCATAAGGCTGCCTGTAACTCAGAATTGCACATAAAATTAATTTTAAAAACCCATCCAACAAAAAAATCTCTTACACTGATTTTTATGTCCTAGAGTATGTCTGGGATTTTCAGATTCCTTCCATCCTGACCAAAGTGGGAGTTCTATGTATATACTCTGTATATGTATTGTAGTCCTCAAGTTCTGACAGCACAAAATTTCTAGGAGACAAAACAGAGGACATCTGAAGAAAGGCAAACAGGGTAACTTTAGACATAAAGCTTGATGCTCTATGTTCTGCTTATGCTACAATGTACTTCTCTGCCACAGTTCAACTTCTACTTTTCATAAGTCTAGAAGAACTTCTTATATAAGGACAGTCTTCTTTGTGCCTATATGCAAGAAAAAAATAACACCACCAGGGTTTGAAAAATGGGGTTTGTGCAACTTTTATTTTCTGAAGAAAATTCAATGTCATGATAGAGGAAGTATCTACAATAATTTTGGAAATAAATTTTAATGTGACTTCTCTTAATTTTTCTCTTTATTCTTTAAGAACAGAATGCATGATCCTCACACAATATAAGTGCATTTTATGATCAAAATTCCCCTGTTCTTTTTCAAATAAAAAAAATATTAATGCTTTGATAATATGGTGAGAGCAACAGTGACATGGTAAGAAGAAATAAATGTTTTGAGGGGGAAGGCTGCATACTTAAATTACAAAGTCCTTTCTTTCATTCTACAAGGACATTGTGTTCTTCTTGGGCTGGTCTGGTGAAAGAGAAAGAGGCAAGAAAATTTCTTCTTATATTTAGTTAGATGCTAGTTTCTATGGAGACAAGTTTCTCCAGTCATTTTTATTTGCAGGCATTAATAGCATAAACAATACAGAGCAGCAAGGGTTTAACCCTGGATTGAACCCCATATTGAGCACATTCTGTAGGGAGAAAAATGAATGTCTAAATTGGATACAAGAGCCATTATAGAATCTTGTTAACATTCAATCTTGTTAACTGGACTCTGGCAGTACAAAGCAAAAAACCTGAAGAGTCACGTATCCTCTTTTTAAATGTGGATCCCCTGCATCCTCTTTTCAAGTGTGTTTTGTACAGAAACCTGAGAGGGCAGCATCATCTGCCCCCTGGCTGTCCCTGTGCAGCTGATGACACACATTACTGTGCATTAATTACCTTCCTCTGCTTTCACTGGCACCCACAGAGAGGCTGGTGGCTCTCAAGCCTGAGGACATGACTGGCTCTGCCAGGACATGTGAAAGCAACGAAATCAGCAACCTTCTTTAGTGCAATTGAAGTAATTTGGCATGAATGTGAAGACTCGTATCATTTTGTGAATTTAAGTGATCAAAAAGAGAAAAAAAAGAACAGCTACTTTCAAGTATCAGGCAATCCAATTTCTAGGAGCGATTTTTTCCCAGATTTTCCTTTCTCCCCTCCTTGCACATACTTTGATTACCATTATATTATTTCTAACTGAACAAAAAATTTAGAGTGAACATTTAGCTATCCACATGTATCTCTTATATATGCAGATCAGAGTATTAACTTTCTTGAGTTTTCCGGTATTGGGGGAGGGAAGAGCTGTTACTGTTCAAACACTGAATTGCTCAATGGCATCATACAATACTTATCTGAAACTTCATTTTCATTATTTATCTTTTTAATTATATGGAGGAATCGACCTTAAAAAGAAGAAGAATCTCCATGGGTGCTGGAAGAAGAGATATTATGTTAGCTAACTGTTTTTAAATTCATTCAGAATATATGAAGATTGCCCAATTAATATATGAAGATTACTCAATTAAACTGTATTTTCCTGTTTTAGCTTTGACAGATACTCCAGTTATTAAATAAGCAGGTAGGCACCTTTTTTTCCAACTTTCCAAAAATATGACACAAACATGATGGCCTTAATCTGAAACTCAGAAGTAGCAAAAATAGAGGAATTTGATAATCAGAGTTAAAAATATTTTCTCAATATTAGCAAAACACATACAGTGACTCTGCCAAGCACACACACCTTTAAAACAGAAGAGCCAGGACACAGCTGATGGTTGCCCAACTGTGAGCTGTCAGAAATTCTGTACTTAATAACCAGCTGAATCTGTGGAAGGTTGGCAGGTAAAATCTGGATTTCTTGTGTTCTCTGGCTGGATTGTCTGGTTCTTGTAGAGCATGAACCTGCATGGATGCAGGTCAGACACCGTCTCACCCATTAGAGAGAGCATTGCCATAAGCACTGGTTTTGCACAGCAGCCTTTTCCTCAGCAGAGCCATTAACGCCTCTCTCTCTTGCTGTTAAGATTTTTTTTCTACGCAGCAATCCAATCCCATAAAACCTGGAGTAGCTTTATATCCCTGAGGCAGCAGCTGCCCTCCAGCATTTGACTTAAGCTGAGCAGAAGGTCCAGGACTGAGCCTGAAGAGCAGACTTGCAGATGAAAAGAAATTACTTAAACCTCATGTCCTCAAGAAGGTGACTGCTAGATAATTGAAATAGACTCTTTTTCCTCACAGTTTGCCAGCTTGAAGTTATAGAATGTGATATATGGATAATATATATTAGGGAGTTAATTTGTTCTGACCACTGCCTGCATCATTTCTGGGCATGTATCAGTTAGTTATTTCCTTTTCTCCCTTCACACAGATGCTCTTTGGTCATTGACATTTGATCTAAGCTACAGCTGATTTCACCTTATATCTGAATGCCATCAAATTGCTTAAGGTTAAACAAAACAAACAAAAAATATCCCACAAAGAAAAAGCATTTCTGCATTTTTTTGTAAATACCTAGGTAGATATTAGGACTTAATCTGGAAGTTAAAGGAAGTGGTATCACCAAATTTCTTAACAAGGATATCCTACATGAGAGGGATTCAAGGAGGAAATGTGCTGTCGGCTTGGAGGATGAGGATCTCTAAAACAGAGAAATACAAAACTCAGTGCAGAAAAGATGGTGGGAACTGCAGCAGAATTTTGCAAAGGCTGAGGAAAGGAAATTTCCAGGTGACAGGCTGGTGAGGAGGAGGAGAAGGAGAAGAGAGAGCTGACCTGCTTCAAGCGTGTGCAGAAGTTCAGGAGAAGGCCATATGGTGCAAAACTTAAGCCAGGCCAGCTGTTCCCAGGGACAAGGGGGGTTTTTGGGGCACTGGGTGCATACGCAAAGGACACCCATGCTGGCCACATGCAACTTGTGGCCAAGTCTCAGTGCAGTGGTGGCTGCCCTGTGCAGGACAGGACAGAGCCCATGAAGACAAGGGGAAGAGATGGGAAGAATAATAAAAAAATAAAAAAAAAAAAGAAATAGCGCAGCTGAGCTGATGGTGATAAGCAGTATAACAGTGAAATGGTGGAGGCTGAGCAAAACAACTTGGGCCATGAATGATCTTGGAGAGGTGAAAATTCACTGAAAAAGCTGGAAAAATGGGAGGGTAGAATACAATGCGCAAAGAAGGTGCAATTCATTTGAGCATGTTTTTGCAGCTCGAGGAATTGCTTCTGTTTTCAAGAAAAATTTGGCATCTTCATTATGACATACCTCTTTCTATAGATTTATAAATTCAGTTCTCCACTTGGAAAGACTTGCTGTCATATAATCTGAAACCTTTTTGAAATCTACCACAGAATACAGCACAGCATCTGTGGGTGATTAAAGCAGGAGCAGTAAGCCTTGTGCACAGGACAGAACTCAGTCACAAAAGGAAGAAGCAGTCATCTGACCTTTCTGTTTGGCACAGCTGTGCATCTCCATGTCCCAAGTTAGCAAGCTGTTGGCTCCCTGATGTGCCTGCAACTCCTCTTTGAAAACAACATATATCCAGCCTATTGCAGCTTTCCAAGACCTGTGGCAAAGCAATTAGAAAGAAAATTGGTGCATTATCGATTGCAAACTTAGCCTGGTCTTAGGCAGTTACTTACAATGATTAGACTGCTCCCTTTCTCTACACTAATTTTCCACTCGAGTAATCAAGAAATAAGTTTGGATTAAAGGCAGAGTGTATTTGACAACTTTGTTACCCAGCTGTTGTGCTCAGGAATTCAAATGTATCTCATATGTCAGGGAAGACTTCTTTCTGATGCTCTTTTTCTAGCAAACTTAGTTGGTTTGCTGTGATTGTCTCAGTGATGGCTCCACAGAATACACTCTGGTCAAGCTGATTTTCACTACAGTAAGCTGTCTTTTTTTCCTTACTTGGCAAAATTTTGTTTCTTCCCACACTGTTAAAACAGAAACATGAGTAAAGAGTTTCCAGGCTGATTTCAGCACTGGATGCTGTAAATGAGCCTGCAATCTGCAAAGAGTAGTTACTACCTTTAAATGAGCTTTCCTGTTGCTGCTAACCTACTCTATGTAAGACTCAAACAACACATAAAATTCTACAAAAAACATAAGCTGTATTATCAGGCAAATGCAAAGATAAGTAGCCTTTCTTCATCTCAATGAGTAACAAAAGAATGCTAAAACTTTAGTGAAACTCTACACAGCAGATCCAGCTAAAAGTATGCTTCTGAACATGACTACTATTTAAGTTCCTCTCAGCTGACAGCACTTATGAAGTTGGAGATATTTATTTACAAGTCCTTAGCGCTACATTTCCAGAATTCTTAGTATAATGAGGAAACTCTTTACCCACCGACCTGAAAAACCACCATTCTCTGATGGTTTGACCATCTCTGAAATGAAAAGCAGAGCTGAGTTCATACTTGGCTCATTATGTTTCACCATGCCGAAGGGTATAGAGCTCACTGGCTCCAACTCCAAGAAACAGAGACTTTGACTTTTACCCAAACTGTAGAGAACATCACAAGGTTTTAAGGTAGTGCTTATATCTAAACTGCATGGGATTTTCCAACATCTGTTTATATAGTCTACCACCTCCAGAAAAAAAAATCCATCTAGATAATATGTTTTGGATACTGAGAGAGAGGAAATATTTCTTGCACCCAATTACTCCATCTCCACCAGCAGGAAATTATTTGGGGGAGGGCATTGAATAATAGAAATTATTTGGGGGAGGGCATTGAATAATATGTGTTTGCACATGCAAGCAATACAATGTAAACGTTTGATATGAATAATCTTCGGTGTGCAGACTTTAGCACCAGCTCTTCAGTGACTTGTGGCAGATCCTAGAGCAATCTGTACACCAAAAGGGCCTGAGAGGGGTGTGTCAACTGGACAGAAATGGGCAGTCTCCACTAGCGCTTTTTTTTCTGATGAGGAGAGGATCTTCACTGAGCCCCTATGGCTGACCCCCAAAGTACCTTGGAGCACATGCACCAGCTGTTCTCAGATGACCCCAGCCAGAGCAGCAGCCACCCAACTGCAGCCCCTCGTGGGCATGGGGACACAGGGGCTGCAGAGGAGCTGGCCTGCAGCAAGCCTCCCTACTCTTCTTCATTCAGGTTGGCAGCACCAGCTGCCTCCTGCTGTGCACTACAAGATCAAAAAAAAAGGAGGCAACTGACCCCAGTCCCTATAGAGCTGACAGATGTGCTAGGCCAGGGAGGAAGAGGATGGTTCATTGGCCTCTAATGGCTACAACTCCCCAGCCCATAACTGTACTGGGCATTACAAACTGACCCATCGAATGGAAGATGTACTTAGTTGGGACAGGGATGTGGTGAGTGCACATGCCTGCTTTACCAGTGTTGTTATTTTCTACTTTTGCCCTGGTTTATTTTACTTTTCAGTCACCAGAAAATGCAGAATCTGCCACCCCAAGGAGACCACTGTCTGGAGAGTCCCTGCCTCTCCCTATAGTGTCAATGGCAGCAGAATAATTTCCTGGGTCAGGCTATGGAAGTGCTTGGACAGAAGGCAGGGGGAAGTCAATTCCTACAGATCTGCTTCATATCTGTCCCACTGCAGAACCCCCCTCAAATTAAACCTTTTTTGTCTTTCAGTTCTACAAACTGCTGTGACAGCAGAGGGAGGCTTGTAATACTGATATTTATTCTCTCACAGCAATGTCCACACAGAGTTTGCTTACTCAAGCATTGTACAAGAAGGGTCTAGCTCTGCCTACAATGCTGCAGCTGTATCAAAAGAAAGGAGATGTGGCTTGCTCACCCTTTGTGTGGGATGGCACAGCAGTGTTTGAAGAGGCCTGTATTCTCTCTCAAATAATAGCACTGACAGCTTGTTCAGAGTACTTGATAGGGACAGCATCAACACAGGATGTTGCTAGTTCTGAACCTGCTAGTTCTGTGCTGGAACACAGAATTTTGCTGTATTTCTTGGATTTTTTTTTTCATTTTCTTAATGGATGTTGTTCCCTATAATGTCACCAGACATATTGTCTGAAGAAAAGAAAGGACCCTGCAAAACTATCACATGTACAACACCACCACCAACAACAAAAGGCTGACAGCTTCCACGTGACAGTAAAAGCAGCTTACTAATGTATTTGGCAAGAAAAACAGGCTGAAGCAAATAAAACCCATTTCCTCAGAGGTGATTAAACAGAACTGTGCAGGTACAGTTAAGCACAGTTAAGGTTTCAAGCACAGCTGTCAAAGCTTGAACATTGGCTGCTCCCCAATGTAATGGAAGGTCTCTGTCCTTACCTTCTCCTTAGGTATCTGGACTCTGCCGATTCACTTCAAATTAAGCTGTTTCAAAGCAGCCATGCTCTCTGAAATGTGAAAGTTTATATTTAATGGCTTTTGGTTTTTCTCAGATTGGTTAAATAATGACATATCCTAAGAAGCATTTTATTTTGATTACTTGGTTTTACTGGCGAGGACTCTAAGAGAAAAATGTAGTAAAACAAGAGATGAACTCTGGTCCTGAAATGACTTAGGCATTTCTTAACTTTCTCACAGTTAATACTTCATAATCCCTTGACTGCTAGTTAATTTAATTTTTGTGCTAGAAAAAAAATCCGGAAATGAATTATTCATTTTTGTGTTGAAGGGATTTTATTTTTTAATATCACTGGTGGAGACAATTACTTGCAGTCTTCTCAAATGGTAGAACTATATAATAGGACTTGAAATATTAATGCAAATTAATGCAGTCACAATTGCTTGCATTTACTCCTTTTGTCAACAATATGAATAAGTGATTAAGCTATTTTCTATGATATTTTCTTTTGAGCAGAGGAACATAATTTTTGAGAGTATATTTCTTCAGTCTTCACTGACAGAAGAGATATATAATTTTTGGCAAATCTACCATTGATCTTTGACCCAGACTTGAAAGACAGGATTTACTGAAATATTTGTTACATTAGATTAAAATAGCAACCCTTCTTAGATGGACAATTTTAAAAATCTATCATAAATCACAGATCATTTTGTTATTTATAGTTGTTATCCTTTTTGAATCATGAGTAACTTGATTGCTTGCAACTGGTTCTCTGTTGCCAGTGATCATGAATGACTCCATAGACTAATTCTTTTCAAAACAGCAGGCTGATCAGAATAGTGTCATGAAAATTATTTTCAGATGGAGAAAGAAAAAATTAACAATTTTTGTGATGATGTCACAAAAGTATCATTTTCTTGGAATTTCTGAGAATTTTTGTATGAGAAAACTTTTCTTTGCATTGGAGAAAATTATCTCCAGTATTAATTTAGACTTTTTCCCCTTCCAGAAAAATCCGGAGTGGGAAGTGTTCTCTATCTTTTTCTCCTTATAAGATCCAATACAATCTTTTAAAACTCTTCCATTATATCTCTTATTACCCATAAGCCAAAAAGGAAGTAACAAAGACAATTTTTTTCATACAGTTTTAAGTGAAATGATAATTGCAGAAATATAAGAACTTCACTTAAGCTGAACTTTACTTTATCTTGGAAATACAGTGCATTTTCTGTGAGTTGATATGAACATGTTTAAACATAGTTGAAGGGACAAGCCATCTCTTGTATGCACCCCAGATCCTCAGATGGCATTTGCTATATTTTATGGTTCAGTATTGCTGTTGGAATCTCTGTATGCACTGTTAAAAGGGATCAGTTTTCAAAATTTTAGATTTGGGTGTGCAAGAATACTGCAGGACACTGCTAAGAAGAATAGCAAAGTCAGAGAAATTAAATTGGCTTTTTACTCCTGAATAGTTTTTATATGGTATTGCAATCTGTTCTGTTAAAAATCAGATCCCTTCAGACAAATTTATAACAAGAAGAGGAAGACAGTATTTAGTAAGGAGAGAAGATAAAAGAAGAAAGATACCAGATGCAATACAAATCTGAGCTGCATTTTTTTTCCAATAAAATTTTCATAGGAAATAATTTGTTTGACGTGATGAAAGATGCTGAAGTTTAAAAATCACACAATTGCTAATATCTTAGAAAAATAAATTTCCCTGCCATTATTGTTATAGCTTCTGTGTGGATTATACAAACTTTAGGAGTCAAGTAACATGCTTTTGGTCTCCCAGGATCACGTGCTGAAGTAGGATTATAGGATTAGCCTCTCTAAATAATTAAGAATATGCTTTTCCACAGGAAGAACATCATGCAAAGAAATGGTATCCATGTTGCAGGCAGTTGTAAAAAACATGGAGTATTCAATTCACTATGGCAATGTGTTGGTGGTAGAGATGATGATTACACAAAAAAATCCCTGAGACTCAGAGCTGTTTAAGATATTTAGAGTCAGGAACACTGACTCTATTCATTTTTAAAGAATATTCATTAAGATGGATTGACTAGGACTGGTATTGGTAACTCAGGGTTTCCAAATTTCCTTTTCTGGGCTGTTCAGTACTGGTGACTCCCACACAATATTTTCATGTCTAAATCAGCATTCATTATAAGTGGTCTTTACCATCAGACAAGGAAATGTGTATGTGGATGGAAACAGCAGCAGCTGCTGAGCAGCACCCAGATTGTGAGGTCTAATATGAATGGGGCAGGGGACAAGGGCTGCCATAGGAGGGTAAGGCTCTCACATTCCTTGAAAACACCTGCAGGGATCCACAGCAGATCTGATAGGTACTCCTCTGCTGTTCTTAATTTGCTTTACACCCACAGGATTTTCTTTTAAGCTCCCAACAATAATTTGCTGCTTCTAAACAATTCCCTACTTTGAAAAACATATTCATGTATCAACCAAATTATAATTATTTTTGTTTTGAGGGCTGCAATGCCCTTTGGTTGGAAAAACACTTCATACTATAACTGCAAAATAATTTTTGCTGAATAAAATATTAAACTAGATTGAAATGTTAATTGTTAAAATTATTTTAATTTCTGCTGTTTGGGGACTGGATTCTGGAATCCTGAATCATAATAATTAAGGTATTTCAAGTATTTGGATCCCTTCAGTGTCAGGTAATTGCCCACAGCAACAAAAAGTGTCTTAGTAGCCCCAGATTTATCTAGGAAATAATCACATAGCCAGTGTGAAGAGGCTGGAAAATTCAAGGAGGGCAAGAGCAAGGTGTGCATTGCAGGGCTGTGATATGTGTGTTCCCAGGCACCTCAGCAGTCCACAGAAGTGTAACAGCAGGACTGGCTGGGGAGTCCTAATTCTGAGGAGAATCAAAATAAATTTGGAAGAACTCCTTCATCCCTCTTATTGGTGTAAGCATATTTAAGGACTAATAGCCCCTACATTTCAGTAGGAATTGTTTTACACAATGCAAATTTAGCTGAACTTTATCACACGTTTTGCCTATGAATATTTAAATGTGCATGAGATAGGCTGGGATTTGGTTGGGAACAGCCAAATCAGTGTTCTCATGCTATCAGCACTTCAGATCTGGAAGGGGAGCAGAATGTATGAAATGAACATTTTCCAGTGTACATATAGGCTAAGATGCATGAGTAGTAGAACAAATTAAGAATAAACTGCAATATATATTGACCAGCTGGAGCAGTAAGCTTTGCAGACAAGTGTATGGTTTTCCTTTAGACAGAAATTTAAGAGGGAATGGAGTCATACAGTCCAGGCCTGCAGACATCCTCATAGGGCACTGGTGAAACAAAAGAGCAGGAAGCCAAGTAAAGGGCACCTTGCTGTTGGACAGGGCAAGTTGCAACTGCTGCAAACACAATATGAAAATCCAGTCAGGCACCTTTTGTTAAAAGGAAAAGATTAATGCTCTGGTTTGAATGCATATGAATAGATGTGCCCAGAAATTCTGTTCTGAAGAAAGAAACTCAGTGCAAAACCTGTAAAACCTGTGTCACATGTCTAGGTGGCATTTCTGGAGGAATCAGAGTTACTCCAATGTTTAAGTCCCACCATTTACATTTCAGACACGGGTTTCAGCATACTGTAATGTGCCTAGGAGACTGCAGGACTTATCCAAAAATTATGCAAGTGACTGGAAATCTCCCCAATGATTTAAATGGGTTTGGTTGAAGCCCCAGGTCTCATACACAGTAAGCCATGTCCAGACTCCAGAGCAAGTGTAGGATAACATGGCCTGTGCATGTGTGTGTGTGCAGTGGGGAAACAGCACAGTACAGATTCTGCTGTGCAATTAACAAAGGAAGCAGCTGGTGAACCACCCCTCTGAGCTTTGGACTCTTCAGGGTAATTAATCTTGTATAAAATACGAAACTATGATGAAGGAAAAGCTAATATCATGGTAGAGTCATAAGCATTTGCCACTTGAACCTGACAGTAACACCACAGCCCTAATTCTGGTTTGAGTTATCAGTACATGTCAACAGCAGACACTGCTCCAGTGAAATGCAAGACAAGAAAAACATGCTCCACCTGAATATAGACCTTAGCTTAATAAAATGTTAGCTAATATACAATAACATCCCTAAACGATAAAATAAGAAGTAAATTCTGCCCAAAATTAAACACACAGACTTTATTTTATTTACCTTTTATTTTTCATCTTTTATTTCTATATTGCCCTGTGGTTATTAATTTTTTCAGGCCAGTATTTCACTAAAAAAAATATTAAATTAGCCAGAAAGAAGTACAAACTTTGTACTTGTTCATAAACTTGATGAAAGTAAGGTGTAATAGTTCTAGCCATATCCTGAAAACTTACTCATTGCCATAGTTCCTCTTTAAGTCTGGACTATTGAAAAATTGTGCTCCCAGAGAAGCTATGTAGGCCACCCCTAGTTATTGTGTTTGCTAACTTTAATTTATTTTTCTGCACTTTGGCAGAAAAACAGATTAGTCTCATATAGAGAACAGAAAAGACAGTTACTCTTAGAAGAGTAGTTTTCTTCCTTCTCTTTGCAAAAATGAAAGGGTAGCAATGTAATGTTAGCCAAGCAATACTGGTTCTCCTCACAGATAAACAATTTTGCTTTGTTCATCTTCCAGCAAGAATATTGTGGGTAACTTCCTAATCAAAGGCTCTCTATTTTCACCTTAAAATCAGTTTTTGAAAATATCACACTTCTACAGGCTCTCCAAATCATGCATGAGAAAGCACCCAACAATGTTTTCTGTTGTTAAGATCTCCTGCCTGATCTTAAAAACAAAAACCTACCACAAACAGCTAAACTTCAAAATGAGAGTTATGATTGCAAAATCCCTTTTCCATGCTCAACACCGTCTTCTAGTACATCAAAGCCCCATTGAGAAGATTGTTCTGTATGGGAGACAACAGACAGGATCCTGAAAACTACTCTTTGAAGAATGTGATGATGCATCCCACATAAGAGAACATAAGCTGTGTGCTAAAGAGAGAGGGCAGGTTTCACAAAAAAATAAAGGCTTATGTTGTGCCTTGTTGCTTGTATCTGATCAATGACAATAACACCAAAGTTTTAGATTCATGTAAGGTGGAAAAAAAAAATTCCCTTTACCTATAATACAATTTTGCTTCAGATCTGTTTTGCATAATGTGATTTTGAACTCCATAGGGTAAAGGTTGATTTCATGCCAGTATATATTGAGGAAACTCAATGGATCAGGTGTCACAGGAATGTTTCAGCTCTAGCTCACTTTTGCAAATCCACACCAGGTTTTGCCATGATTTATGGTTTTGTCTCAGTGGGATATGTAAAGCTGAATTACTGATCCCAGTTTTAGCCAGAGAGGATGAGAGTACACCACATCTTGTAGCTCCTTACTGTTTCAGAAAGGACAAGGAAGGGGGTTGGCAAACTTCCTAGCCCAAGAAACTCCTTTTGTGAAGCCAGGATCAAGAGGCATAAAGACATGTGCATTCCCATTTTGTGCCACCTCTGTCATTAGAACTTTTGCATTTCCTATGCCTGAAATTTGAAAACTTTAATGAACAAATGCATAATGAATAGTAAAATGTTATTGTATTTAAGTGTTAGGAAGAAGCATTTTCAGAAGGAATTCTGTTCAGCAAGCCATGAGAAAATTAAATTTTTGAAATCTATTTCCTTCCTACTCTTCTTAGTTTATGCTGCTACCAGAAGCTCAAGTTAAATGTCAATTTCAAATAGTATTTTTCAAATGTCTTTTTTATTAGCAGCCACTTGCTATGTTTGAATAGTGGTTGTGTAAGATTTGCTTCAACTATTCAGTTTTCAAGCATCTGCTAAGTCCCACACTATTGTTTTCCCTCTCAAAATAAGATAGCTGCAATTTAAAACCAAGGACAGGAGAATAATGCATGTTTATTGAAAATTTTCAAATTAGCAAATATGAGAATTGCAATCTGTGAAGTTTCAAAATTCACAAAGGTTTTTTTCTCAATACAGCAGGATAAATATTAATGGTTCAACATCTACTTTTTTCACTGCTTTTGTTCATGAAGATATTCCTGAATCAGGAAGAATGAGGAAGAACCAGGAAGAATCAGAAAGAATGAAAAACAAATATTTGATCAGGAAATATATCTGTTAATAAGCTGAAGATGTGAAGTTGTACCACCACATTGGCAGTCCACAGACTGAGCTCATCTAGAGTATATAAAAGTTGTAATTGTTTTTGAAAAATCTTATAAGGATGAATCACAAGATTATGCTATTAACCAAGGAACAAAATCTCAGATATAAGAGAATTAGTAGTCAGTAATTTAATAGCCTCAGAAAGGGTTATTGGATGCATACACCAGGACTAATAGATAGTCTTCCTCATCATTTAATAAAGCTTGCACAATGTGGTCTTAGGGAACAATCCTTCTATAGGCAGGACAATGGACACATGGTAATACATTTTATAGCAGAACACATAATTTCATTTTTTACTGCCTTCCACCTTCCCAAATTCATACATTTTCAGATAGAAAAACAAAAGTTATGACACAATTTCCAAAACCAGATAGCAGATGTCTTAGTTGGGAAACACTATATTAGTATATAGTAATATACTATATTGTTAAACAGTTCTGTTTATATATCAATTACAGTATTCATCATCATAATTATTAGTGCTTGATTCCCCTATATAGAATCTTGAACCCTGAGCTTTTATAAGTCATTTAAGAGCATAACTATACAAAAAATAGCCCCTGATTTTCATTGTTTCAGTGATTCTACTGCTAAAGAAAGTGCTTGTTAACATGAATAACTAACAAAGCTAAGCTAATGTTAAGTACAAAAATTATGCACAATCCAACACATACATAAACTAAGAGCTATCTTTGCAGGCATTTGGATTCTAAAATTAAAATATAAACTAGGCTTTTACATTAAAGGTCTCAAGTGATAATCATTGTGTTTGCTCTTAATTCAGTTGTTTGAAGAAAAATAATAAACACATCATGATACCTCTCAACAAGGTATAACACTTTGTTATCACTTGTTTGCTGCTTAGCTTGTCACAAGAAATTGCAAATATCCATCATTCCCCATGATTGTTCATACAATCAAACCAGGAAGGAAACTTGACCCTGAAATTTTCTGTCTATGAGGAGGTGGTTGAAAAATTTCCCAGCTGTGTCATATGTATACTGTATTGTTAAGTGCTGTAGAATGCTCAAAAGCAATTTATCCTCTTTTTTAGTTTGAAAACAGTGAATTTACAGTGGTATTAATAACTGCTTTAGGAGATATATAGGTTGATCTACAGAAATTTGTAGACATTTTAGTAGAGTTTTATACAGAAATTTAAAAAAACAAAATCCAACACATTCTTGTCAGCAGGTAAACCTGCCTCTTCACAATGAGCACAGGCTGGACAGTACCTGGGAGCTGTGTAATGGCAAATGAGATGTGCAAGAACTACCAGCAGAGCTTCCAAAACTAGAAAGTAAGTTTAGTAACTCCAGTTTTGCTACTGCTGAGTCAGTTTTTTCCCAAAATAGGAGTAAAAGACTGTGCTGGTTTTGGCTGGGATAGATTTAATTTTCTTCACAGTGGTTGGTATGGGTCTGTGTTTTGGATTTGTGCTGAACACAGGGTTGGTAGTGTCATGTTTTTGTTGTTGCTGAGCAGACCCAAGGCCTTTTCTGCTTTTTGTTCTGCCACACTGCTGAGGAGGCTGGGGGTGCATGGGAGGGTGGAGGATGCACAGCCAGGACAGGTGACCCCAATCACCAAAGGGATATTCCTTCATGGTGGCATCATGTTCAGTGTATAAATCTAGGGGAAAGAGGAGGAAGGGTGGATGTTTGGAGTGATGGTTTTTGTCTTCTCAAGTCACTGCCCTGTGATGGGGCCCTGCTCTCCTGGAATGGCTGAATACCTGGAAGCATTGAATTAATTCCTTGTTTTGCTCTGTTTGTTTGTATAGCTGTTGCTTTCCCTATTATGCTGTCCCTATCTCAACCCATGAGTTTTCCAGCTTTTACCCTTCCAATACTCTTCCTGATCCTTCTGGTGAGGGAGTGAGTGAGCAGCTCTGTGGGGCTTGGTTAATGGCTGGGATTAAATCACTACAAAGACAGATTTTTATATTAGCTATTGGAATGTGAAAAATTGTTGAGATGAATAGGCAGATTAATTAAAAATCCCCACCTCATGATTATAGGAGGAATATCAGGCTCTAATGATCTGCAGGTAACAGTTAATGTCTACAAGAATAAAAGAGAAACTCTGCCAGGCAGAGGAGCTGGTGGTGACCTCCCTTCCCTGTAGGAGTACAGAGTATTCCTCTGGCTTCCCTGGAAGGTTTAAGACCCCCCTGGCGGGGTCCCCAAAGACCCTCGAATGAGACCCAGGTGTCTCAGGGGCTGGATTTAGCTC
>JAOTQP010001286.1:112361556-112392914 GCA_026413545.1 Cichladusa arquata | reverse complement strand
GATTGGATGGGGACAGAGCTGGACCATGTTACAAGATTGTATTGTATTGGGAGTTATTTGTAAATACCTAGTACGTAGTTTAGACTATAAAAGATAAGTCCTGCCTCTACCAGGCAGATTCTGCCCTGGGTGCCCGGCTGAGAACATCACGGTTAGTTGAGCAAAAGATGCCAAGACAAGAAACAATAAACAATAAACAATCCTTGAAGCCTCTGAAAACCGTCTCCTGTAGTCTCTCATCGGCAGCTTTGGGAAAAACCAAGATTTAAACCACCAGAATGACCCCCCGAGGTGATCTCGGGTCTAGGAGAAACCTCGGGCTCGGACAATCCCCAGAGGCTGCCCAGTTAAAGCCCATTTGTGGATAGGAAAACAGAAGTAAGGGATTGAGACAGACTTCAGTGGAATTTCATACTCTTCCTACAAAATACTTCCAGCCTTCCTGCCTCCATGGAAATAAAACAGTCAGTAATACCAAAGGGGAAAAGAGTAGTAGCCAAAAGGAACAGAGCTGTGGAGGAATCAGGCCTGTGTTATCAGACAGAAGGGTAATCAGGTGGGGGTTGTTGAGGTGAAAAAGTAGATGTCACCTTGGCAACCTGAGATAAACTCATGAAAAATGTAATGAGTTCTTTAGGAGGGAGAAAATGACAGTCAGATTAATATTGAATCAAGATGCTTTTATTCAGTGTAGGTAAACAATTCTCCAAGTGATGTGAATGCATAAAATATTTCTTTATTCTCTTTATAGAGTGGCCTACACATTCTAGTTATCACTGACACATCAATGTGTTAAACAGGTCAGAGAAATAGGCATGGAGACTGATGCTGATTAAATTTTATTCTGATTTCTGGAGAGCAGTACCACAATGGGGTTGTTGCCTATTTTATTACTTTTTAATTTGTTTTCCTAATCTGATTTTTTACCTGATAGAAGAGGGATGCAAACAAAAGGTTTATGATTAATATTTGATGGAAAAGTTAGGAGGTGTTTTTCCAGTTCAAGATTTGCATTTTCTCTAATTCTTTTAAGTTCTGGCTGTAGGTTCTTTCTTGACTTCTAATTTGCCTCCCAGAGATTTGGTAGCTTGACGAGAAATTCTGTTTTTGCTTTTGTGCACTCAATGTGAAACACAACAGGATTTTATTCAGTCTGAAAAACAGCCCAAAATAAAATCTAATTTCAGTGCCTGAATAGTTGAGGCTAAGGCAAAATTTCTTACACTGTTGAGATGTGGAGCACCAGCTTCCTGACAAAAGCTGGTTCCACTCAATATCCTGGTGAAAACTAGGAAAGGGACTCAGTTGTATGAAAGCCCACACACAAGTTGTCACATATAAATTCATAATAAAGTTTTGTCATCAGCATGGGAGACATTGAAATGTAAATTACAGCAATTTCTTAAACTTTAGGCATAGACTTTTCTTTGTTTATATTTTTTTCTGACCTTTGCCTGTATTTTAGCATCACCCTCTAGCACTAATTATGCATTCACATCTGGACACATTGTGCATGTACTGCTTTTTTAATGCGTTTGTGAGTTAATATGTTAATCTTTGAAATTCTTAACAATGTTAAATCCCATTGTTCCACTATTACTATTCCTCTGCTACTTTTATAGACAGTTTCCTCCTTAGCTTAGCTGCAGTAGATTTTCCTCTAAGTTGAACAAGAAAAAATTATGATGGAATAAAAATAACTGGCTAAACAAGATACTGCCCTGCAGCAAAGAAAACATAAATAATTAATATGTATTAAGGTGTACTTCAAGTATTTACATAGTTGGATTTTAAACTCACCAAAGGATCAATTTTGACTGTTTATTCTGATTCCTTGAGACAGGTCAGGAATTTTGTCTATCAGTTTCCAAATCTATCCCAAGAACTGCAGAATCAAGCTAGGCTGTTAGTGAGCAATCTCTCTCTGATTTTCAACTAAAGCTGGAAAACTATGAAGACTGCAGCACAAGGCCTTAGGTTAAAAAACCCCTCACATCTACCATTTTGCACTGAAATATGTATTTGAAGTTAAAACTTATTTTGTAGACTCCAGTTCAGGAAAGCATCTCTGTTCAGAATAGCATTTGACTCTCAGTAAAGACTCACATAGTGATGATTTGACACTTAAGCCTTATATTAAAAGTACCTACTTCATCTTGCTTATCAGACTTGACAAATCATAAATTTTCAATCCACTGGTAGCACTCTACACCCAAAGGAAAGCATCTGCATATGTCTTTCCTTGGGAATAATATTTGAAGTTGGGATGTATCATTTAGTCTAGGCAATTGCTTCCCCTTAGACACAGATTGATTGCCTCTGGCAGGGAAAAGCTACACTTCAAATGAGTAAATATATAATAAAAGCAGTTGATTGAAATACTGGTGATTTTTCTGTAACATCTATTTTGCAGTCTTTTAAACAGACCATATAGTTTTGGGGTTTTTTCTTAAACTAAGAGCCAGCCCTGGGACTGAAGCCTGCAGTTGTGCCCATCAGCTCTTGCACCAACCTTCCACCTCCTTACCGGTGTATTTATAGCCAAACTTGCTGCTGGGGTTTCTTCTGGGCACCAAAGCACATCCCCTCTTTCCAGACACACTGTTTTTCCCAAAACACAGCAGGGAATAATTTATTGCTCACCTCCCAAACTCTGTTTGGTCCATGACAGGCTCCAGGACCATGGCTGTGTTCGGTACCATCTACATAACCTGGGAAAGGACCACCATTTTCCATATCCCCACACAAGACTGGGGCAGAATCTCTTCTGGCTCCCATTGTACATCTTATCTGAGGAACAATGAGTAAAACAGGAGAGACAAAAACACTGTCTTGGACTCAGAGGGGGATTTTATTTCTTTTGCATTGCACAGGCTAAACTCAGCAAGGAAGCTATGTCAACATTGGAATAAAGTGGTGCCAGGAATGATGTAGTAGAATGTTGAAAATTAGAAAAATTGCAGCTTTTGCAGTAGCTGACTGTCCAACTCTCTTAACACACAGTCAGATTCTTTGAAGTTAGTAGCTACAGTTGTATCAGCAGCAGGGGGGGAAACATACCTGCTTGGATCTTCGTAAATCCACTTAATTTCACTTAATTATTTGAAAGTAAATACTGAAGGTCAGACTTAGTATGAGTAAACACTAATCCCTTGAAGTGTTAGGGGCCAGGTTAGATGGGCTCTATACAAGCTGGTTCAGTTGAAGGTGTCCCTGCCCATGGCAGGGGAGTTGGAACAAGATGATTTTAAAAGTCCTTTTCCAACTCAAACCATTCTATAATCCTTTGTGTCTGTGAATAAGGAAACACAAGTAGAGAAATATAACAATATAAGAAATCATGGTACTTTTCTGCATTATTATAATGAGGCCTTTTAAGGGCTATAAGACTGTGTAGAAAGATTGTAGAAGCTGTATCACTTCCTATTAAAATTGCATAGAGATTAATAAACCTGTAATCATGATTATGCTATACAGAATAATACATTTGATTTCTTCCTGATCCTGATGGAAGAAGAAGACTGAATAATGAAAAAAATTTAATATTATTCATGCAAAATGACTTTCTGATAAAGCTGTAGCAATACAGATGCAGAAAAGTTGAGTATCACTCATATCCTGCAGACAAAGAGGAATATAACTTGCCAGGTTTTGCAGATGAAATTGCCATGCACTATGGTAATGACAGCTACAATGACTACAAGGTGCCCTGTAGGTTTCTCAGGAAGAGACCATCCTCCCCTGCCTTTTAATTCCATCTCATGTCCCCAGAGTTTCCAACCACAGCCCAGACTGGGACACCATTCTTCATGGCATCTAACCATGGCACAGCTCTGGTATCCCACCACCAAAATAACAGGCACCATCTGGTTTATATACCATGTTATAATCCATTAGCATCTCAAGACTGAAGAGGATAAAAATCAGGTCCAGACAGCTGAGAGCAGCAGTCTTGCTTATGGGTCTTCCAGTGCATCTTCACCCCATGCAGGGATAATCTTTGGAGCTGAGGCTGAAATGCAAATCAAGCTAATTAGAACAAGCTCTTTGCAATATTCCTACTTCCATCACAGATGATTTTTTTCCCAGTTTGATTTCTATGGCCTAGAAATGGATAGTAATTGAGAGACCTGGTCTTCTTACTTGTGCAGAGCTTGGGAGGCAGGAGGCAAGCAGGAACCTTGATGTGATGAGAGAGCCTGGGCACACAGGCTGGGCTATATTTTATTGTCACACACAAGATTTCCATCTTGGGCAATCACAAGATTTCCATTCAGAGAATGATGGAATGACGTCCATCCATGATGGGGGATGATGCCATCCAACCTCACAACCCAAGTGACAGGATTGTCTGTAGCACATCCCTTCCATGGATGCAGGCATCTTGCATGATACTGATCTAAAAGTATCTAAAGAAATTTTAAACCAACCTGTTGAAATTGCATCAATAAAAATTTCAGGGCTACTTTTCTCCTTAATATTTTCATGCATTCCCTTGTGGAATTAAGGTGCTCAAGAAAAGTGATTACTGCACACTTAGTTTGACAATTTTCATGAATCAAAATGACCTTGCTCCAAGCAGTTTGGCTGTAGCTGACTGATGCTCACCTATTGCCTTTGTTGGTCCTGGTGATGTTAGTATAACTTACAGTTAAGATGCAATAGAAATGCAGACTCTGCCAAAATCTTCATAGAGAAATTTTTTTCTAAAGTTTGGGAATTTCTCCTGGTTTGTTTGGTTTTGGGGTTTTTTTTGGTTGGCTTTTTGTTTTGTTTCTTGATTTTTTTGAGGGGGGTTGGTTTGGTGGTTTTTACATAACA
Source organism: Cichladusa arquata (assembly GCA_026413545.1). NCBI lineage: Eukaryota > Metazoa > Chordata > Aves > Passeriformes > Muscicapidae > Cichladusa > Cichladusa arquata. The sequence goes on along the minus strand of JAOTQP010001286.1, from coordinate 112,388,093 downwards.
TTTCATAGATCAAAAATTCAAAAAGCCTGGCATACTCTGTAATTTGGACTTCAAAGTTTCACTGCTTTAGGGAGATTTGAAGCCAGGAATTAGAAAGCCAAGTTTAATCTTATGTTCTTTGGTACTTTCAATTGATGTATGATGTCACTTGGGATGTATACATTGATTACCCTTGAAGTCCTGTTTTCTTGAGCAGCCCTGTACGAAATTCAAAATAATCAATATTCATATTAAATTATTTCAGCAGAACGGGAGAGGCTGAAATTTGTTTTATGAATTATCAGTTTTTCTTCTTTTTGTCATCACCTGTTATTTCTTTTAGCATTATTTTTCTGCATTATTATTTCTCTCACTGCAGGGCAACATGCCCTCCTGTGATTTTTCTTTCAGCTTCCTTCTCAAAGAGGAATCATGCAATTTGCCATGCTCTTCCCTCCAGCTACTCCCAGACATATCCATATTTTTCCTTATGTGCACATTCATTCCTCTGTTTTGCCACACTCTTTTCTATAGCTGTAAACCTTCAGCCCAGGCTTTCAGCAGGGCTGTCTTCCTCTAGCTGGAATATCTGTCAAGGATTAATGTGCAGGAAGAGACCTGGCTGAGACTCAGGGGGTTCAGAAACAGTTATTTCAGATGAGACTAGTGACAGTGACTAATTTCTGCTTGGTTCAAAAGGTGATTGAAGAAGGATTAGGCTACACCATACCTCAGTGTTTTTCTGGGTGTGAGAAGCATAGGCAAGCATGGCTTCTGCAGCCTGATTGCAATAAAAGCAAGAATAAAAGCATTATGGGCTGCTACTCTGGGACTGTGTGCTCAAACTTTTAAACAGCTCCCTCATTTACCTTGAAACTCCTGAGTAATGCCTTAATTACAGAAAAACTTTCCAAAGAGAAACCTGATAACAGAGGTTTCTATTCTCTAATAGAACAAGAACCAGTGGAGGGAAGGTGTATTACTATGCTTTTATCCTGTTATTAGGAATATGGTAGAATTGTCAATAGTGATCCAGATTACACAGAAGTATTTGCTTAAATTTCTAGTCATTATTTGATGCAATATAGACAATCAATTCCTCACATCTGACAATAATAATATTAATCAAATATTATAATAAGCTGAAACAGGAAATGCTAGACAATTTTAAATAGTAGACACAAAGAATTTGCATTTAGGAGCTTTAAAAATGCTTAAGAACTATTTCAGCAATTTATGTTGACTTCAAATATTCTTTAGAAATTTGTAAGATTACCTTGTTTTGAAATTTAAAACAAGTAAACTGAACAACAGTCTGTTCCAGGCTTGTCAAACTGACACTGGTCTGAATCACATAAAGAGCATGTTAGTCTGATGATAAAAAAAAAAAAAAAAAAATGAAAGAGTAGAACAAATAACAAAAACATCCAGAAAATAGGTGTTTTATAAGTTCAGTACAGACAAATAAAACTGATGGAATATGCCTACAGCTTTGTAAGGCATTTTAACAGGGGCAAGATGATGTCTTGATAAGTAGAACAAGATTGGAGGCATAAAATCAAGAGGAAATAACATAACCACACTTGCACAACAGAGAACACAAGTTGCAGATGTGTCCTGAAATGAGCCTAGAGGTGATGACTGATACTCAGCTGGAAAAAAAGGATTAATGCAGCCTTCCAGTGTTTAAACAACAAAATTCATTGTTGGAGTTTCTGTACTTACTACTGTGGTAACTTGCTACTGAAACACCATCAGCTCAAGAAAGATGTTGATAAAGTAGGAAAGCACTGGAGAAAATACAGGAATAAATAAGGACACAGAAAAAATATTTTAGGGAAATGTGTAAGTCTTTGATTCTGTTGACAAGTATGTCTTCAGCTTGGGTTTCATATCAAAAATTGAGACTCGTATTCACCTTAAGAGTGAAGACAATAATGATCAGTAGGGGTGAGCTTTTTGGAAGTCTTGGTGAATTTTCTATCACCAGAGTATTGGTTTTTCAAAGCTGGGAGTTCTTAGCAATATTGTACAGTTTGATGGCTCGGTGCCTATAAAAGCTGCAGTTCCCAGCCATATTAAGCTTAGGAGAACAAGGATATTGAGTGATTTCTGAGACGTAAGAATATTTCTTACAGCAAATACGACTTGGTTCATGGTGACAGAGGTCACTGGTTTTCTGCAGAGATTTTGCCTCCATCACAACTCCTATGTCTCTGTTTCTTTCTCACAGACTCTGTTTAAAAAGAAGAAGGCCTTGGTGGAGCCATGGTGGCAGGGATACCTCCTGGTACTGCTGTACACATTCCTGGATTTCCCTAGATAGTCATTAACCCAAACCTGTATGGAATTGTTTAGTCTAAAACATACTGCAAGCAATGAATGAGTACATTTCAAACCTCTGTGAAATAATGGCCATAATCACAATAAAAATGCATAAAAGTGTGTTCATGGACTAAATAAAATCCAAGCCATTTTATACTTCCACCATATTTAAACTGATACTTCTCAAAGGTACTGAAGAGGTGGGTTTATTTAGAAAAACCAGATGAACATACTTCAGCATTTTCACTTTCCTTTGTGAGTCTTAAATATACTATTCTTGATGCAGATAAGTGAAACAAGTAAGTATACATTTCTACCTGCATGCTACCAAGCCACATTTGAAATCCTGACCTCAAAGCTCTTGGTGAGATAAAAAGGTACCACAATTTATTAACAGGAACATATACACCATGCTTTGTAAGAAATTTAATGAGAAGGGAAAGTTAAAATATTTTAATTTTTAACTTAAACTCTTACTCTGTTTTTGGAGAGGTCCATCTTGGTAAAAGATAAGCAGTGATGTTACACTGAGTGCTCTGTGTTCAGTCATGTACACAACCTAACCACACCTTTAAATTAATTTGCAGCACTTTCTCAGTAGTCCCATCTCCTTTCAAAGGCATATGGTAATACCAGCTTTTAGATTCAAAGTGCCAATATACTGAAGGGTTACAGTCAGTTCTTAATTGATAGCACTAAGAGGGATAGATATGTGAGTATCTCAAACATGGCCCATGCTTGGACTCATCTCATGAATATTGCAGACACACATTATTCTGCTCAGGGAAACAGAAAATGTAATTGCTAATTGTTCATAAAAGGTTTATTTAACTGGAATTTGCATTTCTTTAAGTGACAGTCTCAGACAGAGATTGTCTAAGCTCTCATTAAAGCACATTTTATTAACAATTAGTTAGTCCATATTAATTAATTTGTCAGAGACAGTTTCTTTCCCTTCATTCCATCCATTTTGTATAAAAGCTTGCCTATATAAACTTGGTTTTTGTCTGCTGCACTGAAAAGTGGCTCTTTGGAGAAAGGCAAAGAAAAAATTTTTTAAAAAACCAGTGTATATTCACTAATGCCAAGCCAACCTTGTTAATACCAGACTGAATGGAGAAAATCTAGCATGAGGAAATCGATTACCCTGATTTTAGACTCTGTGTGGCCTCAAATTACAATGCCTGAAACAGGGCCATTCTTCTCACTCTGCACACACTCCTGCTGCAGTAAGCACTTCTGCAGCAAACATAAATCAGAGAAAATGAGATCCCATACTGAACATTCCAACATAATGTGCAAAGCCAGGAAGAGGCAAGGAGGATTATTCCAGTAAGAAATATTGCAAATAATTTTCACAGCAAAGTCCAAGCTTCCCTGACCACAGGACATCCTCATATTCATAGCTCATTCCTGTGAATCAACATTTTTCGTTTTTAGGATGGCAAAGAGCAATGCAGGATCCCTAATATCCATTTTGAACAAACTGTTTTTCAACTAGAGGCAGATGGGTTATTAACTCAAGTATTGTTTTTATAACTAAAAAGAAATCAAGTAGCACAGACAACCTAGAAACACTGAACACTGAAGGCCTGAGCCTTTCTAGCTCTGCCAGAAAATGTCTGTGTTATTGAGAATGTATAGGATTATAAGCAAACTCCCTTTTTGCCTGTTCTTGCCATGTTAAACTTCACAGAGTGCTAAGAGGCAGGAGCTGAAGCCTTTGGCAGTCCTTCCTGCTCCTTCCCTTCAGCTGCAAGGCAGCAGGGTATTCTGGAAGGGTGGAGAAGTTTGCTGGCATGGCAGTGACAGAACTGCTCCTCACTTCTCAATGACACCATGTATAGGGGAACACCGTATTCTTTAGTTTCGTGACTAACTTTTTGTTTCCTGTATCTTTCCAGGGGAATCCTGAGAAGAACAATTCCTAGTTTAAGGGACAAAGCTGGACTGAGAACTACAAGATTGGGTTAGGATAACTGGGAATGAGATAAGCTCTGTGGAAATTGCTTTTAAATTATCATTTACTGTGATGCAATATAGGCTTTTTCTCCTCCTTTCTCTTTTCCCACTCATTTTTTTGGACACTTGCTAATTACTTAAGTGAGGGAATACAAAATACCCATTTGTGGTTTTCAGTCTGCCAACACAATAAATGTTCAGAGTTTTATTTTTAATCTTTAACAATAGAAAAACAGATGGCATGACTAATTCTGCAGTGTCCTGTGCACTATCAGTATTCTCAAAATGCTGTGGACACTCATGGTATTAACACAATCTCACAGCCGGGGGAAGGGGAATACCATGGCAGCTGGGCTGGTGTTCTTGTTACAGTGTAGTGCCCATTTGTGTATGCACAGAAAGAGATAGAAGAGGACTTATCCATGTGTGTAGGTTGGAAGAGACCCCTGAGGGCACCTTCTCCATCCTCCTGCCCAAAGCAGGACCTGTTGAAGTGTTTGGCCAGAGCCATAAACAACCAAGGATGGAGATCTCATCGGCCGTCTGCGTCATTCTCCCTCAATGCTTGGCCACCCTCACAGAGAAAACATTTCTTGGTTTCTTGGTGACCAATGGGAATTTCCCATATATATTATATTTATATATATATATATATTCCCATATATATAATACAGGACCCACGTGTCCTTCTCAGTATTGATTCACAGATATTTTGGGTCACCTTTGGGGAGCCTCTGACACCTGATACTTCGCCTAGTCCAGAAGGAAAATGTGAGAGACATAGCACAGCTAGGGAAAAGCCTGCTTCATTCAAGTCTATTCTCCTTCCTGGGAAATATTGAGCCAGTCTTCTATAACTCACCTCTCCTAGTTTCTGTGTTTTGTTGTGGAGGTTTTTGTTTGTTTTAGTTTGGGGTTTTTTTGTTTGTTTTGTTTTTGTTTTGGTTTTTTGTTGTTGTTTTTTTTTGTTTCCAACTCCTCATATTTTCTAGTTATTCCCACTGCTTTTCAATGGTTTGGTTTGGCTTGAATGAAAACTACTCAAAAGCCTGAAATTAGTACTTTGCCCCTTTTGGACACAAGCAAAACAGTGACAATTCCTGCCTCCATCTGGATGGCAGTGCAGCTTCTCTGCTTAGATATAGGTCCTTATTTCATGGAACACTGTGCTTTGTGCAGAAGAAAACATTAGTTCAATCAAATGAAAGTTCACCTAATAAGTTTAAAGGTGTTTGCTGTCCTCCTCAGAGCACCTCGAATGCAGAGGCCTGTAGGCTTAAAAATAATGAGAGAAATTATTATAATAGCCAACATGAACTGGAATTAGAGCCTGACCAAGGGATTTCTTTTTTTCTATACACAATTAATTTCATAATTTTTTTCTCTACAAATGTGATGTGAACTTGGCCTTTATCAACCACAGGCTGTATTTCTTGTTCCTTCTCTTGGAAAGTGGAGACCATACTGTTCCAAGTTTTCAAATTTAAGTATAAATTTACTTTGAGAGGAAATAGGTCTTATACTTCAGGTCTTGATTCCATTTTCTTTCATGTCACTGAGCAACTTTCTTTTGCTTTTGATATAAGTGCTGTCTTATGTATCAGTAATCTTAAATGATCAGGCTCGCTGGGGTTTTGTTCAAAACACTTAAGGATAGAAGTAGATTTGCAGCATATTTACTACTCTAGTGATTTCCATTTAAAAAGACACATTGCCTGTAAAGCCACATCAATTTTCATTCAAAATCCACTCTAGTAAAGGTATATGCTTTGAATTCTTTTAACTCATCAGTACAAACAATTCATCCTTATACTCTTACATGTCATTTTTGCCACTCGTTTCCTGTGTTTTTATTCTATAATAGCTTTTGTTTTCCCTGTTGCTTCCCCCTAGCAATTTATTTTGTTTATCCTTAAGTGCATCCAAATATCTGATCACAAAACTCAAATAGCAGCTCTGACAATTAGAGAGAAACAACTTTGATGTGCCTGATCACAGATGAAACAAAAACAAATCTGAGTACTTACAAGAAAGGGTCTCAAGCAGAAAGTCAAACAGCCAAGAAAACAATCTTTTGGTCATGAAATGACAAATTTAGAAGCATGAATAAATCACATCCTATGAAGGCAACATAAAATAAAATAAACAAATATAATAAAATGGAGCAAGATTTATAGGAAAAATAAAGTAATTAGTTTTTAATTCAGGAAAGTTCTTCCTAAAGGACGTTTACATAGGGAGTTGATGTATAATACTAAATTGTAAAATTGTCAGTGGCAATGGACATCTGGCAATCTATGCTCAGTATATGTCAAAATAAATTAGTTGAAAAGTATGATTTGGAAAGAAAAAATTATATTGTTAACAAAATTAAGCAGCAAATCAATGAATAATGATTAAAATATTTAATTTCTTTTTTTTTCCTTTTCTATGTAATCCTTTGATAATGTTTCAAAATAAGTAAATTAAAAATACATTTATTGAATATTTTATAAAAGTAAAATAGTCTCACAATGATTTCTGATCACCAATGTGCTATAGGCAGGGCCCCATACCAAAGATAATTTAAGCTATATCTCTATGGATTTTAATGGTGATGGAATTCCTAAGTTCCTTTGAACAGGCATTCCCAGTCTGGGGCACGTGTCACCAGTAGGAAGCTTGTTCAGTTTCCTAATCCTAATCCTCCTACTTGACACAGACAATAAAACACAAGAATTACTGTAGAAGTATCCTTGTTGAGTCTTTGTTCCATTTTCACCAAAATTAATATATGGTAAATTCCAGGAATGAAATCAAAGTTAAAAATTAAGATGTGAATTGCATATAAATGGGTAAGAAAACTGAGCTCTATTTAATTCAGAGAAGGAAGAGGAAGAGAGAAAAGATCCTCCAGAGGACCTTTCCATGATAAGGCAAGAAAGACCCTTCATGACCACAGATTTTTCACATATTCCCAGCACAACACATCAAAAATTACTGCGAAAGCACATTCTGTTTAGTGCATTGACACATCTTGACAGGAGTCAGAAATATTAATCCTTCTCCATTTGTAACAGTAAATGAATTGTCCACATGTTCATTTATCTCCACACAAAATTCACCTGATCTTGAAAACTGAACAGTTCTGGATGCAGTTTTTGGCTGAGGTTTCCCAGATGCCATGAGCAGAGGCCATGAATTGTGTCTGAATGCTTGGCAAATGCCAGGCCACAGGAATCAGATGGGTGGAAAAGCTTCTTTTGGCCCAGTCACAGCAGTTGATTTGACAGATGGAAATACTTTGTTTTGAGAGGGGCCTTGTGACATATTCAGTTTTGACAACTGCCAGAGGCAGAGCTGGGTAATCTGACCCAGGCTGTCAACTTCCAGCTTTTTACTGACACCACTGGGTGAAAAATGGGACATGTGAGCAAAGTACAGACACTCTGGGACATTCAAGGTAGACCAATTAGTGATATTATCTGAATTTCTGACTTTTCATATTATATTAGGTATTTCAAAATCATAATTTTTATAGAATGCTTAAAAATAATTTTTCTCATTGGACACCTCAGATCTTCACTTCCCAAGCTGTCAATTTGTTGTGTACTTTGTGATCACAGTGACAATTCACAGCTTTTGGCAGAGACTAATTTGTTTCACATTGATATAAACTGGAAATCTTTTCTTTGATGCTAAAAGAATGACAGCAAGACAGCACAAGTAACTGGAACCAGCTCCTCTGTCTGCAATGACTTTGTGACTTGATGATGGCAACCAAATACGACATGCTCAGATTCCCAAAAGTATTGTTATGAACAACTGTCCAGTTAGTTAAAAGCAGATTCTAGAAGCTGAGATTAACAAATTAACTAAACTGAGTGAACTCTTCATGCCAGGCTAAAAAGTCCCCTGAATGTGTTCAAACAACAAAAGGTCACTTCACCTCCAGGCAGGCTTTGGAGATCTGTATCCTCATACTAATCTGTTAGGAGCACATTCACAATCATTAGGAATAGTCCACAAAGAATTATGTCCTTATTTTCAGGCTGTTCTTAAACTTCCAAATTATTTGGGGGGAGCAGGAGTAACGAAGGGATGTGGAGCTGGTCTGGGAAGATGGGAATCCAGCAGATTGTGTAGAGGTCTCAACAGAGAAGCAATAGAGGCAACTGTGTTTGAAGCTCTTCTTGGATTTTCAGGGGAGCATTATATTAATGTAGTTATAATGGCCTGAGAGTAAGCAGCTGCAATACGTTTTTGCAAGTAAGGGGAAGGCATCCATTCTAATATTTTAAAGCTCTTATTAATTGTCTCTGATCATTTTTGGTGGTAAATAGGTATAACTTTTACTGCTGTCCCTGCTCTAGGTTTCATGTGTGTGTGTATAGGATAGACTACAGATGGAAGGGGTGGAAAGCTGAGTATCCCTCTGAATGTCCTGGTTTTCTGAGAGTGTGCATGGTGAAATACAACAGTAAGTAACATGCTGAGAATCAGGGTGTCACTGGAAATCAGATCTCCAAGTATGCTCCATAACAAGTCAAGTCAAAAGAAGAGGGATCAAAACACTAGGAAAGTTTAGGAAAAACTACTTCAGGAGCTTTAATTTAGGTTGAGACTTTGGGCAGAACCGTGTGAAACTGGCCTCAAGAGCTTATCCTACAGCAGGCAGCCAAATCCCATACTGTAAGGCTGCCAGCACTGTTCTAGGATATATCCATGTCCTGCTCGCTTTCCACCATTGTATTCCATGAGGATTTCCTTTGTCTTAAGTTTCCACTAAAACCAGCCATCAAAGCCTGGTCTCCACCCATAACCAAACCTCCTGCACAATCCTGGGAAGTCCTTCAATTCCCAGAAGCTCCAGATTCCCTGCAAGCATGCCATGGGTCAGGTCCAGGGAAGCATCACTGACCATCACATGTGTGGAGGAGCTAGGCTGTGCATTCCCAGGAAATGGGACCCCACAGTATCTGTGCAAGGGCAACTCACAGCTGCTCCCCTGAGGCAGAGGTGGGCATGCCTGAGGTTCTGTATTTCAGTGAAACTTAACTTACAGAAAACACCCATTATAAATTAGTCATGTCAATGCCGTGGAATAGAATACATGCATAGTATGAAAGAGACACAGAAAAAAATCTAACAGCAAAAAAATTCTCCCCTAAACAAGTCAGATTCCTTATATGAGTTCTTCACAAGTCTCACACAAACAGCAGCTTCTTTGTTCCCCTTTGTTTTACTGACTTATTGCTGGAATGTACCAGAGTGTTTAAAAATCACTTTGTATTGTCAATACATGATAGTCTCACACCATCAAGCATAGCTACCTTTCACTATTTACCAGTGGTGGTGAATTTAACATGTTGACCTTCAGAGAGAAAACAGATCAGGGTTTAAGGTCAGTGATGAAATTGACAGTAATCAATATAAGATTTAAAAGCAAAATAATTGGAGAAATAGGTATAATTACTGACAAATGCATAGATCACTTAAATTGCTTCAGACAGTCATTTTATTGGTTTTAAAAGACAGAGGAAAAGAAGGCAAAATGAGGTTGCACATTAATAGCAAGCCAAATGCAGCTGGACTTATAAACAAAGCTGCCAAAAGCACTGGAGGCCCCTGTTTTAATTGCATGAATATCCAAACAGTCATATTTGGCATAAAGCATTCAAGGAGTATCCTCAAAAGTCCACTTTTGGAGAAGAGGCAGAAATTATAAGTCTGGGCTTTATTCACAACAGATTAGTCACACGAGTGTTGCATAATTTTGCTTCAGACAAAGACTGAGCAAGTGGAGAGAGAAGCTCATGCATTGGTTTCTGGATGAAGTTTGAATGCATGAAGGGGTAATTTGCTAAGTTATAGAAGAATCAAAAATGCAAAACTAACTAAAGGGTTTGAAACAGCCATAGCATTTGCCTTTTCTGGTCTGAGAGGCTACTGAGCCACATTTGACATGTAAGCACCCACTTAGTGCAGGCTAAAGCTAACAGTAGCTGGGGTAGCAGGTATTGTTTATTTGTAATAGAACATCATATTTCCATATGATTCAGAGCTCTCAAGATGCATTGGAATCTATAACATTTCTGTAATACTTTCAGGCATCCTTTTCTCCATTTTGTTGAATTCACTAGATTGAAGCTGTGGTCTTGAAACTCTTCAGGCCAGGGACAACATTTGCCAATTAATTTAGCAAAATACAATCCAGACTGTGGCTTTTGGAGGACTGCTCATACTAAAACAGTGATGCAGGAAGAGTAAACAATTCTATTATCAGTCCTGCCCTCCTTCTACAAGTTTCTAAAAATCTATTTCTATTCTTTTTGATCACTGTTGACAAAAATTCCTAATGCAATGGTAGGCTTTGGAAAAGTGAATTATGCCTTCTTGTTTCATGCAAACTTTGGCCATATTTCTCTTACCAATTCCAATTTGCTTCATTATTTCATTCATCTGAGGCTCCAGAAGAAAATTCAGGTTGGGTAATTTTGACCCTAGTTATCACGGATTGTTCATGTTTGGAAATGTAATTACAAAAGTAATTGTCAAGTTCTAAATTCCTGGAAATTACTTTCTTTCACCCTCAAAAGCACTACTCCCCTCTTCAGCTTGTTATGATAGCACTTAGTATTGGTTGGCTTCTTGAGACCTGGTGTAATCATAACAACACTTTCTAATGGCTGGTTTAGTGACTACTTCCTCTGATACAAGAAGATGTACCAGCAAAATGCTGTAACATCCAGAAAGCTTATGAATGCATGATTCAGTACATACCTTTTGGTGGGGTGAAAAGGAGAGGAAAAGGTTTATCTCTGATAAAGATTAAAAAATATTGGATTTTTTGAAAGTCTTGTTTAATTTTCTGCAATGCAACAACATACTGAGTAAAAAGTGAAGCCCCATTTGTTGTGCCAACAAAACACCAGCTAGTTTTTATGGTAGCTACTGTTGACCAAAGGTATTAGAGTATCAGAAGCTCATGAAGTGGAGAAGCTTAGTGAAAAACGTCAGAAATGTCTCCTGAATAATATTTTTAAAAGTAAATTATCATTTCCTTATCACATATATATATATAACATTTCAAAGATATACTATTAACAGCAACTGTGAGGAAAGCAGATGCTAGACATAGTTCAGTAATTGGGATTTTTCATAACTGTACATCAACCTAACTACATCCTCTACCTGTGCAATTCTGAATAACAGTGTAATTCTGAATAGGAAAATAACCTGTTATGCCTCTTCTGGGTGGATGAAGAAAGTTGTCATATTAGTTGTAGAGATACAACACTTATGTTACAGACAAGCCCTGAAGGTAAACTAATTCTCCTTAGTTCACATTTAGTGATGATCAATAGCCTCTCATTTTACACTTCAAATGTTAAAATACTTGAACCATCCCTTTTGGAACCTGTAATAACAAGCCAGGGAAATGACTGTATTTCAAACACACTTTAACTGGGTTTTAAAGCATCCACACTCAAATAAGCAGTGCTGTCGAGACTTAGCTTCTGTCTGTAATTCATGCTTAAGTCCTGGTCTCAGCTGTGCAATTGAGCAATTTTATCATGTGGACAAATAGATTGGTTTTTTTGAAGAATCCTTTTAAGACACATAAAATCGGAACTGAGCAGAGAGTTTGCAGAAGTGAAAATCATTATTCTTATTTTTCATTAGATCCATGCTGTAAATCTTTGGAGACTTTCTGCTGGTGCAGGAGTTAGTATTTCTATGTCAGAAGCAATGCATTTAGAAAGACATCAAACTTAACCCTGGCTCGTGCTAATCTGAATTGCATAAAAAGGTTATATGACTCTCTCAGATCTAAATATGATGTAAATTGAAATAAACTGCTTTCTGTTTTTATTCCCATAAATTTTGTCTATAAAATATCTTCCCATATGAGAGGAAAATTTCTAGAGGTAGTGGAAGGAAAACAAGGAGGTTGTATGCTCCGAAATAGATTTCTGTAGCAGAGAAAAGTTACTACTAAAATCACCTATTGCACTTTGATCTCACGCTTCCTCCCATAAATTAAAAATTGCTTTGAAATAGGTTATGGCTCTGTATTAAACAATGAGTAGATTTACAGTGTTAAATAACTGATCCCCATGAATAATTTTAGGATCCTGCTCCCTGATTATCTACACCTCATGCATTTTAGCTGCCTTTGAGACAATTCATCCCAGGAGTGTTCCATGTTGAGAATTTGTTCTGCTCTGGGAGGGGTGGATTAAGAGAGAGTGAGGACACTTTCTGTATCTCAATAAGGCCTAACAACCAGCAGCTTAATAAGATTACTGCTTCAATGAGACAGGATAAGAATAGGCATATGGACAACAAGTAAATTTTACATGACCTCAGTTGCAGGGCACCCTCAATTCATGTAGCCTGGGATGGTGGATTTTCTCACAGCTCACTGCCCAGAGCAAATCCTGTCCATGGAGAATTCTTTTGCTCATTCCAGCTAATGAGCACAGATACATTGCAGGCTGCATTAATGACACATGGGCTTCTCAAGCCCTGAGCATGAGGCTCAGTGGAACAGATGTTGTCTGCTCAAGATTCTGGTAATTCCTTGAAGACAAAGCTCCCAATACACAGATACAGTCCAGGTTGGGTTCCTCAAGCCCTTGCAGCAGCCTTTATTCTGTTGTCTCCTCTAAGCCCACACCCTGAAACACTGCCCTGACATAATGCTATGAAAACACCCACTACTCCATCAAGCCATGTGCTTGAGAGCATTCTCCAAACTTTTATTGAGCTCTGTCAGGCTTGGTGCTGTAACCACTTCCCTGGGGAGCCTGTGTTCTGCAGCATAATGCTCTCAAATTAATCATGGAAGACATGATTAAATTCTTTATGGCTTATATTGCATAAACTATTAACTGTTACAAAATTAACAGTTAACAATGGCAAAACCAGCCAGAGAGACCCTGGGTCTCTGCATAGCTAAGACAGGTCATTAAATCTAGAAAGAAGTGGGTTTTCAGTTACACTCCAGTTTTCAGTGTCTTTCTCTTCATTGTTTTCTGACTTTTTAAAAACCATTTTCCTCAGACATCTAGCTCTTCTCATTTAGCAGATAGACTGCCAAACTGGGCTTTAAATTCAGTGTCAGTAGTCATTAACAAATGTAATCTGTAGACCCAAAAGTTTTCTGCTGGAACTCATTTGAAAGCTGCCCAAAGTCAGTTACATCTCTGACATCTGACTGCAGTCAGCTGAATCATCTGTTCTTCTTCTCCAAACTACATTGTGGATACCTGTATGACATTTTATTTTCCAGTCCTCCTGCAAATTAGCAAAGGATTGTCAGTGTTTTTCAAAGGAGCAAACTGGCACAAGTTCTTTCCTGACCCAAAAAGAAATGTGCATAACTTCAACCCTAAATGATGCCTGGCTTTGGTTAGAAATGTCTCCTGAAAGTTAATTCATTTCTCATATTTTTCTTTCTTGTTATGATCCTTCAAGAGGTATGAGTGTTGGAGTTCTCTTTGCACTATATACACTAAATAATAAGAAGGTCTGGTTCTTTTCTTCAAAATATCTTTCATACATATGCCTTTCAAGCCTATTAAAATACCTGAATCACATATGCTTTTCTATGGCAGAGGTATCTATTTGTTAGATTAAATATATCTAACAGTTCTCCCTTGTTTAAAGACCTCAGATCAAGTTAAGAATATGTTGGAGCAATTAAAATGGCACCAGCTAGTGAGAAGAGCATTTAAAGCTGAAAGGTCTTAAAAATGTGCAAAGTGGAAAGCATTTATTAAAGTTTTTTTCATAAGAAGAAAAAAGTATTTCACTGCCCTCAATTAGACCAGCCAAAAGGCTGGAGGGAAAAGAGAAATATGTTTCCAACTTGCTGTGGATGCAGGAAGGGCCAGCTAAATTAGCAGACGTGCTCATTTGGTGAGGGGCCGGAAGGCATCACGGAACTTCAAGAGCTCTTTGTTCAAATTCCACTTCAAATTAGAAATGAGATAATTTCCCTGCTAAATTGTCCTTGCCAGACATTGCTTCTTTTTTTCTACACTTCATTTTTTTTTTCTTTAAAATGAGTAAGATTGCACCAAATGGCAGGTATTTTCAAGAGTACTGGGAAGAAAACCTTAAGAGAGGTTTTTCGCCTTTCAGCCTCTTTCAAGCCATATGCTGTCAGTACTGCCACCTTACTTTAAAGGAAAAACAAAACATAAACCCAAACAACTGTGCAGTTCTTTCACCCTTGATTACAACTGAAGGAAAGATACTTTTATTCAAATAGCCCATTTTCACAATCTTTCTCTCTTCATCTCCAACCACCTACTGTTACCTGTAGTTCAAAGAGTTTTTTGTGGCTGACCCTTGTTAAAGATCTGACAGCACTTATTGTAACACCACAATGCAATGGAAAGAATGGTGAAAAATTCCACAATATATTATTGCATCCAGCCATCACAACAGCTAAGTCAGAATAGAATAAAATCTTAAGGAATTCAAGAGCATTGAAAACAGGCTGGATAAGTCATGTTCTCTGATGGAGTAAGACTCCCTGTTGTGTTTTAACATTAGGTAGCATGATTCACCCCTTAAAGGTATCTCTTATTTTTCAACCCATTTGTGCAATATTGAATTATTTGTATGTCATCCAAAGCATGCCAACTTCTCTTACATTGTACACGATGAGTTCTAAGAAACCATTTTTTCCCAACCAGATGTTTCCAGAATTCTCTGAGTTTAATGGCTCTTTCTTCTGCAACAGCCACCAGAGACCTTTCAAGAGCCTTATCTCCCTGGCCACAGGCAGCGTTTTCTCTGGGGTTTTTTTCCTTCCCATTCTGTCACTTACTTTCCTTTTCTTTTAGTTGCTCTCCTCTTTCATTCACTTGTCTTTCCACGTGCTTGTTTTGGAACTTAAAGAAGCTTAATCTAATTAATGGTTATGCATTCTCATAGGTTATGACTGGATTTCGTTATCAACATCTATTAAGGCAATTGTAACATGAGTTTATGTATATCACAGTGATATTCTTTCCAAAGCTTTGTTGAGTAAACAACTTTACATAACAGGTCTTCCATCTATTCAGCTAAAACCACTAAAACAAAGCAAGCAGTCAAGAAGCAAAAATAAGTACTAAGTAGGATTACATCTCCCTTGTCCCATGCCCCCTCTAACCAAAGGCAATAAGACAGTCCAAGTATTTGCCTAGCAGCAAAACATCACAAATTCAAGTAGGTGCAGATAGAAGGGAATGTAATTCCTGAAATCATTGTAGGAAACTCATGTATTACATAATCAGCCATATATATTCTGAAATTATATGTTTAGATCTTCATTCTGAAGCTGATGGCTGTTCACTCATTATTTATATTAAACAGCATATAATGAGATTTTAAATAAAAACAAGTGTTTTGAAATATTTTACCAGGTTTTGCTACCCTTCAACTTTCTACCAGCTGTTGAGGTTGCAGTGTCACAACACCTGGGATATGTCTGGGTGAGAGCACTGCAGGACTGTTGGTTCCTCTGTATTTCACAAGAGCCAAGAGCAGTGGCAGGTCAAGGGCTCTTCTCCTCAGGGGTGACAAACTGCCCTAGAACTAGCACATAATTCAAGTTTAGTGACCAGAGCTTACAAAAGAATCCATGCTGGTGATGAGCTTGCTGATATTGATCACCATAATGAACTGGATTTTCTAAATCACATTCACTAAATCAAAGTTATATACTAGTTACTGAACAGCTGGTTCTGCTGAGGAGTCAATAATGCAATCATTTCCACTCAATGTGTCTAAGGCTCTCAACTGAAAAAAATTAAGCCAAACAATTGTTAAACAACCCTGCGTCTTACCTGTGACATACTTCATTCTGAGACCAGCTTTCTGAAGAACAGATTTAAAAGCTCCTTTGCATATTTATCTGAATATTTCAATGACATATTTGCATTGTAATTCAAAATAGAATTTCTTTCCATGAAAATCAGAAAAAAAAATGAAAAAACAAAAAGGTGCTAATCCTCTAATGAATCTGAAAGTAGAATGATCATAGCTCCATAATCAATATTTGAGCACACAGGCATTTCTAGGACAGATTCTTGGAACAAATTGATCTCAGTTCAGTTTTTAACATTAATAAGTAGAATTCGAATTAGTAATAAAATAAACTGTTTAGATAATAAGTAGGATCCCTTTCTACTCTCAGAAATTTGTGAGATTGTGGGTCCATTCCAGTCCCCCTCAAACATTTTTTATGTATAAGCAAGTTTATGGAAGAGGAAGTCTTTACTCAGCTTGAGATTAAGCTCTCACAATATACATTTGTACTTACTCCTTCACAGGTTTAAAACCTGATTTTAAAAATTGATAATGTAAACTGTGCGGTTACCATAGGAACAACTTCACCACACTTATCACAACACCAGGCCTCTACCAGACTTTATGCTTGCACCATCACTGTATCATATGCAACATAAAGAGTGAATGTTCAGCCTTTTTAAATGTGTCAAGGCAACTTCCATGTGGGTCAGTAAAGCCATGTGATAGTGACAGCTCAAAAATTCATCCATCCTTTTTCTTAGTAGTCATGATCTGCTAATGAATTTTGAACAGCAAAGCACAATTTTATTATTACATTATTTAAGCAGCAAATATCCAAAATTTATTTCAGTTGCTGCGTCACAGCCTTTGTGGTATTTACAAATCATAAGCAAAAACTAGTTCTTAAGTCACTTAATTTTACAGCACAGTATTCTGCACCCTGGCCATTTGTTTAGACAGTAAGAGGTTCCATTTGAGGAAATCCCTAAAGACCTACATCCAGGTGGAAGCTAATATTTAAATCCAGGGCTTCTCTGAATCAGAGGTGCAGCAACTAGTGAAAATGTATCCCAGGTGATATGAGACCACAGAAACAGCTTCAGCCATCAGACTCTCAAATGTGTTAGGGACACTCCAGTCCCACCACAAGAACACCCAGCCAGCAGGAAGGCTGCTGAAATGTGCACCAACTCCATGAACAGATAAATGGAGAATTAATTGAAGAAAAACCTTGCTGTATTTAGTTCTTCATTGAGGAAATCAGTAAGAGCAGGAGCAGAGCTCCTATTTATGATGGAAGCAGAACCATTGTACCAGAAAAGCAGAAAGGTGGAACAAGAAGAGTCCTGCACTAAGAGCAGACTAGAACAAGATTTTCTTTTCTGCCTTTTGGTTGTTTCCATCACATTTGCATTGAACTCTCACATACTCCCAGAGCTAAGCCTTTCAGAAGGAGGCACAATTGATGTGAATGGTGAAGACACTGGTTAAGCCAGTGGGTTGGAGCACACAAACAAAAACGTAAAGACATAAATGTAAAGACACAAAAAGGATGGAATTTTGCTTTTTAAAACTTGTGTTTTCCAGCAGCATTCTCAAATAGTGGGGATCTTTAGGAAAAAAAAAAAAAAGACAGCCTTTCTAAGCTGCTAACTACAGGGGCATCTTTATCATCCTCCTTCCTAGCTATTACCTCTCTGTTCTCTCATCCATTTAATGACATATACATGAGCTTGTAAGGTCTGACTGTCTGTCACATACACATTAGTATGCATAGGCATTAGTACCAAAAAGGATTCTTTGTTCTGTGGGCTTCATTCTGTATTTGAAAAAAATTCTCCTTACATGATGTATTAAGTGTTTAAATTTGGCATGACTGAGCCTTTAAAATACATTATCCCAATTTTTAAAAATAAATAAAAATCAAGAACCACCACTGCTCAGATATTTTTCCTGATTTGAGGTAAAACAATTTTAATTCTCCAAGGAATTAAACACTGTGGTCTGCCAAACTGGCATCTGGGGTGAGGACTGAGAGGCTGATCTAACTTTGCCAACAAAAATATTAACAAGGATCTGGGCAATGGAAAAAATCCCCAGGCAGCTACATGAGCTGAGTGATCATTTCCTTTTGAACTTGCTCACAGTGACAATTTAAGCAGCTGAGTCTTGCTGACTCCAAAGTTAATGAAAGTCTTCTGTAACTACTCTCATGCAAAATTCAGTTTCAGTGATATTTGCAGCTGCCAGGGTTGTTAGTCACAGCAGAGAAAGTACTAAGGAATATGTGTAAAAGTGCAGCTATTCAATGCTAAATCTTACAATTTGTATTATTCTAAACACCCTTCCATCTCTTTACATCTTCTCTCATCCTTCTGTTTAGTTTTATAACTTCTGAGGCTTAGTTTTCCCGTAAATACATTTCATACTGCACTTTTTATCAGGAAAACCACTCCTTTTTTTCATATGATTGTTCTGCTGGTAGTGAAAATTGGTCTAAAATATAAGAAGGCGACCTATGTAGAAAAGCTTGATATCAAGTATTTGGACTGAACAAAAGCTTCTTCAATTAAGTATATGTGGAAAGAGAGAACATACAAGCAAATTACTGACTCAACCTGAGTATAACTCTGTGTACAGAAAATGGAAAAATAGACTTAATTAACTAATTATATTTCTCCTTAAACGATTGATAAAGGTCTAACAGACGTCTCTTAAGGCTTGTGTATGTTCCTGTTTCAAAAACACTGTGATTTCTCTTTGCCAATTGAACACACTTCATCAAATAATAAAAGCTCCAACAGAGTAAAACAGCTAGAGGTGTGTTCTTAAAGAAAAAGCTGATATAGAATATGTTAAACAATATTCAGATCAAGCTAAATTTGCATGTCATCCATTGACAAACAGGGTGTATATCCTCATATTTCACTCAGATCTGGTGCACAGCGAGGTGTGGAAGTAAACACACAAATATTAGTTCTCTGGAGGTCCTACATTAATATAGAAATGGTAAAAGTAGGGGTTGAAAAGGCCATTTCTTTTCTTCAGATGTTTTTCAGTCGGTCCTTCCTTTTCATAACCATAGTTATTGATCTTTTCCCTGCTTTTCTGCTTATCATCAATTTTTCCTGTAAAATTATTTCAAACCAAATTTGGTAGTCACTTTTTCAGACATTCTTTCAAGCCACTGTTTCTCTCCATTTTCTTTTTATCTAAGAAGACTTGACCACGTGTTTGGTTCTGTACAAAACAGGAGTTCCAACTCTTTACAGCGGCAGCACAAAACATTCTGTGCAGAAGAAGCAAAGGAAAATCCAGTGCTGTAAATTTAGCTATCACTGTCAAATATTCCAGCCCCTTTCTAAGCCATGTTTTCCTTAGGCATTGCCCCTTGCTCACCTTGTACCCACCAAGCATTTCTCCTCAGCTGACCCTTGGCAGAGGTGTTTTTAGTCACCAATGCCGCTGATATACCACTACTAAGGCAAGGAAGGATGAACAGCAGGGTAAACTGACTTCTCATGAGGATGGGCTATTAATATACAGAAAGGAAAATATTGAAGTAATCTGCAACAAATACCTCCTTTCTTCAGGAAAGAAAGTTAGGGCAGGAGAATATGTAAAAGTTGTCTTTGGGAATTAAGCTTGTGTGTAAAATAATAAAATTTTGCACAATGCATTTAAACAATCCATCAGTTGCAAATATCTCTGGATATTTCAAAAGGGCCTTAATTTTTTAGTCATAAACACACTTGGGATTTTTCAAAGCTGTTAAAATGATCTTCCATATGGTATTTCACAGTAAATTTAGCTACATAATATGATTCATTAAGACATTCCTGTGCATAGAACTATTAAAGTGTGTAGTCAAATTTTTAGAGTGAATTGTTTAGCCTGTAAAGTGTCTCAGCATTATCATCCTACTGACCTTAAAAGAACTTATTTAGTCTGAAAATAATTCTGACTTCTTTTCTTCAGAATTAACAAGCTGTGCATATTTTGGTTAGTGCTTGGGGCTTAACTACATGAAAATACACAGGGAGGGTATTACACAGCATTAAACAGCATTAAATCCCTCTAGGAATATTCTTATTCTGAATTTAAGTTGCTTTTTTTCCCAGCTAACTTATTTCCAGAATAAACTGAAATAAGAGAAATTAAGACAACTAAAAATAATACACAATTAAGGCCACTTTACTGCTGTAAGTACAGAGAGGTGTACAACTACATGATTCAGGTTACTGACAGAAATGTTAATTTCAATACATTTCTTTGAGTGTCCACCTGAAGATAAGCCCAGAGGGGTACCCAGGCTATTTATTCATCATTGTACTAACCAGAATTTCTAATAATTATTTAATTAGTCAAACTAGTAATAGTTAATTAATTAATTAATTTTCTTTGAAGAAAGATGCTTTTCTAAGGAGCTCCTTTATAAGTAAACCAGAAAGAGCCATACAGGAATATGTTTTTACTACATGCTTTGCAAGTAAAGCCTGCTCCTGGACCTCTGCAAATACCTGTTTAGTTAGGAAAGACTGTGGGAAGCAACAATTTACAGGCTTTTTAGATAAACTGGATATATTCAGATCAATGGGACTGCATAGAATTTTACTACAGAGCTGAACAAAAATGACCACTATAATTAAAGTGCTGCTATTTGTAATTTTATTTATTTCAGTGACAGATAGGTCACTGAGAGCTGGCAGAAGGCCAACTAAACATGCAGCTTTGAAAAACATGGAAAAAGAACCTGGAGAACTTTTGGCTGCTCAGCCTCCCCTCAGTCACCAGGAAGACACTGGAGCACAACCCATTCAATCAATTTCTGAGTCAACAAAGGCCAAAGAGGCAATTTCAAACAGTGAACAGAAAGCCCTTCACCAAGGGCACTGTGCACTGGCCAAGGTGATTGAAGAGCCCCAGAACAGCCAGGGCTGGAGGGCACCTCTGGAGACCAAGTCCAACATCCTTCTATAAAGCAAGTTTCCAGGTTCTCCAGGGATGCTCACAGCCTCTCTGACAACCTCTTCCAGTGCTTGATCATCCTTAAATTCTTTGCTCATGTTTAAGTGGAATTGCCCATATTTCAAATGGTGCCCTTCGCCTCCTGTCCTGTCGCTGAATAGCACTAGGAGCTGCTAAGCTCTTTGGTTCTTTGCTCCCTTCCATTAGTAGCAAAAAAAAAATTTGAAAAAATAAAAATACATATATGAGGGTTGAAAAGTGATGCACAATCTTGTTTACTATTTACAAATATTATAACACTAATTTAAACATAGTGATTCATAGCAGAAAGTCGCCTGGATCATATAAAACAGACTCTGCATTTTTTGCTAAAAGGAAAGGTTTAGATTTTGGTGTAAAGTTAGAGCCCTCCTAATAGAAATTAGAAAAATAAAAAAGAAAAGAAGTTATTTTATAAAAACTGGAGCATCCCTTTAATTTAGTCTTTAATATGTAACATCTTTCATGTGCTACTACTAGAAATCTCAACGTTTCCAACTTGTTTCAAGATATTAATATTTACCTGGCTTTTTCTAGAAAAGCTTAGGGAATTTGAAGGCAGCAAGCATAGTCAGAAATAAAAGTCAAATTTTTTTCCATCTTCCATAGAGGATTGAGAATTTTTACAAGACTCTTTAGAGAACATAAGAAAAGCAGATTTAAATGAGGCTCACACCACCCTTGTAGGTAAAACTAAAATGGATCCTGGGACTGTCCATTACTCATTATCAGGGTCAGGCATTATCCCAGAAGCAAACAAGGAACAAGAGATTCAAACCTGATTGTTCAGAGTGAACATTTTCAACACTAGGAGCAAAACACTAGAAACAGAGCATATTTTAGGTAATTTTCTATTTTTTGATTTCCTGTACTTTGGTTTCATTTATACTTATTCCTTCATTTATCTGTAGCTAAGGAGGGTTGGTGGGTTGTTTGGTTCTTTTTTCCTAGACCTGAGCAGATAGTATCTATCTTGATCCTCCAACTTTTTCTTAAATAAATAACTTAACTTGCTAACTCAGTGCTGCTTCTATTTATTTGGCTCTAATTATACTTTAAGAAAAAAAACCCAGGGGTGATGTGATGGAAGAACAACAAGGGAAAAGCTTTGCATATTAACTGCAATTAACTACAGTACAACTCAAAATGGCAGTTTATTGACAGATGGACAAATGTAATTGCAGGTCCCAAGGGCTGCAATTCAAATTAGGTTTAACATTATAGTGGATGACAAGGAATTAATCTTAGCACACGTGCCTGTGCTGTGTTTGCTGCTGCATATGCCTCTCTTCATCTGGCTGCTCTTAACTATATGAAGCTGCAAGAACATTTGCAGTGCAGCTGGGTGACAGAACAATAAAAAGTAGGATATAAAGGAGCAAAATGAACTTTTATCTTCCACATGGATAGATCATTCCAGGAGCCGGGACAGAGACAAAAAATCATCTGTGGGAGAAGCAGGTGAAAAGGTGTCCTTATAAAGCAGCCACTTCCATGCAGAAATCTGGACACACACTGTGTTTGGCAGTACTCTTTGGTGGCTCCTGGAAGACAGGCACAAGCCTGGATGCACCAGTTCAGGGATGAAACAGAAGGTAATATCCAGGCCATGTGCAGGGGAGGAGACATTAGAGATATGCCAGTTGTTCAGAAGAAAAGGGGGAGAAGGAGCACAGTGGGGAGAGGGCACTAAGCTCCCGAGCCTTCCTGAGGAGGAGATCCAATAGAGACCAGTTTCCTGGGCTGTCACTTCTTTGTGGGCTTAGGAATCACTTCTGGTTTATTATTTTAAATTGAAACCTTTGACACTGACAGATTGGGCATGTAGGTTGGGAAAGGCAGGGGTAAGGAGGTCAGACACATACATGGTGTAGACAGCTGATGAAAGACCTCACAGGAGTCAATGAAGTCATTAAAATATTGGGAAGAGAAGATGGAAAAATGATTCATGAGTAACAACCTGAGGTTTGCAAAAAGTTGTAACTATCCCATGAGATGTAAATATATCACATTAATGGACTGAAAAATATATATAAAACAGTGCAAGTGCATATTAAATACCCTGTAATTGCTCTGGATGTTGAGAAACTGCCACTCTGTTAAAACCAGAAAATATCATTAAATTAATTCAAAAGCTTTCAAAAGGCTTTCTTACATGTATACACACACTTATGCATCATGAAATCACTCCATGCAAACATAATTTTGAAATTTCAGCCCAGCTAGTGCCTTTATCACTGAAGAGGGCTTTTTGTGGAGTTTGGTTGGGTGCTTATTTTTTTTGTGGCATCTGTCACTGCTTTTACAATATCCTTTTAAACTGGACTCATAATTTGAGACAAATTAATCTAGAATTCGCAGACTAAAATATGTAAAGGAACTGTAATTGTAGATAGTGTTGAGTGAGTAGTTCTCTCTGAAACACAGCCCAGCTAGGGTGTATCCACCAAGGATCTGTGCAAGTTACAGCTTTCCAAAGCTCTTGTCCGAGGTGTTTTATGTTTCAAAGTAAGGTCTTGTGGCTGGTCTGCAAACAAGGGGAGAAAAACAGAGACCTAGATATCAATGTTGGCAAGACATGGATGCTTTTCTTGTCTACAACATGGCCATAGCTGAATATCAATCCAACACTAGCTGTATACATGGTTTTGAGTGGCTTTCCCTGCCTTAAGCCATGGATTTCTCATCAGTCCTTCAGGCTTACTTCCTTCTTCTTTCACACTCCATTTTACATGACATTGTTATGGAGGAACAACTTGCAGCCCTTAAACAGTTTCAATGCCTTTGTCTGGCTATGGCATGAAATACTGAGAAGGAAATGAGATTTGATGTATTTTTGACTGCAGAATGCTTGAAAATACTTCAGGGACCCAGTTTACACCACTACACTGTAGAGCATTGCATGCACTCTGTTAAGTGCCCTGAGGATTTTGAAAGGGCCAGACTCATTTTAGATGTCAAAAAGCCTTGAACAATAGACCTTAAAGCTTCTTTAGTACAAATAACACTGCATCCTGCCCATATTCACTTGAAATACAGGAAGCAGTGTTTTTCTGAAAAGAAGCAGTCTGGGAATCATGTGTAATATTGACTAAATCCCTCCCACTTACCAAATATAAGTTGTTTGGTTTTTTCCCAAGCCTTTCTCTCTTGCAAATCTCCCATACATTGCTCTTTAAGGAAAAGTAAAAATACCACTCAGATCAATCCACTTCAGCATCATTCTGTTCACCTTTGAAACAATTTTTTCTTTTGAGCAGAACATAGTGCTCCTCTCCTCAAAAACCTACTCAGGCCATTTCATATGTCTGAAACAGCTCTAACACCTTGCTGTGTGAGGCATTTCTATTCCCATTAGACTTACACTGAGTTAACTGTCACCTGTGCCATACAGGTGCAGAGGAAACTCAGCTGTAGCTGACAGTGTCAAGCTCAGTAAGACCCAAAGTAATTCTGTAGTATCCTCTATAGATTGATTCTACCTTGCTTTTAGTAGACTTCTGCATTAAAAACACATTTCTTCTAAACTTTGTAGTATGTTACAATATTTAGAAGCAAAGCTTATATGAAAATCCCTATCTGAGGTCTTTATAATGCAATCTGTACATCTCTGCTCTCTCATGCTCATCTCTGTTACTTGAAGGTCCTGCAAGACTCTCTGACTGTATTGGGTTTGTGTAGCCAGGTTTTGGGGCAGGGGGGCTACAGGGGTGGCTTCTGTGAGAAGCTGCCAGAAGGTTCCCCTGTGTCCAGCAGAGCCAGTGCCAGCCAGTTCCAGGGTGGACACTCCACTGCCCAAGGACAAACCCATCAGAAAAGTGGTAAAGCCTCAAGGGTAATGTGTTTAAGAAGGGGGAAAAAACTCCCAGCGCAACAGCACCATTCCCTGTTCCCTTGTGCCTCTTAGAGGAACATGTAGAGGAAATCAGAATTGAAGTTAGTGCAGGAAGAAGGGAGGGATGGGGGAATGTTGGTTTTAATATTTGGTTTTTATTTCCCATTACTCTATTATGATTTGATTGGTAGCAAATTAAGCTAATTTCCTCAAGTCAAGTCTGTTTTGTCCATGACAGTAATCAGTGAGTGTTCTCTCCTGGCCTTATCTCAACCTATGTGCCTTTCATTATATTTTCTCTTCCCTGTCCAGCTGAGGAAGGGAGTCATGGAGCAGCCTTGGTGGGCACCTGGCACCCAGCCAGGATCAATCCCCCACCATGGCTAATGATAATGAAACCTGTCATCATTGCTGAAGTGTGGGAGTTTGGCACACGGTGGTGAAGTGTCTGTCACCTCTACTGTTTGAGGGAACAATCCTAGAGGTCTTTCCAGATAGTTTCATTGTTATTTTGCAATTTTAAATTATCTTCAGCTCCTGTAACAAACTATCCTGATGCAAACTATATGTTGGTAAAGGATAGGAATAAAAATGCATTCATATATTGAAAATTATATAACTTTTATTAATTTTTTACTCCAAAATAGATTAGACATGACAGTACATAGTGTGAAATATTGTAGGGATGGGAAGCAAGACATCCATATAGAGACAGAAGTGCTCAGTCTTCACCTAGAGTTAGCAAACATTGAGCACAGACTCAAACCAAGAGATATCCCTGATTGGTTTTTGTTAATTTTTGATTGATGTTCAGGAGAAGTGGAGCCAAATCTGGGTATAGTCTACTCATGATTTATAACACAAAGACTGTTCAGGGAGCAAGGAAGATTTGACAAGAAGAAGCACTAACTGAGACATTGTTTTGTGCAATGGCTGAGCTCTGAACATGTTTTTGTAGCTGCCTGGAGCTGTGCTAGTTCGAGGAATGGAGAGTCACAGGCTGTCTCTCAATTCCTGAACAAGAGAGGAAGGTTTGAGAAATGGTGCCCAGACAAAGTAAAGATTTTTCCCCTCATGACAGTCCTTGCTTGTAGAAAATTGAAAATTTTACAGTGAGACAAGACTGAGGGGAACAAAAGCTGCAAGAGAAGAAAAAGGCAAGCTGGAGTCAAGAAGCAGAAACTAAGCAGGAAAGACATATTAAATATATCTAATGTGGAGAGAAAGGAAGGCAATGAAATATAAGGTTGGAAGGAAAGAAAAAACCTTAGACCAGACTGAAAACTGTGGGCCAAATTTCATACAAATATGTTCAAACTGAGGAAGAAAGATAGAGATGAGGGAAAACTATGGATAATTAAAAAAAAAAAAAAAAGAAAAATAAAAAAGGTTTACTATAAATTCTGCAATATTTCTTCACAACAGTCATCACCTGTCCAGGTATCTTCATATCAGGAGTGTCCGCAGAGAAAGTACTGTGACCCTCCTCTACAGCTGCCTGAAGGTTTGTGCTTCAGCAGGATTGAAAATAGTGTGACTCTGTGCTCCACTCCCAGGAAAAGAGAATGCAACTGAAGACCAGCAGCAGGGAAAAAAAAAAAAAAAAAAAAAAAAAAAAAAAAAATATTTTTAATCT
>JAOTQP010001286.1:112323320-112361456 GCA_026413545.1 Cichladusa arquata | reverse complement strand
ATATTTGCAGTCATCACCTGTCCAGGTATCTTCATATCAGGAGTGTCCACAGAGAAAGTACTGTGACCCTACTCTACAGCTGCCTGAAGGTTTGTTCTTCAGCAGGATTGAAAATAGTGTGACTCTGTTGTCCACTCCCAGGAAAAGAGAACGCAACTGAAGACCAGCTGCAGGGAAGAAAAAAAAAAAAAAAAAAAAAAAAAGTTTTTTAATCTCTGACATGCTTTTCCTTCTTTTCTGACCCCTCTAATGAATTAGCTTTCAGAACAAGCAGTGGGACCAAACCTCCCTCACAGTTATTGCCACAACAGTTCCTTTCAATAAATAAATCTCATCCCTTGCCCTGACTGCAAAGTGTTTCTGTCTCACACAAAGGTTTGTCAAATGTGGAGTTTTCTTTAGAACAATTCCTTACAGCTATTACCAGTTAATGCACTATTAGTAAAGCTTTTCATTTTCAGCACAATTTGCCTTGGTTTTCTCTCTATTTAATAAAAAATTTAAAAAAAAAAAAAAAAAAGTATTTTCCGCCATGACTCTGGCAGCAGAGCAAAGCAATTTGGAGTTTTTATTACTAAAATTTAATGTTGATTGCCCATTGGTAGAATCTTGTTAACACTTTGGTCCTTGTGCTTCACATATTTTACCAAACTCTATGCAACAGACCATGCTGGCAAAAAAAATCTCATGCCTTTTCCTGACTTGCAAAAGCTCTTGCATGCAGTGACCCCAGAAGTGAGCAAAATAATGTCCTGCAGATGTGCTGGGTGCTCTGTACAGGGCTGTAGCTCCTGATGCCACCAGTGAGCCCCTGGGCAGCCCCAGCTGCCAGCTCCCCTGCACAGAGAGCATCCAGAGCACAATCCAGCTCTCGGCTCCAGAACAGATAAAAGCGCATTTCTCTCCTCCAGGGTGTTGTGTTCTAAGTAAACTCTATCCCCAGAGTGTTGTAACAGCAGCAGCAAATCCCTGAATGCTGAAGTTTGCAAAGGGCATTTGCAGACGTGAGATTTAAGCACTCAAAACAATTTAAATCCCAGCACGCTCAGTTGGCGCACACAACAGCATAGCAGCTTGCCAGTCCATTATTCTTGAAAAATCTTTGGAGACCCAAACAGGATCTTAAAGACCCCAAAAGCAGCAAAGGATCTTGCTATGGAAGATGTAGAGATGCTTTAAACATGCACAGATTTTCATAAATGTAGAAGATAAATAAAGTCAGAGATTTGCCTCTGGTCTAATGAAAACAGTTCACTGGGTGTGCTGATTAAATCTTGCCTGCTGTACCACAGAGCTATTACAAAAAGAGCTAAAATACATAATTTCAATTAAATATTTTCCTTGTCTATGAAGAGAGATTTCTCTAAGAGGAACAAGAACATCAATCATTTGATGTGAGCTTTAAAGTGATCAGTAAAGCAATATGGTGAAGTTTTTTTTTACTCAACAACATTGACCCAGTCAATAAGAAAAAAAAAAAAAAAAAAGAGTGAATTCTCATTTAGATTTGTAACATGTGCAAGAGGAGAACGTTTTGTTTTCTTTTCCAGAAACCAGAACATACACTAATTCCTCGTGCAATGATGGTGAGGTGATTGAGCCTGAAGAAACCCACCAAGTTCTAGTGATTCAGGTTTTTGGCGAGTGAATTTCCACAGATGTGTAGCATTTACCAGGTATTTTGGGAGAGCTGAGATAACTTCCCTCAGTAAATCCAGGCAGAAATATTTGGAATTTGGAATCTTAGTTTAGGAAAAGTTGTTGAATCACAAGCATCAAAAACAGTTTCTGGAAAAACCAAAAAGCACTCTAAAGTTGTTACAGAGGGAATGAAACTCAAAAGTCATGTCCCTTTTGCTAGGCAATAAACTTGGAAACCTGTAGTCATGAAGCATCTGCCAACTTACTTGCAATCTGATTATTGGCATTTCAAAGTTGATCCTTACTGTAAGTTTCAGAACTTGATTTTTTTAGTCACTTTTCAAGCACATTTTGTTAAATCCACAGTGTATTGAGGTAGGAAATACATATTCATAAACATTTCTAATTTAATTGAACAGTGCATATATGTAGAGACATTAATATATTTCTGGAAGACAAATAATTAAGATCAAAGAGATAAACCAGAAAAGAAAAACAGAAGAAAGAAAATAGGCTTTAATAATAGATGATTCTTTGGGGTTTTTCCTAAAGATATGAAACTTAAGTAAATGTTCTTATTTCAAATAACTCAAGACTGGTTTGGGGGCTAAATCACAGAGAGAAGCATTAACCTACAAGGCGTTATTTGGTTTATAAATATATTTGCTATATAAATACATGCAGCTAAAAATATACCCAGCTTTAGTAGTTTTTTTGTACTAAAATAACCATCTTCTCTGGTGGTTAACAGAGAAAAATACAGGTGTGTGCATGTCTTCTGGTGTTTACTCTGGAGGACTACAAAGATTAATAAATTAGAATTTTATATACAATAATTATAGACTCTCCTAAAGCATTTATTTTCAATAATAGTTTTTTCTATTAATTATTAGCCTGGAACATGGAAAACTATAAATAATATTAAATGTTTATACTTGCCACAAAGTTTAACCGACTATTTGGTAGAAAATAATGGACATTCAGCATCATATCTAAAACTGGACTTTTTATTGTTCTTGGCTTAGTAGCAATACACTAAACTTCTTCCACATTCCAAAACAAAACATAAAATTGAAGTGTCTAAAAGTTATTACATATTCAGGTAAAAACCTCTAGCATTAGCTTAAGTTTCAACATAAATAGTTCTCTGAATATCAACAAGAAAAATAATTTAAAAAGCTAAAGGACCTCTTTACAATTTTTAACACTTTTCAATACCAATGATCTTGTAATCATTTTGATAAAATTTATATCAAATAAAATATTCTGGTTTTGTGAAACAACACTTCCAACTAAAAAGACAAACAAAAAATAAAATTTGATCAGCTTTTGCACCAGTTCTGAAGCAGTCTTCATCTCATGGTTTTAGTACTTTAGAGGTATTTTTTATTGTCTTCAAAGCTGTTGTTTTTCCTGGATTTTCCCCTTGCCATGGACTTTTGAATGGTTGCATATGCATATTGCATATTGCATATGCATATTGCATATATGTTTATGCAATATTACCAGATGCCTGTCATTATTGATTTCTCTAGCAAGTGATTTGGCTACTCATTTCACTGAACTCTTTCCTTTCTATACATCATAAGTTTGGAAAGATAAATTATATTTTTATATGAGAAACATTATTTTATTTCTGAAGGGAGTAAGCAAATTACTACCTGACTACTTTAATGGCGTGTTATTGGCTTGGAGGTAATTTGGAATAGTAATATTTTTCATAGATCAAAGCCACTTCTATGAATATCACAGGAGAGACAGCTTTATTCAAATGATCTTTCAATGGTCACTTTTGTCAAATTTGCTACAGTCACTTGTATGAGATAGTGCTGCATTTTTCTACCCAACTTTATCTTGTGTGACAAGAGGAAATAAAGCTGCCCATGGCTGACTTTTTCAGTCATCTTCAAAAGACATAGTTGAACATATATACCATAAACATATATACCATATATACCATCCTTCTACATCATTGTCATCTTGTGAATTTTTTTTTTCCCCAGTAATTGAGGCAAATTCAAATCTAGTATTATCTCATGTATCTCTGTCATTAATAACTTTCAATAGAGTTGTGTCTGATTATGGCTTGAGTTGTATCTGAGTTTTGATGTCCCTTCTGTGAAACTTCTAACTGGAGTAAAACCAGTTTAAAAACTGACAACACATTGTACAAATTTTGTCAGGTCTAAAATATTAGTTTATCCTTTTCGCTCTTTGTTTTTTTAATTACCCACTAAAGATATGTTTCATGCAAGTTTTGGTGCATCAGTTATGTACAATAAGTTCATGGTATGTCACATTGTATGATAAATTATTTGAAATTAGACTAAAATCTGATTATGCTAAAGGAAGAAGTATTGAATGATTGAAAGGAAAGAAAACTGATGATAGAGCAAAACAGGAGGAAAAAAAGTGCCATATGTTAAGGTGACTATACAGGGGTGAACTGGGTCAGAATAAGAAGCCATCAGTTTCCAGGATTGTGCTCTTGTGTAAAGCAGGTCTTTTGGAGAGTCATGTTTGGGACTTTTGTAGAGTCATGTTTAAGGGACAAGGTAGAAATTTAATTCAAGCGAAAATTGTACTTCAGAAGAATTCCTGTCACTGAAAGACCTTAACTGGAGAAGCAGACCTGCATGTGTACCAAACACAATATTAGGTGCTAAATATATTTGGGTGACTGAACACAGTGGTCCAAACACCAGCAGTGCACTTTCCCTACCACCCATTTGTATGTTATACTTTCATTTCCTTTTGTCCCTGGATTGAAAAATCATTGGAGAGACATGAATATAAAAGCAATCATGTCATACCATGGCTGATATCATCTATGGACTGTTCTTTATGTTTTGCAGTAGGTATTTATGGTCTTGGAAGTGCCTGGGAAATTCAGGACTTGGCTCTTGTACTACTGAGCGGGTCTGTAGCCCTGTATCCTGTTCAGTTAATTAAGCCAATTTATGGCATTTCCTACTCTTCACAAACATAAAGTAGCACAAAATGAGGAAAACCTGTCCTGAAGTGTTTTCTCTAACAACCTTTATCCATCACATAATCTGATTCTAGATTTCTCTTTTCTGTTGTGTCCATTTAATAGCTTTGCTAGTGTTTTGAAGTTTGAAGCAGTTCTTCAGTTATTGTATCGTATTTATGGGAGACAAAACTGCATTTTTTTATGGAAGTAATGTAGACTCTTCTCCTAGACCTCATGTTAGTCTTCCTCACAAGAATGGCCCTTCAAGATAAATAAATCTG
Organism: Cichladusa arquata; assembly: GCA_026413545.1. Lineage (NCBI taxonomy): Eukaryota > Metazoa > Chordata > Aves > Passeriformes > Muscicapidae > Cichladusa > Cichladusa arquata. The sequence continues at coordinate 112,356,560 of JAOTQP010001286.1, read as the reverse complement.
CAGGCTTGTTTTGAATAGGCCTGCCAGGAGTATCTGTCACTCATGACGCCTGATGACTTTAATAGGATTCTCAGTACTTTGGTCTGATCTCCACATTAGTCCATTTGATTAAAGATAATTAGGACTTGAACATTTTCTGTTTAAAATTCCAGTCAGCTTGGATCCTTGCATACTAGCCATGACTGCAGCAGCCTGTGTAATTCACTTTTTTGTCTCATGGATACACAAAGAGTCCAACTTGTCTGGAGATTTCTGCCTGGATAGTTACTCTTACAGGAAAATGATCTTTCTGTAGGGTAGCTGAAAGCTCTTCACTTCTCTAGCTCAGCAAAAACATTAAAGGAACAAAATGTAATAGATGCCAGTCAGCATGGTCTTACAGAAAACAGGTTTTGTCAAACATGTTTGATTAAATTCCTTCAGGAGACTACAAGTTGGGTCAATAAATGTAACAGAGTAAATGTGATGGACATGCTAAGTTACTTGCCTTGGTGCCACATACATTCTGATAAGAGTGAATTAGAGTGGGGTCAGCAAAGTGCATTTCACATATATTAAAATCCACCTAATGGACAGATCTTTAAAGTAATCATCAATCATTTCATGGACTTCATTATAGCAGAGTTCTCCTGGGAGTGAGATTAAACCTGAGGCTTCCCTTTTTTTATTTTTTTTGTGATCTGGGTAGAAATACACTTATAATTTAAATGTTACTAGATTTTGGGGGAGCCTAAATATGTCTAAATGAAGATTAGAAAACTGCACAGAGCAATCTAGATTTCCTTGTAAAATTAAATCAGTTCAAAACATAGTTTTGTACTATTTAAGGCAAAATGATGCCTAGAAGCAATATATGAATGGCATAATTATAGAGTGGGAATTGTGTTTTGGAAATGAGGTTAGTGGTGGAAAAGCAATTTAGTATAAGCTCCCTGAATGATGCTAAGAAGCCCATCAGTAACCCTGATATGACTTAAACACATTGCATATCTCCTATTTCTTTTCTCATATCTCAGTTTTCCCTAAGTTCTGACTTTTGCACTTCAACTGAATAAAGAAGCAGCTGCAAAAAATGACAAGGGTCAACAATCTTTTCACTTCTAGTGCTCTGCTAACAGTTTGGGGTTAGGTTATTTGGTCATCCTAAACCATGTGGGACACGTGGTAGCTTAGTTAAAAGAGATCAGTGACTTATAAAAGATCCACATTACACTGAAATTATAGATGCCTTTCCATAAATGCTACAACAGCCTTGAAATGAGCACTGAAAGCCAATCTTTTTTAATTGCTGAAGCCACAAGCCATAATCACATAATTCTTTCTGATTACCAATGCACACTAGACTATTAAAATCTGTGCACTGCAATCTGAATAGATTAGCCTTTAGGACATATTAACATCAAATTTCATGTGATATTAGCTAATAAATTAGTCAAGCAGGAAAGTTCAAACTCTAATCACCAGACAGTCATGAGATATGTCCAGTTACTAATATCAGTGCTGGAGGGAGGGAGGAAAGGAGGGAGTGCTGTGATTAACTTGTCAGGGAAATGCAGCTGTGAAAATCATTACCTGGCATTTCTGCAGTGCTGTTGGAAGAACCATTTCATCAGCTGCTGTATCATAGAACTAATGCATTTAATTGAAACAGCTAGGCAGGCTGGAAGAGGAATGCCTCAAAAGTGGGTCTCCTCTCCCTGTGGTAGTGTGTGACTGTGTGTGTAAATATATGTGTACATATGACTATCTATGTGCAATGCAGGACTCTGGAGATGTATTTTGGAAAGGATTCCCTTTGTGCAATGACTTCTGCTGTAAATGGAAGAACAAAAGAATACACCATACCATCATAGCTGTCCCTCCAACCCCCAAAACCATGGGTCACTAGCACACCTGTGAGTATCAGCAAACGTAGAAAATCACCCACTGGTGATAAATGTTTCCTCACAGTGTACAGGAATGACACTTAAAATGTTTCTGTTCTGCCCCAAAGAGTCAAAACATTCTTCTATGCATGAAGTGACTCTGAGTCACTCCAAAGAGACAGAAAGAGTTTAAAGTAAGGTTCATTCAACCTTCATCACTAATGGAAAAAAGGTTTACTTCTTCTGCAGACCAGACACAGGCTAAGAAGTGGCAGGACAAAGACATCTGTAGCAACACATTCATATTAATTCATTTATAGTGCTGAAGAGCCCTTGAACGAAAAACTTTGAACACCTTTTCTCCAATTTTCCTCTAAGGTTAAGAGAATCTATTCTTCACTTGAAAAACCACATACATTTTAAAAATACATGAATGTAAAGCTGCTTAGACACCAAGAAAAGAGGCAACTAAGCCACAGGAAAGTGCTCCTTTGGTATCTTCGTGCTGTTTCCATTTGTTCTTTATGCCATTGGGAGTGCTATCAGAGTAATTTTTTTTAGATTGGTCTGTTCCTGTTATTCAGCTAATCAATGTCCCTGAGAGCCCTCCTTCATTTCTTCTTATCCAAGAATACTAGGAAAATGCTATTTAATTCACTGTTGAGAATTTCATAAAAGATTCAGCTTTACTCATCCTGATTATGAGCAATCAACATTTAGCAATGATAGCTGGTTGAAGTTCAATTTAACCTTTCCTGGGTTTTGCATGTATCATTTTAGGTTTCAAGAGACAACAGCAAATCTAGTAGGTTGTTCCTGCACCTCACATCTTCATAGTACAATATCATAGAAAGAAGACACAGTCTGTCTGATTGCTGTCAATAAACTGAATATATGATACAGTGCAATTTGGTAATTTCTTCCTCTTGCACCCAAAATAAGAAGACAAAAATAATGCTTTTGCAGCAAAGCATTTATATTTTCACTACTAACAGATATTCTTGAGCTCAGGATCTATACAGCACATTGCTCTTGCCTTGGAGCCCTTTAGAAAACACTAGATCACATCCTGAAAATACTCGAGGCTCACTGTTCCTCATCTTAGTGTCTGCATTGCTCCCATTCCTACACTTGTAGGATATTTATTCCCTGAATAAATACACTTGTTCGTTGATACATACTGCCAAATCTGAGTTTCAGTGCTCAAGGACCACAGCCCACCAGGCAGAAGCAAGGGTGGATGTTGTTTCCTTTCAGTGCACTGCCAGAAAAAATGCTGGTGAGTTCAGTTTAATGGATGAGTGAGACATGGATCCAGATATCACTTCCAACAGGCATGGATACTTTTAATGGAAACAGCCATGATGAAGGTACTGTAGGCCTTCATCCTGCCTCCTTTTATTAAATTACAGATTGCAGCAGAAGCTTGAAAATTCTTGAAATCTGTAGCGACTCAAGGTACCTAGTTATCAATGATTCCCAAATCAGGATTTTCTTTAATAAAACCTCTAAGGCACAGGAGAAGCTTTGTTTAAACACTGGATTCCGAACACTAGGATATGGAATTGTCCTCAGGGGTCACAAGCTGGGCAAAACAAAGCTGGAGACTGCCAAATGGACAGCTATCAGTTCCATATTACAATGCTCCTCTGTACTTCTTCCTAAATTTAATGTTGTGCTGTTAGAATGTAGAAATTCTTTCCTAATTTTTAAGTCCTGTCTGTCTTGAATTAAAGGTTACATCATTAGGACTGGCAAAACATCAAAGTGTTCTTTTTTTTTTTTTTTATGTTCCTTAAAACAGAACTGAATTAGAAATGGCCAACATGGAACAAGAGTAATCAAGATTATGTAGAAAATAAACAGTGTTCAGCTGCTGACTGGAGAATGAAAATAAGGTGTTAGTGTGGTAAAATTGTCTTCCAGCAACTGGTTTTAGTCAGAAAATCCTAGAAATCTGGCCAGCCAGGGGAAAATACCATGAAATCTTTGCTAGTACAGGTCTTATGTGTATAAGAAGCAAGGTGGAAACTGCTTGGAGTCAAAGTCTCTCTGAAAAAAATGTGAAAAATAAGACATAAAGCATTGAAAAGGCAATAAAGGCAAAAGTATTCTAATCATTTGTCTTAATCCTTCAATTTGAAAAGACATTTTTTCCCATTTGACATAATCCTCTGACTAACAATAAGCCTGCTTTTTCTGACAAATCATAATCATCATAATGTTTGAGTAAAATATAAAAGAATTTTCTCACCTTTCTAATCTTTTTTTTTTTTTTGTCAGTCTGAAAGCTCTTTAATATTCAGTGTGGAAGACAGCTACCAAAAAACAGACAGTAATGATGATGGTTTTATTGATTTTGACTTGCAAAGAAATCTCAAATGGGACTAGCAAGTAATTTCTTCTTCTCCAGCAAAACCTTATACCAAATCAGATGTCAACAAAAAAAAAAAAAGCATCTGTGGTGTCACATCTCACACATTTTGTATGAACTATGTTGTTACAAACAACATTAGGAAAACATACATGTCTTTACTTATCGATTACACAGACCTTAATTCATTACTGTGTGGACCTTCTCAGCAATTTAAATCAATTCAGTTTCTACAATTGTCATAAGCATAGAAAAATATATAGATTTTGTTTTCCTCTAAATTGAACTTCTGATCTATGACTTGAAATTTATTCTGTACTTTTTCACATAGCTCAGTTTTGAAAACAGAAATCTTTCTCATAGTGCTGCAGTGATGAGAATTATTTGCATTGAATGAGGTTTGTTGCTCAGACAAATGCACATGCAGACATTTGGAGGAGACAATTTTTAAATGCAAAATAGTGCACAACATAAATATGTCTCTTATATATTCGTGGGAGACATTCTCCAGTGGGACTTACAGCAGCGTTAATATTTCACCAGACCTCTTCCAGACTGGCCTGCTCTATTACTCATTCACTGGAACAACACTAAACTGAATGTTCACCACCAGCATAAATGTTATGTGGTGTGAGGTGACTCCAGTGCGTGGACCAGGGTTATTTTCACAGTGCTTAGGAGAGAAGAAGCAGCCTGTCCCTCTAAAACTCCCAGAAGCCAAACTCCAACACCATGACAAAGTAAATTTTCTGGCTATTTCTCCCACTTCTTGTCTTCACTTCAGTGACTATTTGGAATAGAATACCCAAAATATATGTGACTTTTTAAAGTAGTCTTCCTTTTCTCTGAAGTTGCTGCCTCAGACTTCATATAATGCATATTAATACAGCTTCCATCACATTCTAAATCAAATTCTACTACAAGTTGCTTCATAAAAATTTCTATTTCTTCTTCTATACTGATAATGGTCATGGGATAAGGAAACAGAAAACCTGCAACAGACATGTTTGACTGAAGTCTCAGAATAGGTAAAGAAGCTCAACCCATCAATTCTTTCTAAGGTTTTGGTTTCAACTGAGTTGGAACATGGACTCTTTCTCAAAAAAATGCGTACTGTACATAAACAATTTTGTGTACTTACTTGAGAAACAAAAGTGCATTTCTGCCTCTTGCTATTAGTATAATATATCATTCAGCACACCTAAGTGATTTTGCTTTAGCAGTATTGCACAAACAGAAATCATACAACAGTCCCCAAATAAATTTTTTACCATAAATATGAAAGCAGTAATTACAGCTCAACCTTGATGTGCAAATACAAGCATTTTTTTAATACATCTGCTTTAGAGAGATTTTTATTTTTGGTTTGTTTTTGTAATCAATTAATTCTTCCATAGGAGCAATATCAGCACTTCTGTTATGGGATTAAGATCAGCAAGTAAAAGATAATATACTTTCCCTGTTATTTTGAAGGAAAAAATATGCATACACGTACAAATTCTTCATTCAGAGCTTTTATTTATTTTATTTAGGCCTCCTGGAACACTTAATGAACCATTTCAATATTTTTTTCACTCCTTTTTCTGCTTCCTAGGAGCCATTTGTAGCCCAGCAGCCAAACAGCCATCTTTCTTTCAAAGTGATGCAGATGAAAACACTTCTTTCTCAGAAACAGCAAACACGCATTTGAGGTCAAGAAATAGTTCTATATTGTAACTTTTCCCTTCTAATCTTTCCTTGCAAACACTCTCCTGTTCTAGGTCTGTTACCTAGCAATTTCCCCATTTGTCTCCTCTGTTTCTTTAAGAAATGAGTTTTCTAGGGTGTTATCACATCACAGTTTACTGTCCTACAGGACCATCATGGTCCATCTGATGCAGTCTGCCCATCAGATGCTTGTTTGCACAGCGACTTTTCCTCAGGCAATTTCAACCCCTCACATACAGCCCAAAGAGAAAAATAAAAGAAGAAATGTCACTTTGGAACTTATTGGAAAAATATTTTGTGTGACAGGGACAATACTTTGCTTACTGATAGGTCTCTAAGTAAGACTGGTCTGGCCAGGAAGAGCTTTGCCTTCCTCAGGAGCAGCTGAAGAACACTTCTGTTCACAGATCTTCTTTCTTGTCTTCAGATGGAACACTTTGCTGCACACCTCCTCACTGTGCTGGCTACCAAAGCCCCAGAGGCAGTTACATCTGCTCATGCCTCAGAGAGCAGGGCAATTAATCTCATTTATATGATCAGAGGAATTACTTTCCTGCCAAAATTAGTCCAGACTAATGGTAGCTCCAAAATTAGTTATATTAGAAAAAGAATGTATTAATAGTTCTAACCAGCAGGCAATAATATTCAAGAAAAAGACTTTGAAAAAAAATTATTCTGATTCTACAACCCACAAAGGTGTGAATTTTTTCTCTCTGAAACAATACAGAAAACAAATATCCCATGGCCTGGTTATTAATTAATGAGGAATACATTTTTTTCCCTGTAAATCTATATATTAGGTTAATAGGCATCATAACTTATCAGAAATGAAGAGTGGCAAATAAAAAAAAATTTGAGAAATTAAATAATCTTCCAATATTTATCTTGAATAGCAAAACTGTAATTTCTATGTATTATTTTACATCATTGCAAAGTCAAGTATCATCTGTTTTACTTCAAGGTTTATTCTAGCAAATGTGTTAATTATATTTATGCCTAAATTCAGGAAGTTAGGGATCCCATGTGCTTGCATGGAAAATTGTAATCTTGCAGACACCTTCACTCGTGCTTTCTGTGCTATTTTCTGATGACATGACTTTAAAACTACCGTATGAATTTTTCTTTTCTTTTCATCCCATTGACTGCTTTAAATCAAAATGTCTTTTCCATTTAGTTTCTCAATTACTGTGCCATTATAAGCATTCAGCAACACTAATCTTTAATTGTATCTTTTCTAAAGAAGATCCAACAGTAACATAAAGGCTGAAAATCCAAATAAATCCCATGGCACATCAGCTACAAGCACATGCAGTGTTAAAAAGTAAATCATCAATAACAAAGGATTTCTCTTACTTTCAGTACTCAATTTTTATACTTGTTTTGTTCTTTCAGTAACAAAGGAAAATAAATCATGAATCCTGTCTCGGTCTGTCTAAGATACTCTAAAAACTAAAGAAAATCCAGTGCAACAGCTGAATCTCTACTGCTGCCTTTTTCTTTGAAGGCCCTGATGCTAAAGCAAGGTCTGCCTGGGCATAATAAAACTTTCCCATCAGAAACTGAAAGAACAATTTGGGAGGATCTTGGAGGGATTTTTCCTTCCTTTTGAATGACTTCATCAGTTCTTCCCTATCTCTTCAGGGAACCATTCCTGCCTCACTGTTCTTCCATGTTTTCCTTTTATCTCCTTCCTAGTGGGTCTTGCAGGGGGAAAACCTTTCAGATGGGTCCCCACTTTCAGGCAAAAAAACAGCAAACATATTCCTTGAAGGAAGAGAGAGGTACCCAAAAACTCAGGATGACAAAACTCAGGTGATGCCCTGTTTAGGATCCATTCCCAGGATTTTGATGTCTTCAGCTTTTGGAGTCCGGGGATGCTTTCTGATCTGAAGCTCCCTGCAAGGGCACCAGGAAAGCTGCACTCTTTAGAAAACAGAGTAATGAACTTCCTGAGCTGTACTTCTGAGTAATGAACCTGCCTCCCCAGGCTCCTTCCTTCTCTGAGAAATTGTACTACAAAATAAAAAATACACATTTCCACCAACCTGCAGCTGGAAGAGGTCTCAGTCTAGTTCCTCATTCCATCTGACAGGAAAATTCTTGAAGCCTAAACCCTGACAGTGCAGGAGTTTTCCCAGCTGTGCTTGCCTGGTACAGGCTCTTATTTTAAAATACCATTCATGATTTTTCCTTTAGCTCGTGAGAGTTGAATTCATTCACTTAAAAGGAAACAAGAAACTTGCTTAGTCTTTAAAAAAATTCTCTTTGGGACCAATATCAGGCTAAGCCAAGTGTAGCAGAATGAAAATTAAGTGCATTTACTTAAATATTTTCTTACCCATGCTTGAATGAATTTTGCAAATGTGACACTTTCTTGGGATCACTATCTTTATAGATATCCAAGAGCTAGAAGAGCTGCAATTGCAATTTGTGATATTGCATGTCATTTCACAGTAGTTGTTCTAGGTAGGAAAGTCGCAGTTTAGCTAAGGAAAATTAGAATCCCCAGTGTTTAATGGGATGAGAATTGGTTTTGAATGAAGACATTAATGGTTTTTTCATCAAGTTCAGAAAAACTATTATTAGCTCTATAAGACTGCTTTTTTCATTTCACAGAATATCTTTAGATAGTTAATCTCCAGAACTGCCCCTCTATGAAGGACAAACTTTTTATGAGAAGCTATGATATATTAGACTTGCACTTTCTAGCAATATGTGGGTGTTAGATGATCCCTATGTAGCACAGAATAACTGCTGGCTAAAAGATAAATTAAACCTGGTAAACAGGAGGGGAATTATTCTATACCCTGTATAATATGGTCAACAACAGTTTCTAGCTGTATGTCATGGTTTATAACATTATCTTGGAGAAAACTAACAATTGAGTTTCACAGATGTATGGCAGTACTTATTCATTTCCTGGCAACTTTAATTTAAACTTGATTATCTCACTGTATGTTCCATGACTGTGAGGCCCTTGCTTACTTACAGTTAGTTAGTTTTGAAATTGTTCTCACCAGAAAAACCCCACAATTATTTGTCCAATGTTACAAGCCTTTTTGTCTGCAGTTTTGTGTCAGAGCTCAGCCAGCAAAGTGGCTGCTGGCTGTGCTGAGGTAGACATCTCCTGAGATGATCTTGGTTGTATCCAGGAAGAGTCTGTTTGAATCTTTTTTTGTGCCCTCAGACCTTTACTTCATATGGGATACAAAATTTTGCAGCCTAGCAGCACATGTAATGCAGGGATAATGGAAAAGACAGAAAGTGCATTTCCACAATCTTCCTCACTCTCCAGATCATTTAGCCAAGCCCATGGCTTTTCACCAGCTCTCTCAGAGTGAAGATGGAAAATACCAGAGCAGTGTAGTACTTTAGAACACCACTTCACTCTGTGATTCTCTCTCCAGATTGCTGGGGGCAGGCAGTGAGGGCTGACTGGTGCTTGCCATTTTGCTCGCAAACATCTTGGTCCAGCTTGGGGTTTTTTTCAAAAGATATGCTCTCCAAGTCATGACTCAGACAGCATGGCTATTTTATTTGCAGGCAGAACCCTTTCAGATTTCACCTTTGCTGTTTGCTGAGCAAAGAGATGGATGGGATTATGAAAGAGGTGACTAGAGGACACAAGGTACTGAACTTGTCACTTGCAGGCAGAAGCTCAGGCTCCTGATGCAAAGCTGGCATGATGCAGGGGTCAATCTCCTTTAGTTCTAGTTATTGCACAAGCAGTATAATAGGGTAAGAAAGGAGTTTTCCTGGTGCCAAATATCTTCCTTTGATTTGACAGCTGTGACAACGAACAACTGTCCCTATTCAAGGAAAAATTCTCCCAACCACTCTCAGTGTTTCAGTGTCACTAACAGCTCCTTCCTTCTCTTCCAGCTCCCTCTTTCTTATTTTGCCATTTCAGCCAGGGACTGGAAAGTATAGTGTGTTGTCTGGTGTCACAAAACAGTCATATTTTATTTCTTTTTTTTGTGTAAATTGGAGTGCATCATCAGCAAATTGATGTCATGATGGGGTTTTTTTGTCCCAGTCCTTCCAGTAACAAGTTCCACCCATTCAATCAGATTGTTTGGACAGGTAGAGATGAAAATTTTGCTATTGGATGCTTATAGAAACTTACAGCATCCTGTTTTGTATAGGATAGGGAGGGTTGTGAAGAAAGCCCAAACTTCTGGTAAAATCAAACAAAACCCGTTTTAGCTCTTCCTTAGTCTTTTTCTGCTCTCCTCAAACACAGCAGAATTTCCAGTAGCTTATTTTAAGATACTATTTGCCTTAAATCCAGCAAAATGGAAAACCTCTGCTCCTCTTTCCTGTTCTGTGGATCTAAGTGCAAAGCATTTCACACACACAAAATAAAAAGTGTTCATCTCATAGCTGCAACTCAGTTTAAATGCATCATTTTGGTTTATCTTGCTTGCTTAACAAAGCCTGCCTTGCCTTGGTTTCTGAACTTCAGCTTTGAAAAGCTTCTTTAACTCACGAATGGCGTCATTTAAGATCCAAGGTGCATAATAACTCTCAGCCAAAGAGTTTAAAAAGGCTCAAAATGAATGAGGTTAGTAAGAAGCACAGCTACAGAGATAGGCTGCAAGTTCTTAAAATATATGCTTTGTGGGTTTAAGATATTTTCCAAATGCCAAGAGCTGAAGAGAAACTTCCCGCGTAGCACAATGGCAAGGGACAGCCAGAGCACAGCAATTTGTGACAACTTGGGAGATTTTGGAACTCATTTTTGTCCTTCACTGGAGCAAAAATGAAATCTCTCCTATATTTTCCCAAAGAAAATTTGTACTAATCCCAAAATGTCTTTTTTAAATTTAAATTCTTCCTGTGCTCTTGTCTTCTCTTCAGAAATGACCAGGAAAGATGCCCTGAACCTTAGAAAAGAGAAAAGACTGCCCAGGTTTCTAAGCCCCTCAGCTATGTGGTGCTCACACGCAGATGTTCACAAAGACAAATGCCTTTGTGTCAGCAAAAAGAAGGAACAGCAGCCTTCCCCAGCCCAAGTCCATTTTCATGCAGTTGTGAAGCACCTTGCCCCTTACAGCATCAGACCCTGTCTGCTTTCTGGGTATGGGTCAATGAATCACAGAGTCGTAGAACATCCTGATATGGAACACACCTTCAGGATCATCCAGCCCAGCTGCCTCCCTGCCCAGGACAGCCCCAGGAGTCACCCAAGTGCCTGAGAGCATTGTCCTAATGCTTCCTGAACTCTGTCAGGCTTGGGGCTCTGAGCACTTCCCTGGGGAGCCTGTTCTAGTGCCCAACCACCCTCTGGGTGAAGAACCTGCCTCTAATACCCAGCCTAAACCTCCTCTGACATAGCTTCAGGCCATTCTCTCAGGTCCTGTCACTGGTCACCAGAGAGAAGAGCAGGATCACAAGGAGCAAATTCTTGGTCTCTAAGCATCACAAGGGCTTTAAGAAAATTCCTAATTCTGAGATTATTTGTTTCTTGCAGATGCTCTACATGCCCATGGATGGATGCAGACTCACAGGAGCATGCAGGGGGTGAAGAAGCAGCACCAAGCAGCCACACACACTCCTCCAGCTGACAGTGAGCACTCAGGACTCCAGCCAGACACTGTGCTGAGCAGCAGCATGAGCTTCAGGACATCAGAGTTCAGGTAGGTCCTGACACGTGAAACAGGGCAACTGCAATTCTGCATTAGCAATTTCAAGAGTATGTCACTTGTTTTCTCTCTTTGGGGTTTTGTTTCCTCATTTATTTCTTTGCCTTTGTCTTTGTTAGGATTTCTATTTTCCCCCCACTGACATTTAACGTGACCACTCACTTGGCTCCGTGACTGACAGCAGCAGCATTTAAAAGGACATGAGAGCAGCTCTGGAAAGGATTAAACAGCATGAAGCCCACAACAACTGCTTTTCAATGAGGCATTCTCTGCCCAAGTGCTCCCTGCTGCTGCTGACACCAGCACAGGGAGCAAATGGATGTGACAAGGGGGAGAAAATCTGGGATGGGGGAGGAAGAGAGGATATTTGTGCACCCACATCCTTAGTGAGAGCAGAGAGAGCCCATACACAGCACAGACCTGGAGGGGCAGGGGAGCCAGCAAAGTCATGTGAAGACCTGCTTTCACTTGCCCAGTTCTGCAGCTTGAGTCATAAAACTGACCTGCACAACAGCCACACAACACCTTTCCACTCCTATGACCACTGGACTCCTGAAATAAAAATTATTTCCAGAAGTTTGATACTTACCACTTGAAAAATAGATTTCTATTTTGAGTGAGCAATATTCAGCCTCTCTGAAAATCAGGACTGCAGGATCTTTCCTCTTATTGTGTAATGGCTTCATTGTGCATATTTTTACATTGCTATTTTGAGGTAGATTTGAAAAGCAGTATTTCATACAAAATGGTGGAGGCCATTGCTAAACTCAGGGAACAGCTGGATTTTGTTAAATTAGCTTTTATACAGCTATTGTTGTGCCATTTTTCCACCCAGCTCTTCTCAGAAATAGTGAATGAAATTGTATAAAGAGCTTAACATAATGGTCATTTTAATTTGAAATACAAAAGTATTTCTAGAAACTGAATTAAATTTCTTTAAAACTTTCAGCCAATTAAATGAAATCATAGTATTTTGCTTCAGGCTGGTTTGAGCATTTAATGTAAAAATATTCTAAGTATTTAATACCTATTTAATCTTCTTTTACCTTTTCATTTTGAACCGTTCTTTTAATTTTGAACATTCTAAGGCTTTAAAATGGGAAACATTTCTATGTCTGGATTTTGGTGATTTGAGGGACATCTCCAGTGAACTGATGAAATCCTGGAACTAATTTTACTTTACGTACTAGTAAAATCAGGGGATCAAACACGGTCTTAATCCTTACAGTACATCACTGCATAGCCTCTGCAAGATACCCATATGCTTTCCTGGAAATATAAGCCTCAATACCAAAGCTAGTGATACTTTAAACTCATGCAATAATTAAGACTAGGTATAAAACAGCTAAAAAGATGCAGCTAAGATTGTTGTGTGATTAAAACTGCTGTGCATCTCCATAAAGAAGCAGAGAGAGGCATGGTGGGGCAAGACCAAATAGCAACCTGCCAGGCTTTTCCAGAGTCCATCACAGAGCCATTAACCCATCCCAGACTGTCCATCTCCACAAGCACAGAGGAGCACAGGGGCAAGTGAAAACCCAGATTAAGGACTCAGGGGAAGGAACAGCCTGTCCAGAGCTGTTCCTGGCTTGTCTCAGGAGACCCTCAGCCCCAACATCCAGCCATGAAAACCACCACAATGAGTTAAGGCTGAAGTGTCTCTCAGACCCCTGAGGTTTGCTGCCTGTGGGGGTCAGACACAATACAGGACACAGAGGAAGAGACTGCACAGGGCTTACTATGGGATGTTTAGGAATTAAAAGAGCCAGTTGCTCACCAGAGTGAGCAAAATCAAGTGCCAGCATCTGAGTTGGAATCAGATCTGAGAGGCCTGTGTATCCATGGTGCTACTAAGATGGAGAGACTGGAAATATAATGGAAATATATACATATCCTTCCACTGGTATCACTCCATCCTGCTTGTACAGAGAGGAGCTCAGGATGAGGCCCCTGACACTGTGTTTTTGTGAGTCCTCAGTGTTTCTATTGGTGTCAATCTGTATGGCTGGCTATGTGTGTGTGTGTTTATGACTCTTCATGGTGTACATGCCTGCTAGAAGCACACAGTAGTTGTGTAACTTCCTGCTAGTTGTACCTGGGGGAAAAGAGCTGTGCCAGTCTAATATCCATTGGGCTGTCAATCTGTCCCAGCTCCTCTAACAGGGATGATTTATCAAAAAACTTTAATAACAGAAAGGTAAAAATCCTGGAACATATGCTGATAATTTTCCCGTATTTTCATAATTTATATTGAATAAAATATTTATATTTGACATCCACATGTGTTCCATCCTAAAGAGACAACTTCCAGAATCCTGGAAATAATAATTGTTCAGCTGTTATTTGCATTGTGACTCTATCTCCCAAACTGTTACTTTCCTGTAGTACATTTAGAAATAGAAGTGGAAAACTTCAGAGAACTGATCAGTCTAAAAGTAATTTAATTTTATTTTGCCTCCTCCCCTTAGATTTTATTCCATGTTGCATTTAAATATTTTCTCTCAAATTGGACCAGTTACCAATCTAGTTCTGTAGGAGCAAAGTAGCATTTAGCACTGCTGCAAAAGTTAATGTTCTAGCCACACACATCATAGAAGGGCTGGTGATATCCAGCTTTACAACATGACTTTTTCCCCCCAGGAAAGCAAATTACTCTATTGTGTCTTCAGAAACAGTAGTTGAGTTCACTCTGTCTTTGTGAAATGTGCTTGGTACTCGATCAGTTTAATCCTCACTGGGCTACCCTCTATAAGCAATAGAGCTACATTATTGCAGGGGGAAAAAACGGGCTACAGGTGAAGCCTGCTCCAGAAATTCTTAAAAGCAGCATGAACCTGTGAAGTGTTTGAGCTCTGCCCAGGTGATTGATGAACTGGAGGTTTCTGGCTGCTGTGTTGATTTCATTGGCTTTCATTGGCACAGTTCAGAAAGAAAGAGGAAACAAAAGAGATTTTCAGTTTCTGGTAGTGAAGTTCTCTGTTTTGCAGCTTCTAGAGTGTTTTGAAATGCTTAGGACAGACGCAAAATAACACATTTTCAGTTCCCAAATTGGCATGACAGGCTTTTGTTCTTAGTTATGTCTTTCCCATATTCCCTTAGATTCATCTGTTTTCCTTAGGGAGATATCCACAGGCTTCCCTGTGCTTTCCTCCAGTGTTCCAAAAAGGGAAATAAACAGTGAATTAATAGCCACAGCACAAGGATCTGCAATTCGCCTGTTCTTAACAAAGGCAAAACCATTTTCAACTCTCTGCATATTTTCATTCTAATTTTTAATCCATCAAGTTGATGGGCTTACCTCATCCTTAATTTTTCAGATACAAATATCCCTCCCAAGTATGATTTAGCCATTTATTCAGAAATCAAAATAGAATGTGAATACAGTAAACTGAAGTTACTGATGTGGGCTGGTGTAACTGAAAACTGTGCATACCTGTTATATCCACAGTAAAGAAGAACATGACTAAGAAGAAGACTGAGTTTCACTCACAACATAAAAAAGGAAACTGCTGAAAATCTTGGACCTGATGAGACAAACTGGGGTCTCTTGGTGGTTGTCTGAGGCCCAAACCCCTCAGGCATGATTTGTGCTCATGATAGCACAGGTCAAGAGCAGAGTTTCAAGGTCAGAGCCTGCAGCCCACTTATGCTATGGTGTATCCCAAAGCCAGCTGTGAGGCTACAAATTGTTCCATTAAAATGTCAGCATTATCTATCATTACAGTGTGATGGGTCTGAGATTTTGTGTATCTCATTGGTGCTGGGATTACAGAGTTACTATATGTAATGGGTAAATAGATCTGGACAGATGATGGTTTCATTGTCCCATAGGAGTTTTTGAAGTTTTCATGTTTCTTTTGAGCCCATTTCAGAAAGAAAAACAAATCAATGATTTTAATTCACAGCCAGTAAAAAGAACAAATTTCTTCTCAGCTCACTAAGATTTTTGGTTTTTTACCTTTCTGCTCTTTTTACTTTTCCAGGGATAACTATAACTTACATTTTGGAATAAAGAAGTCTTCAAAAAAAAAAGACCTGGTCTGACATCTGGCTTTTTCATCTTCTCTACCACAGAGGAGCAACAGTCAATACAATGCTCTTCTCACCACTTGTGTTTGCTAACTGCACATTGGGTTCAAAATTATAAATGCCAGTGATGAGTTTGAAACTGTAGAGTCTTCAGGAAAAGGGCAGTAGGGTAAGATGTGCCCACAGCCCCACAGACACTTTTAGGATGGCTTATTGAAAACCCAAAAAATAATATTATCTTTGAGATTTTCATTTTTGCAATGACCTCAAATTCTCTGCCTTTACAGAGATCTTATTTTTGTGTCTTCCTCTCTCATCTTTCACAGACCATAATACTTTCTTTTTCTTATATGCAACATTTTTATATGCAACAGCCACTTCTGCCTGCTTCTTCTAGGCTTTAACTACCTATCTATTGAATCAATGAGGAAAATCCATGCAGAATTTCCTCCATCTCCATAAAAGCTTAATCTTATATATATATATATATGTATATACATGGGCTATGTGACTTCTATTTCTTCTTCCCTTTCCATTCACTCTCAGTGACTTATATGAAAACCTGTTAAAAGGTGCATGTTTGCTTTCCCTGAGGGAGTCACACTAGAGCCACCCATTTAGCAGATCTGAAATGCAAAAGCCTTAACTTATGTACATGCCATCCCAAATATCCATGAGATTAGAAACATGACCTTGTCACAAAAATGGATTAAGTCTGTATTTTTTCCCTGTATTTATATTTCAGAACAGATTAATCTGGTTTCAACTTTTGATATAATCTCTGAGTACCAAAGGCTGAATAAAATAAGCACCACAATATATTGCAATAAGCCATTCTTGTAAGAACAATTTTGCTTGGAATAGAGCTGAAAGCAGGGTGTTTATCCTTTATAGAAACAATCTTATCTTGAAATGAACACAACCAAAAGGTCCTGTAGCTATCAGTTCTTATTCAAAAATAAGCTGAGGAAGAGAAATTACACTCAACCTACTTTCTTCATGGTAGCTTGAAAGAGCATACAGGCACGTGTTTTCCTCTTTTATTCCTTAGTATTGATAAATGATGGAGAAACACAGTGGGATTGGAGTCTTTACACAGGAAAGTCCCTGCATTGTGCTTTTAGAGCAACCAGCAGAGCAGGTATTCTTTACTCAGCTGTGGATTGCTCAGGTCACACACCTGCTGTCGCTCCTCACCCCAGGAGTTCTGAGTCAACCCCCAATGTTGTAACACCACAGACAGGGATTCCCCCGTACAAACACCAAAGGTGCCCATGTCAGCCTCTTCCATCATCACCAAGTGTGTCTCAGTTGAGCTTTTTATCAGTATCAGCAGGGGATGTCTTGTTTCAGCATGAGACAAAGAGCTTACTGAAGCCAAAGTCTTTCCAGCAACATCTGTTTTGTCTTCTGTCTTAAAACAAAGGAAGCACTATCAAATTTGTCACTGCTCTGCAGCTTGGCATGAACTCCAGAGAGCTGACATCCACTGATCCATCAGCTGCATGCCCATTAATTTAGTTTAGTATTTTTTCACTGCTGCTAAGCAAAAAGATAAGTTAATTCTCCACCTCTGGGTATTCAATTTCTCCACATTTTTTCCTGTCTTTTCTCTCCTGGTGTAGGTGTTTGAGTATTTGCAGGGTTGGCTTGGTGACATGCAGGAGCCATCTGTCATCCCCATGGTGTGCCACAGCTCAAGCTATACAGTGCTAGTCTGTTAGCACTCAGCTGTCAAGAGAGCCAGACCTCTGTCAGCTCCTCAGCTTGGAGTGAGTGCTGGAAAATGCACAGCATGGGGGTAAAATGTACACTGAGAAATTAAAACAGCTGAATCACAAAGCACTTGAACGACCAAACACAGCTGGAGCTTTCACAAAACTTGAAGGAAGCACGGAGGTTCAAGGATGATGTTGAGGCCACCATCACCACAGTTTTCTGAAGGAGCAAAGAAATCTCTTTAGCAAGATTCCTGTAAAATCCCTGTAATGGTGAGCAGTGAAAGGAAAATGGTGCTTACTTTTGCTGACTGAACCAAGAATTTGAGGCCCTTTCCTGTAAAAATTGGGGTGGACATGGGATACAAAGCTTAATACAGAACTTAGGAGATGAAAGGAGATAACTTAGTCACCACTCTTCCAAGACACACTGACAACAAAAAAGAAGTAAATTGTCTGTAGGTGCCTCCAGGATGGCTGTTTGCACAGCTGCCAGATGAGGGTGTACTCAGAAATGGAAACCAGGGGTTTGTGCTGCTGCTGTACGAAAGAAAACTGACTATCTTCTGTGGACAAAGGCAAGGAGGGTTTGACACAGGGAAAGATCTGACACTGATGTATTTTGAAGTGCAAGACTGAGCTTGGAATTCCCTTCACACAGATGCGGAGTATGTTTGCATTTACCCAAGCTATAGGTAACCCCAACAATAAGGAACAGTGAAGAAATGTCTCATCAAACCTGGATCAGTTTTTCAGTGCTATGAGTGCTTGCCAGCTTTTCCACTCAATAGTGGAAAAAGCACAGTCATTTCCCATTAAACACTACAGATTAGGTCTGCCATATAGGGGACATGGCATGAAATTTAAGAGTATTCCAGAATGTATCAACTCTCCTTAAGTCACAGTCAGTAACAGGGAGAGAAGATGCCATTTTCTTTCCTAGTTTCAATACCAAACTCAAAGGAGATTTTCAACATTTTGAAGGAGCAATAGAAAACCAAAGACCTGTAGGAGAGCTGTATGCAAAGTTCATCCTTTACAAATGTGTCACAGGGTACAGTCCATGCACATTGCTCTCAAAAGCAAGAAATCAATTATTTTAAGGGAATCTGTGCATCTTTAAAGGAATAAGGTAAATTTTACTGTAACTGTTATACATTCTGTGATGATTTTAATACAATCTTTCCATAACCAAGTTCTCAAGCACATTTTAACTTAGTATTATTCACAATTGGAAAGTTCAGTTTGCATTTACAGTCACAAACTAGTGTCTGCCAAGAGACAAGTCCTGGCCATGCAAACATTCAGACAGGATACAATGCTCTGTCAATGTGTGAAAAGAGGACAGGGCACAATAGAACAAAAATGACTCTCTATTTTTGCATTTCCTTCTTTGAAAATAGAACTGGAAGCCCCAATCTATCAGTTTCTATCAGTTAATTAGAGATTTTTTAATGTAATTCTACTTTATTGTTCCTATATTCTTCTATCAAAGTTACATATAATGCCTAATACATCTGACAAATTACCTACAACACTGATAAAAGATCAAACAGATCCAGAGTTCATAGAAATATTTCTAGGAATATGTTATAAATGGAGGAAGAGTGACGTATTCAATGAAATAAAGCCTTTTAGCAACACTGCTTTGACCCATCTATATGGATCTGAGTCCACTCAGAGCAACTTTTCTTGAAAATTTAATCTTACATCAAAGAATGTAATGTTATTGAAAATTATAAAGTTTTATGAAAGTGTAACTTAGGTTAAAAAAGCTGTCCTAAACAG
Source organism: Cichladusa arquata (assembly GCA_026413545.1). Classification (NCBI taxonomy): domain Eukaryota; kingdom Metazoa; phylum Chordata; class Aves; order Passeriformes; family Muscicapidae; genus Cichladusa; species Cichladusa arquata. The sequence continues at coordinate 112,337,434 of JAOTQP010001286.1, read as the reverse complement.
GCACAAATAAAAGATTAATTAAGAGGATTCTGCTGATTTTTCATAGAACTTTATTTTACTTGTAGAAACTTGAAAGACAAACTGAAGACAACAGAAGATTACATCATTCATTCTTTTTTAAATGCTTTCATTTTAAAAGTATACTTGGGACTAGATGAATTTTTCAAGCTGTGCAATTGTTACATGATTTTTTGTTTGTTTGGGGCCTTTTGTTGTAAACTGCATCACTTTATTTTTGTTTCAGATGAGATCAGAAATTCCTCAGCTCAGTCTGTGAGCTGTTGCAGCACAGTAGATTGTCAGCATAGCTCTTGGTCTGAGGTCTATAGCTAATATAGGAGTAGAAATAGTGTAAAAAAAGCATTATGGAATAGGTCTGGAAAGACTATGAACAAGAGATATGGGTACAGTTCTGATGCAGTGAGTCTCAGGGACATGAGAGAAGCTATGTCTGAAGGAAGGAGTATTCAATAAAAGGACAGAAGTACATAGGTTACTATGCTAATTACTGGGTGGTTTTTGGTAGAGGAAAAGCAAGTTTTACTCAGATATGACCCCACACTACTTACATACTAGGAGAAACCTCTACCATCATCTGTGACTGCTGCTTGTGTTAGATACTAGAAAGAAGGGACGGATTAATGGACCTGCTAATGACCTTTCTGCCTCCATCAGCAATTCAACTTCAGTATCCTGCCTTTCACTCATTGTATGAAGGAAATTGATACCACACTGACAGGAATAAGTCATCAAGGTTCATCTGGACACAATTTGTAGGTGATAAAAACATCATTCATCCTGGTTCCTTTTTTGTTCCCTTCAGGACTGGTACTCTATAAATCCTTCCAAAGGAAAAGTGCATCTCAGTGCCCATAAATGCCCATGTTTCTGTTCTTTTCCACCAGCTTGAATGAAGATCACATATGCAAACAGCCAATCTTAAGGAATGAATCATTATTCTAATATAGGAAGCCACCTTGGGATACAGTTGTCTCATTCCTAGACTGACTCAATACGTTTTAATTAGATATTCTGCATGTGTTCTGATTTATGTTTGGTTACATATTCATTCCATGAGGAAGAGGAAAATGTAGAGCATGGGAAGAGCTGAGCTTTCACATTGAAGAAATTGTATTAATACTTAATGATCTGAATAAGCAATTGAAAGGAAAGTAACCAAAATGCACTGAAGGCATATTTTCTGTTGACAGTTATAAAGCTGTCTACTGAAATTCCCAAACTTTTACTCCAGTGCCATTCTCTTACTGTGCTGCATTTAACCACATGGCAAGAACTGATGACCCCTTATCTTATGGTTATCTATGTTCTAAAATGGCAATGGAGAAAACCAGCAGAGAATTTAGCAATTTGGGTGTTTGCATCACCATAGGGAACATGAGAATGACAATGTGAGCAGTAGAAGCCAAACTCCAGCATGCTGGCAAAGGAGTGGAAAAGAGGAACATCTCCCTTCCCCATTCACTCCTGTAGCCAGAGGACACCCAGAATGGTTTCCATCCCTGGGCATCCTGAGCCATTCCTGGGACTGCACAACCATCCTTGCCTCCAGAAGTGCTAAGGCAAACTGTTGATGAGATGAAATCAAAAAGTAATGCTGAAGGCTGAATCTCTACCTGGAGTTAATCTTTGCAATAATGCCTGTGATGACATTTCCATTCTTTGAACTATATGGAAATGATACAAAGGTAATCTTTGATGAAGGGACACAGTGACTTCATTGAAACATAATTCATGCAGCAGTTATTGGAGAAAAATCTGATGTTCATGAAATCACTACTTGGAAGCACTGATTTCAGCCCTACACTTTCAATTTCTAGGGGGGAAATGATATCAGGAGTTCTCCAGGCAACTGGATGACAAAATGACAAGAGCATTTTTTACAGTTGTTCATAGTTGATTTAGCCAGAAACAGAGAATTAAATAAGCAAATCAATAAATTTTGGCACCTGGATTAAAAATACCTCTTTGGATCACTATAAGTACATTACCTGTAATAGAAGAAAAACCATACCTGACCTAAACTGATGGGAAAAAATTTAAATTTTTCTTTTAGGCCATTTTTTACTATTTTTCTCTGCAACTAGTCAATGAACTCTCTGCAAGAAGGTACATGACTGGGCTTGCAGTTTTGGTATCAATCTTCTTATTCCTATCTATCAATCCTTACTGGTGATGGTAAAATCCTACAGAATCTAGCAAATTGTCATCCATGGTATGGACAATTGTATGCCACATGCCATTTGGCTGAGTGGTAGATCCCAGAGGGTTATGATCAGTGGCACAGGGGTTCATCAAAGGCCTGTGACCAGTGGTATCCCTCAGGGCTCTACACTGAGCCCAGTGTTGTTCAACTTATTCATCAATACCTTGGATGAAGGGGCACATGCCTCCTCAGCAAGTTCCCTGATGATGGGTTGAAAGATGGAGAAGGAGTGTGTCAGTCCAGAGAAAACACTGGGAGTAAGCCAGAGAGGTTGTCAGGTTTTGGCCAGAACAAAGATTTAGTTAGCAGGATATGGCAGAATAATAGACATGACTAATAAATCACTATAAATGGATACAAATTAATGCAAATGGCTTGTTCTGGAAAATCAGGCAAGACAATAGAGAGGAAATGTTGGATAAATTAAAGAGACAGTATCCAGGCTGCTTTGGTAGGTGTTGGTTACAAACCAGAACACCAGGCAGGGCAGAATCCTCCAGAGCACAATCTGTGGTCCCCCCAGAGGATTTTAGCTGATTAAATGCCAGATGTAAAAGGGACACAGTAGGACACAGTCTGTCAGGGTCATGACATACATCATATGCACACTTTCTGTATGGAAGCCAGCTGAAAATCCAACCATGTCTGAACATAGGTGATTTACAGAAAATTCAGCAGTAATAGAAATGTGACCACTTGCTCATGCCTTGTCTGAAAATTGAAATTTTAAACTGATTTTATTTTTTTTTTCATAGAAATGTCAGATAATTCTTTGGACTTTCATCCTGACATCCAGTATTTTCCATGAAGATCTATAATTTTTTAAAATGGGTATGTGTGAGTGTGAAAAGGCAATGAGAACAAAAAAGTGGAGTTTTGCTTAACAGAACACAAACCTGATAATTATTGCTAATATTCATTTGTGATGCATATCACACTGAGCTGCCAAAGAAAATTCTTGCTGTCCTGCAATGCTGAAATGCTTTCCACCAAGAACTGAGTAATTTTGCCTGTCAAGAAAACAATCAGTGTGCTTTATTCCATAGCCTGGTTCCATCACCATCTCTCATTCTTCTTCAAGGGGCAGAATCCACTCTCTGCTTAACTTTCCCCTAAATACCTGCTTAACATTTCTTTTAAATACCACACATTGTCACCGTGTGCAATTAGCAATCTTTGGCTAGGTGAAGAGCCTTATGTGTGTTTCAGACTGGCTGACAGGTGACAGATTTACTTCCCACATCCCCACGTTGTTATGAAGCACAACTCCCCCACTGAAGACTGACAGCTGCCTGCATTCACAAAGCCACAGCCCTGCTCAGACTGATTTGTACCAACACATCAGGCAAGGTTGGGAAAATGTTCCTATTGCTTCATACACCCACACTGCAGGTGATAAAGCTGGTCAGGTGATCAGGTCTTTCACACTGCCACAAGCAATTTTCTGATTTATAATCCAGAGCTCCTAGACCAATTCACTGTTAATTCTGTAGGCTGCTTGGGGCTCTTTCCCTGCAAAAGCTTAACAAGATACCATTCGCTAAAGATTTCATGGCTTCTTACTCCTTCCTACCATTTGTGACAAGGAAAGTTTATCTCCATTTACAGCATTAAAAACAGGCTTTTGTGGCTCAATAGCTATTTCAGCAGAGGTCAGTTCATCTCAAAGACTGTGTGATGAACTGTGTACTTGCCCTGGTATAGAAGGAGTCCCCACATGACTGAGCTAACTGAGCCACAAGACTAGCTGGAATGACATGAGGAAGAAGCAATTTCATTCAACATTGCCAGAGGACTCCACAAGATAAAGAGATAAAGGACTGTCAGAAAAAGACCTTTACAAGGATTTTCAATTACTACCTTGATTCTGATTATGTGACTTCTTGCACCATATGGGATAAGGCCACTGGGGACTTCAAGGCACATGAGAGGAGCTTGCCTGGGGGAAAATGAGGATGAAATTAATCATCTGAAGTTAATAGTTAAGGAAATCTTTTGGACGTAAATTAAGGTGAAATTTAAAACATTGAACATATCTTCTCATCCAGGATATATCTTTTCCTTATTTTTCTTGGCCACTTATCACATTGAGTTAAATGTCACCTTTCAAGTAGGTCCCCAGAAACAAATGGAAATATCCAGCAAAGTGTTAGTCACTGACAGAAAGAGCAACAGATTTTGAAGAAGATACTACTGAGTTGTGAAAAACTTTTCTTTTTTTGTTGTCAACAAGAAAATTGGCAGTACTTTTTCCAGGGTGAATGGACAGTCAGTCATCCCAAGGAGACCACAGTCTAGCCACATGTGGGGTTTGATCTGTGCTGCAGGAGAAAAGGGAGAGAGCTAGAGCTGCTGAAATTGCTTCTCCTGCCAGTGCAGGGAGGGATGTGTCTTGAAACCTGCCAATGGGAGTCGTTGAACACAGGTTTGTGTTAACCCCACATGCAACCCACTCCACATATGTTTGTTTTAATGAGGGGAGATGATAACTTTACCCAGCTTTAGTCCTTGTGAAGATTGCGGTGCACTGACTGAGGAAGAGCCAAGGAGCACTGGCAATTTAAAGGACCTGTAATGAACAGACTGTGACTAGGTTGCTCAACATATAAAAGAGATGGAGCAAAATGGGGAAAGGCTAAGGCATTGAAGTATATTTCTGTGGATTGTGAGCTGCTTACAAAAAGGGGTTTGGGGCTAGTTGCTATTTGCATGCAAATCAAATAGATGCAGATCAAGAAATGAATCCATAAAATGGCACAGAATATGCCTGTCTGTGCTCATATACATAGCAGAAATATTTTTGAAGGAAAATCCCAAGAATTACCAGTGGGATTTGCAATTTCTTGAGAAAACAGGAGAATTGTTCAGGAAACAGGCCTACTCAGATCAGCTAATCTGTGCCCAGAATCCATTAGGCAACATCATTTCTTGTTTTGACAGAATTTGATTTTGTTTAAATCATTAAATGAATGCAAAGCCCTAAGTTCCATTATCACTGAACAAATCCACAGCAAATATTTTTAATTCAATTATACGGAGATTAAAATACCTTAGAGATGATATAATTATGCCTCAGCATTTGTTAACTGCACATGGGGATTTAAGAAACTGCTGAAAAAAGCAGGAAGGAAACCTTTCAGGTCCTTGATGAATAAGAATATATACTGCAAAGTGGATGAAGTTCTCAAAACTATTAGACAACTCAGATAGTGAAAATTAAAATTCATAGAGATTCTACAATAGAGATGAAAATAGTCAATCTGAACAAAGTGCTTCCTTTCCAGCAAGTTTCCATTTTTATCATTTAAATTATGCCATTGCATCAAAGTTCTCCTGATTCTGAGGAAAACTTTCAAAAACACCTAAGCACAAGTTTCTGATTTTCAACTATTTAGGCAAATCTATACTGACAATATGTAGTCCTGTCATATGTAATACCTTTGTCAAATGGGTCTAGCCCAGCTTCTGTTACTGTGGAGGCTGAGCCCAACTAAAGCTGATCTGGTTGCTTAAGATGGGCTTTGGAACACTGCAAGATAAGCTGCATGAACTGTAGGAAACTTTCCAATATCTGGGCTTTCTCAGACAGCCAGAAATTTGAAATTTTACATTTTCTATTGACTCAAAAGGGAAGAGCAAGGACAGACCCTAGGCAGAGTCTGTCTTTAGCTGAGTTTTATTTAAGAGCTTTCTCTTTGGGAAAAATTTTTGCTGTGATGTTTAAGCTTGCTGCCCAAAGGAGACACAGATCCCTTTCCCTGGATCCTGGGGTTCCTCCTAGAAGATCCTGTGGATCAGCACTTGCCCTGCACTGTAAAGTGCTGGTTGCAAGGTTGAGGAGGGTGCAGATATCATCCATTACAATAATGTTTATGTTGCCTCCACAAGCAAACAGAAACCCAGGAAACTGATCCATTTTTGCCAGTCCTAAGGCAGAGGTTGTGCTCTTACCAACCAGTGGTTCTGTCAGTGCTAGGGGCATGAGCCAGAGGGATAACAAATGCCACCAAGACACACTTCAGCTCTGAAGCCCTCATGGGAAGGGCACCCTGAGCCATCACTGAGCTGCTGGGAGCTGGTGGGAAAAAGCAGTGCACAGGCTGCCCAGCACAGGCTGGGAAAGCTGCCTCTGGTGTGTCATGCACAGCTGATAACATACAGGACCTTCCCTCACTTGACCCTGTGTCCTCCACTCATCTGCGGGCAGATGGTGAGAAAAACCAATGAATTCTCTTAATACAGGGTAGTGCAGTAGAGTCCTGGGCTGAGCAAACAGCAGGTGGTGGGGGCAAGAGTTACCCTGGAGGTGTCTCACAGACAGACAGGTGGAGGCTGGCAGCCTGCACCGCAATCTTCGAGGTTTCTTGCTTTTCTAATATAGAATCACCAGCCAGGAATTAATGCCCTGGGACTTACCCTGAAGACCATGAGTTGCAAAGCTAGTGCAATATGTGTGCTGTAAGAGAGAAGGAGAGTTGCAGCTCAGAAGTACCAAAAATTATGATTTTATTTCAGGGTTCACCCAAGTGTACGACCACAGGAAAAATGGGAAAGAAATGCACTCCAGATTTTAAGATTATAAATGTTCCATTAAACAATGAGAAATTATTTCAACAGGATACTGTCACTGGCTAACTGCTAAAGCATTCTTATATTACATAACCAAATCACTATTCATAACCAGCAGGAGTTGTTAAGGGTCTCTGCATGCAGCCCACTGGCACTACTACTTTGTTCTCATTAATATGTCAAATTCTCATTTCTGGTGTTTCTTCTGAAGGTAGAGAAAAATATAATACTCATCAAAGGTTCCTTTATCATTGCTAAGGCACAAAGACATCTTCAACTCTATTCTTGCTAAGCTGAAATTTAACATAGAATTATCATCTGCAATGACACTCAGTGATTAATTGCCTTAGTACATCCCTAGCCAGAACCCCTGTGGTCAAACTTCTTATGAAATGAGTACCAATAGCTATTAGTACTGCTTTGAAATTATAATCAGTGACTGATGGCTCAAGATAACATAAACTCGCCCTGTAGAACTCTAGAATATATTTTTGTAGAAGGGAAAATTATCATTTTCAACTGACATTGAAACATGAAAACTACTAAGAAAATGTGCCACATTCATTCTCTTCACTCTGGGAACTTATTTCAGTGTTGTCTTTCCATAAAAAACAGGACAAAAATGTATGAACCTACAATTTGAATCTGTTCATGAAGAGCAACACCAGATGACCATTGCTCTTTCTGGAAAGAAAAATCAGAACACATATTTCATCCAAGCAAAGGTACATATATACTTGCTGATGTGAAAGTTTATTACAAAATATTTACAAGAACTGCAAATGAGGAGATCTCAGTTGAGGTGCCCTGGGAATCAGCCTCAAATAAGCAGTGGTCCATGTGGCCAGGGTTGATTTTAGTCAACAGAAAACACCAGAGCTGTAACAGTAGCTGTAGGACAGCTGAGGAGATAAAACAATTCACCACAGACACAGGTGTGCTCTTTGTTAGTGTTTACATCACGTTTGTGTCTCCACTAAAAAAAATTAATATATATGAGAAAAGCTACTGCATTTTTCTTACTTGGTAACTGTAAAGATTGACCAGTAGGGCACAACCAGGAGAGCTCACACTTTGTTCCTGATGAGTTCAACACAAAAGCTTCTGAAAACAATATAAATGTTCTATCATCTTTGGTGGATTTGATTTCAGACTTCCTTAAGGCTATGTAATGTGCCAGTTACCGAACACAGCCAAAAAGAGAAAATTAAAGTGCACTACCAGAAAACTTGAATCAAAGCATCAATCAATTCTTTGGTTACTGATCAACGATGGATTTCTTCATGGTAGAAAATATTAGTTCCAGTTGCACAATATTGCTAGCCACTCAATTTTTTATTGAAATTTATTAATATGGGAATACTGTGAGGTTCACAATAGTTTACAGTTTCATCAAGAATGATGAATCAAATTTTGAAGTTTCTGGTGCAAAGAGATTAAAAATACAAAGTTTTTTTGCATTGCAGGTAAAGAAATTAAATATCAAAGAATTATTTTCATCTTTAATTAAACAAAAAGTTACAATGTATATAAAAACTATATATATAAAATTCTAAAATCCCACAAAAATTAGCTCTCCAATTTGAAAAAGTTATACATATTAATTAAAGTGCTTTATTTTGAATGTGTCTTTTAAAAATGTATCATAGCATTCACTGAACCATGATGTCAAAAATGCAATTTTGAAAGTGAAAAATTTTTAATTTTTAAAACATCTGAGGAAAATAATCTAGTTATTTTCAAAAAAACTCACAAGTGCAAAATACGTAAAAACTGTTGTTTCTTTGTGAAATGTTATGAATAAAAAGTAATTATATTTTAAAATACATGAAACACTGCTTCAGAAAAGTCAAGATTTTCAGGGCAGATGGAAATGTAGTTACATAGTATAAGGAGAGCGAGTCATGGGACAAGAAAATTCTCAGTTCCCGAAAGCTGTATTCTGAATCTGTGTTAAAGTTTCATTAGGACTATTGTGATTTTGCCATACCTTTTGATCCATGACCATGATAGAATTGGCTCTATTTTTCCACTTATTCAGATAAGAAGTGGACCTTCTCTTCTATTTACCTCTGAATCACAGGTCTGTCTTAACAGGGAGGCTGAATGAGAGAAATGAGCCCAGAAATCAGCTCAGAACAGCTGCAGCTCAAGTGATGGCACTGAGCCAGCCAGGTGGCTGGAAGGGCAAGTGGCAGCAAGTTCAGGAGCCCAAAATCCCCTCTTCTCTCACTGAAAGAACAAGTCTCACCTTATTGTAAGTGCATGCAGAGCACAAGCTCCCCTGTCCTTTGCACCCTCCGTGGAGCCTGCACTGTCCCCAAGGAGGGGAAAGGGGGCTCATTTCCCCCTGTTCTCCCCTGTCCTCTGCCACACTCTCTGCCATCTCCAGCAAGGAACATTCACACAGGAAGAGGCAAGAGTAGCTCCAGGAAGACCTCTGCCCATAAACAGGGTGCCAGAACCACCAAAAAGTGCTGATTAATGTCGTTGGCAAAGGCTGCTTTCATGCTTAAAACTGGACCAGGGCACTGGTCCCTGTGCCCTAACACACGGGCAGGCCCACACAGGAATCTGCATTCATACATCTCTCATTGCCCAGTTCAGAAAAAAAAAAAAAAGACAGAAGGGCTTGTCTGTGTGTGATAATAGCCTACACAAGCAAATATAAACTCCAAATTTCCTAGCCATGAAAGCTAAGAAGGAAATTATCAACCCTTTCCAAATGCAGCAAAAGAGCTGGTCCAACAGGACTAGCACTGGTCTAACAAAAAACTGTAGAAAGTATTCCTTCAGCTTTTCTTTCCCTGTTAATTTGATATTTTGCCTTTTTATTTCAACATCTGCAGAACCATTATCCCACTGAACAGCACTAAGATCACAGCCATTCCACTGACTGTTTACATTCTACAGTTAAACACAGCTTTTATTTTTACCCTGTCTGAGAAGAAGCATGATAATCCATGCTACAGATGGATTTGCAACACTAGCAGAAAGATTTGATAACTGTTTACAGGTCCATCTGGGCAATTAAACAGTGTTAATTTTTGGAATCCCACTTCACTCAATAATATAATAAGCAATTTTCTGATTAATAAGAGATTAGACTATGCATAAACTCTCTGCTGGATGCTAAAAGCTTTGTTGTGACAAAAGTCTTTCGTTGTGTGACAATTAAGGCATGCATCTATCTTCCTAGTTTCCAAATTTTTCCATGAGCTGATATGCTCCTTTGTCGTCATAGCATTCACAGAAAATTTGTAATATCTTGTCACAGACACCTGCTCAGTTCAACTCAAAAAAAGAGGCTGTATGAAAAGAGATGCCCCTCAAACACTATTTCTAAAATATGAAAGACTTGGAAACCAATTTAACCGCAATAAAGGGGAGAATTTATCTTGCTGAGTAAAAGCCATCCATAAGTACAAGGCCAAGGTATGGGACAGGATGCTCTACACCAGTGTCTAGCCTGCAGCAGTGACACACACACCCCCTGTCTAATATTAATTTGTCTTTGTTTTAACTTGGTCTGGTCTTCATGAGTTAGATAATCTTGCTCCTTATGTAACTTTCTCCTGTATGCAGTCAGTGCTGTATACAGACAGAAAAAACATTAGGCAATGACAGTATCCCACCACTCTCCATGCCCAGCCATAGCTGAACTGAATGTTGCCCTGAGTTTAGTGGATGGGCTAAACTGTAGAGCTGATTTTTCATAAAATAGTTACTTAGGCCCACATGTTAGAAAGGTGCAAATTGCTCTAGTTCTTAATGTGGAAAACAGTCTTTTATTTAGCTTAGAGTCCCTTTCTTAGAACAATGAAATCTCAGCAGGTCCCTTTTCTTATATCTCAAGAAGGGCAAAAGAAAAGATATATGGAAAAACTGTAGGTATTCCAAAACTGTGTAGGAAATCAACATTCAGAAAGAATCATACAAATTCCTCAAGCTAAAATGTTTTTTTTTTTCTTTTCTTTTTTAGTATCCTCTTTGAAAAATGTTGACTGTACCATTTCTCCTCAAGCTCCCAGAAGAATTGAATTTTTAAATTGCTCCAAGAAGGACGACAGCATAATATTCAATTCTCACCATTACTAGTTTTCAGGATCCTTCTGGCCTAATTAAAATTCTCCTGAATTAGTCAGCAAAAATTTTGCTACAAGGCCATGGGCCGACATCACAAGCAAAGTTTCAGGCATTCCTAATATAAAGAGCTTGAGATGAAACCTAGTTCTTGAAACAAGAATTCTGTGAAACCTTTGTCATATCTCAGATACTTTTTTAATGAAAAAGGTGAAATATGCCTTTTTTATTAGAATATTAAGTGCTTTCAGTTACACTTGAAAAATTCTGAAAAACCTGGGATAAGTTTAAAAAAAAAATGTGTTTTTGTATGTGCCTGCCAGCAGGCACATAATCACAGTAGCCACGAGGTAGGTCAGGTATTGTGTGTCAGGTCATCAATCAGTATCAATCCATCTATTTTATCTTGAGATCCCACCAAGTAACCCAGTATTTTTTATATCTGTGCCAGCTAACAACTCCTCTGCATGGTTCTGTCCCATCATGGTATAAGAATCACTGAGGCAAGAGAGGCAATCATATTAACATGATTTAGGTAAATCCCAGAAGAAAAATGTGAGATAAAATTTGCTAATACTTTGTAAAAATATTATCACTTGACAGACAAAAATAACATTTCCATACTCAAGGTTTTCACTTCTTTTTCATTGGGGAAAAAAAATTTTGGTTGACTGATGTTTTCCTAATTATATGCATTACAGACATCCAAGTTTTTCATACACCATTTTTGCTGCCAAATTAGAAAGGAAAGTGTATATATGTATATAAAAGGAAAATGTGTATATATATATATATACACACTATATATTATATATACTAGATTATATATATAAAATTGTAATGAAACTGAGGGAAGTACACACAGAATAGTTTTAATACAATGTTTGTGAGTAAATTGGCACTGAGGAACCAGTGGCATGCTTTAAAACAAGATTGCAACCTTGCTTCTTATCCAGGATCCTCCTTTTTCAGGGAAAAAAGGCTGCTGAGTATGTCCCAGCACAAGGGCTCGTACAGGACATGGAGCTGAAATTTCCTGTGATAACTCTGTCAGACAGAGGTGGAAGGCTGGTCCTTAAAAATGTTTGTCTATTTGTTTTGAGACAGCAAAGGAAAATATTTCTTTTTCTCTAATAGTAAGGGCAAAGAATTTGTTTTCTTCCCAGCTAGAGACAAAAACAATAATGGGAAGCTCTTCAAACTAATGTTCAAAAGAGGAAAAGGGAGCCAACAGATGATTAACTTCTCAGCAGGGAAGAGGTTATTACAGTCAAAAGACTTCAAAATCTCTTTTCTTATGTGATTCATTAACAGATTTCCAGACCTCTCTGCCCTCAGAAGAGGAGTGTGTATGTTTCTCCAGTGGTGTGTCTTTTGGGGACTTGGGATTATCAGTGCAAAGCCTGTTGTCCAATGATTTGTCTCAAATATGGCACTTCTGGAAATGTCAGTGCTGGATGGGTATTAAAGTCATTCATCTGTGCATTCTTCTGAGTTTTATTAAACAATAAAAGAAAATTATATCGCTGCACTCTGGAAGAACAAAAAAAAAATTTTTATTGTCTTTGTTGTTTCCTCACTACCCACCACATTAACCAAATATCTCAAGCATATTCTATCTATTAATGAAACCTCTAACACAGTCACTGAAAAATTTTAAACTGGGGGGAAAATCCATCTCCTTTCTACCACAACAAAAAACTTCTCTTGAAAAAACATACTGCAGTTACCATTATGGAGCATTATTTTGGGAGGAAAGGGGTGGGTGCATTTAATCTGCAGATAAAAGCACATTTAAAAAATCAAACTTAGATTCTAAACTCTTCATAAGATTATCTGAATTTGTTTATAAGGCAATAATAACCCTATTGGTGTCACTTAATAAAGATATCTCATTCTCATAATTAATAACATGTTATACTAGTCTTGAGTATTCTAAAAAAAGAGTTTATTAGCTAGAGCATTCATGAAATTCATTTTCTGAGACAACAAATACCTTCCCAATATTTACAAAAAGCTCACAACTATGAAGATCTTTATCAGAACTTTATTATAAGTTACACTGGTCCAAAAGGAAAAAAGAAGTATGTAAAATATGCTATAAATATAATCCAGATATTAATTTCATATATGAATACACTTAAGGCACAGGCATGAAAAACTATAATTAATATATTCAAAGAAATTGTGATGTGATTAAAATCACACAGAAGTACTGATTACATTCATGCAAATTGATATAGACATTTGCTGCATTTGTGATATGCTTAAAAATAGCAGATTGGTTACCTCAACCACAAAGATGATAAAAATATGTCCTTTAGAGCTGACTCACTCTTTAAACCATCAATGGCGTCATTGTTTGCCTGACACCGTATAAACTGACTAACAAGGCATTTAAAATACGTGGATGTTTTGTCAAAAAAAAAGGGAATTAAAGTAGTAAACAAGTGAATTTTGAGTGAGTGTACAGTACAAACAAATCATTCCTCCTGCTATCCAGCACAGCATGCAATGGTAGCACATTTTGTAGTGGTCAGATATGTCCCCTGGTCTACAAATTGATAATTCTTCCCAGAAACCAAGACTGGTGTATAATTTATGATTCTCACATTTTAAAAAATTTAAATTAAATGTATAAACTGAAATCATAGACAAATGCCTTTATCAATTCAAAGAGTATAATTCCACATCAGCAATATACTATCATTAAATAATCTATCATAAAATAATCATAAAATTATCACAAAATTATAAAAAAATAAATAATTTAACTGTAATAATATTGCAGAACAAGGACTTTGCCAGTAACACAAACTTTTTAAGAATGGCATCACATACAGTATTTAATATAACTATGTGGCAGACCATAATAATTGTGACCATTATGCTTTGTGATGGGGCACAAAACTAACCCTTTTTTTTATACCATCTCTAAATATTTTTAAACCTTTCAGGTTTAAAATACAGAAAAAATTGCAAAGCTTTAGAGAAACATCCTTTCACTAAGGATTTTGAAATTTCTGAGACACAGCTAAATTTGAAGGCTTAGACCCTCTCACAGGAAAATTTTAGAGGCAAAGGTTAACTTCTGATCAGTGGAAACACTTTATTTCAAATTCCTATATGTTTTACCTTCTAAACTTTGTGTGCAATATGTTAAAATTCACTCAATAAATCACTTCAAAGTAAAAAATTTTCAGGAGAGGAGAGGAGAGGAGAGGAGAGGAGAGGAGAG
>JAOTQP010001286.1:112290579-112323223 GCA_026413545.1 Cichladusa arquata | reverse complement strand
AGGAGAGGAGAGGAGAGGAGAGGAGAGGAGAGGAGAGGAGAGGAGAGGAGAGGAGAGGAGAGGAGGATTGTGCCATTCATTCTCTGAGCTCTGAACTTCAAACCCTGTGTTTCAAAACATCCATATATTGCCAGCATTTTGTTCCCAAGCACAGGATGACTACTAAGTGACTGGCATTGGCTGCTGGCCGCATGGGGCCCTTACAGATGGAGGAGTCCCAGGGAAATAAGATGGTTTCATGAGACAGTCTTCTGTCTGCGCATCCCTTTCCTCTTACCACATGATTCCTGTTATGACTACATCAAAATCCAGAAGCCGAATGGATGATTATTGATATTTGTTTTGCATTTCACTTTTTAAAAAAATTAAATCGTCCCCATTTATAGAAATCTGCAGTATAAAGCATTTTCCTAAAACTGCTAATCAATTACTAAGCAAGTGTTTGGGAAATCATGAAAAGAGAAGAAGATACTTTCTAAAGAAAAATAAAATTAAAATTCATCTTAGCAACAGCCTTCTGCAGCCCCCGGAATGCCACTCACTGTGTGCTCACAAACAGGCTGCAGGGTTTGTCACCAAAGTGGGTATTGATGGGAAAATGCAAGTTTGAATTTCAAAACTCCATAAACTCCATGCTGGTTAGATCTTTCCATTCTCCATTATTTATCTCTGCTCTTCTTTGTTGCAGAGAGACAAGAGGATCGGAAATGGCACGTGGCACCCAGAGCTGCAGAATGAGCAGGGAGTGGGAAGCCTCCCCTCCTGCATTGCAGGGAGTTCAGGGACCTTTTTACATGCAATCTCAAGAGTATTTTAACCAAAAATCTATCAAATGATTGATCCAAAATGTCTCATAATTAGTTTCAAACTATAGGTAGCCCTGTGTAGAGTAGATTCCCTCAGAGATGGGAGCTGAGGTATCATGCCTTGGAGGTAAATGTGCTTGTTTAATGGGATGAGACCATGGCTGGGTGGCTGTAGTTCTCTGCCCTGCCATCAGCCTAGGTCTGTATCACATATCACTAAACAGATGCAAAAGAGTGTTAGAAAGTGGAGAATTTACTTGCAGGGGACACAATAATACAGACTCAGCACCTTTATATATTTCATCTTATTGCAGTTTGGAAATTTTAACAACAGATCAAGCCTTAGTTCCTAGTCCCATTACTGTATTAATACAAAAAGTATATAAATAATTTCTAATATAGTTTTGAGTTTTTCTATGTCTCTGCCAACAGAACATTGCACAAGGCTATTTCAAACTAAAACATGTTCAGGGTTGAGAGAAGCAAACAGCCACTTGGAAGAAAGAGTACCAGGGACAAAAAACATGCATCCAGCTGAGCACTGGAAGAAATGAAGGATATTTGAGGCTGGAAATAAAGCAGTTATAAAAAATAGACTGTTATAAGGATAAATTATCTAAAACAATACCTAAAGCAACTTTGTTTCTTTCGATCTCATGGTTGTCTCCTGACAAAACACCAGTAAAAATTCCCACCTCTGAATAATTACATGTGCTGATGTGCTGTCAGTTAAATCAAAAGGTTCTAAATGTCCAAGCAGGTGAGCATGCTATCAACCCTCGATAGCAGCTGCTTCTTGCTGCTGCCAACACCAGCCAGGCTGGATCCAGGTGGGCTGAGTGTGGAGGGAGGGAGAGCTGTGGTAGGGATGCCAGACGATGGCAGAGCAGAACTGGTTTCCTCCAGCTCCCTCTTCAATTCCTTCCACACCTGATGGTGTCAGCAGTTTCTCTGTGTTTGCTCCACAAAAGCCATTCTGAGCAGCAGTGACAGGCACACACCACTTTTCTGCTTTTCTGCCATTGCAGGGATACCCTGCTGCAGAAGGCTGAAGCAGACACACTACAACACATTTAGATTAGGATGCAGCAAATTAATTTTGCAAAATCCAGGGGACCTGGCAATGTGGCTCTTGTAAAATTATAAATGAAAATGTGATGGATTGCAGGCATTGATGTGATGAGGTACAGGCATTATGCAAGCGAATGTACATTAACATTATGTTCATTAATATTAACCAAACAGCACTTATCACTGGATATACAGACTGTGTCATCAGTTGTTCACAGAAGCTTACAGGAGGATATAAAAATCTACTAACTACTGATTATCATAAAAATAAACAATAATTTCTAGAAATTCTCAAGGCAAACTGAAGAGTGTGTGAGTCTTCCTTAACTAAGATGCTAAGAGAGTAGTCACAACACAAAAAAGCAAACTTGTGGGCCCATTTAATATTTTAACTTAGGCTAAGTGTAGAGGAGCAAATGCATTTACATATACAGGGTGTAAAATGTGGATGAAATTGAAAGCAAGGGCACAGAAAGTATGCCAGAAAAAGGTGAATTACTGAGGCATAACATTTTATTCTCCTGTTTCCATCAAAATTGTGCAATAAAGGACAGCTTGAAAAATACAGAGTAAAAACAATCAAAGTGATAGCATATATAAGGGAATGTTTATAGTTTATCAAGATATAAAAGAGAAAACAGCCTCCTGTCAGCTTTGAAATATCCCCTTTCACTTTCAATATCAATATTCATTATTAAAATCTGCTTCCCAAATCCAGGGATTGAAACTGTTCTGATATCCTTATATTTGTTTGATCTATCAACCCTCTCTGCATTAATTTATTTTTATGGGCTGACAAAGCATTGAAACTAGTAACAAAGCTGTTTTCAAGGAGTTTCACAGTGTCAAAACTGACATGAACACTGAGGGATGCTGCAACATATGGTCACAGTGTCTGGGAGCTTGAGATTGTAGCTGATGCTTCCTCCCCCTGAGCAGGTGAGAGATAAGCAGGCTACAGATGATTTTTAACCCACAGTTCATCAAGTAGAGATTTTGTACTCGTGGATCCATCAGCTCCTCTGCTGCCATCACAAATATTTCCAAAACCATGCCTCTCTGAGTCAGGATGTTGTAAAAACACTGCTTCACAAGCAGCATATCCATGGAACTGATGCTCTTTTCTTGCTCTGGTTGCTCTTTATCTTCTAAACACCACCACAAAAGTCATCTCTATCTACATATGCTCCAGCACTTCACCCCCACAGCAGTGCTCATGCTGGCTGGCCAGTGCCCCAGAGACAACTGACAGCTGGCTGATAAAAACCAGGGCTTCCACAGCTGCCCCTGCTTTTTTACCTTTTTTTTTTTTCAGTAATCTCATTCCCTGTTCATTATGAATTCACCAGCCTGCCCAGAAAATAGTGAACACATGGTTTGCAAACTTACTCAAAAAACAAATAAATAATCATTTCTTCTTCCTTTATTTAGGAACCCAACCTAACACTGCTAAGAAATGATTTTTTTTTTCTGCTATCATTGAGCACCATTATTAAGACATTTACTTTTCAGATTCTCTTCTTTGTCATTAAGACAGCCCGAGCAATACACTTCTTTCTGTTATAGGTAAGCTCACCTTTACAAGTAAGGAAAGGTAAGGAAAACTCACCTTTACAAGTGTGCCACAAGTCAGAGCATTAGCAAACTGCTCTGTAGTGGTGTTTCAGTGGCACAGGCTGGCAACACCACTGTGCTGCAGCTCCTCAGCTCACCTCCTGAAAAGTATTTTCATGAAGGATGACCATTTTAGTGATCCTGGGGACTGTGAAGAATGTAAAACATCAGTGTGTGATACACAGAATGAGCTAGAAGGAAACTGATTATGCATTTATGTAAGGAGTTGTAAATGCAAACTATGCAGCAGGGGCAGAATTTGACAGAAATTGAGAAGGAGAGGGGGAGTGGAAAGATCTTTGACTAGAAAAGCTCAAGAACCCTGCAACAGAGCACAGAGCTGGTGGCCTTCACTGTGCATGGCTCAGCCTGGGAGTGCAGCTGGTGCTTTGACACAGCAGCTGCCCTTGCTAAGGACCAGCTGCCTGCAGGTGAAAGAAGAAAAGCAAACAGTGTTAGGAACATTGGTGCTTCACTGACGCTCGTGTGACAGGTAACACTGGGGATGTGTGAAAGACAGCAGGCTCACAAAGCAAACACTTGAGTACAGTCAGCTGGAACACACACTGTGGTACCTGAAAATATGACCATGCATCTGTCTTTTCTTCTTGGTAGGGCACGTCTGCCTTCACACTCAGAGAATAACCTGGGCAATTGCATGGAGGGGTGATGCAAATAATTTTTACTTGCCTCTTCTGAAAAAACTTTATAGTCCCCTCGGCTCAATCCTTGCTCTCAGACTAATAATTCAAGTTATGGAAACATGAAATGGCATGGGTTGGAAGGGACCTTCAAGATCATCTAGTTCCAACCTCCTTGCCATGGGCAGGGACATCTTCCACTAGACCAAGTTGCTCAAAGCCTTATCCAACATAGCCTTGAACATTTCTGGGGTTGGGACCTCAACAGCTTCTCTGGGCAACCTATTCCAGTGTATCACCACTCTCACAGTAAACAATTTCGTACTAATATCTACTCTAGATCTGCCTTCCTTCAGCTCATCCTATCACTGCATGCCCTTGCATAAAGGGCATCATCATCAGGGAAAAAACTCAATTATTTGGCACTGTCAAAAGCAAAAATCATTCATCATAGTTGAGATCACCTGTACAACCTGAAAGCACCTCTAAGTCACTTCAAGAGATAAATATGCCTCAAATCTGTCCTTCTAACTAGAGCTTATTTCATCTATAGGCTAATAGAACTATAGAAAGTAATCTTTAGAACAGAAATGTTGTAATAAACAGGTAGAAATGGATTGTCCTACAAGCAGTGGGGCTAGACTCAGATTGTACTTCACACTTACTCTTATTAGTTCCTTGGCTCACAGACACTGCAATGATCAGTCTTCCTGGTTGGTAGAAGGTAGCCAGCATTTGTGTTCCCTTGCATGTCTGGATTTTTTAGGAGGTTGGGGTTTTTTTTTTTGTTTGTTTGCTTTAGTTTAACATTTCTTTAAGAACTAAGACAGAGAGCACAGGTGAATGTTTTCAAGTGCGCCTGGACAGAAATAGTGCTGCTGAGATCTTGTTTTGTTTGCTTCACATATTTAGAAAATGCTTTGTGAAAAAGATTCCTAGAAGTTTGTGCAAATTTTGAAAACCTGGGATGCAAAAGCTAAATCATGCCATTACTGTTAGCACAGTCTCCCATCTCTGTATACCTTCAAACATTACTATAGCCAAAGGTGTCATTTCATTCAAGATATGCCTCATGAGAAGGATTAAAACGCTGTTGAAGAACCAATATCACAGGACAGAGAATTCTAGGGAATTTCTTCATCACTGAATCCTTCCTACTGGGAGTTAAGATTTGTCTGGTGTGTTTATTCCAGAGCATTAAAAATGTTTTGTCTTGTGTTAGGTAATTATTACTAGAAAGATCCAGAGGCAGTTCTACTTGCATAAAAGAGGAGATAAGAATAATTGCATAGACATTTTTTCCCTTTTCCACCATGGAATTAACCCTTGTCACAGTGCAAAAGAGGGCCCAGAGTTCCTAAAATGATAGGAAGAGAAGGGGCTGTGCTGAACTCAGTGGGAAGAGGAGGGAGCAGCCACTCAGCACAAGAGCACATGATGTACCAGCCAGGGTTTGTGTGGGAAGTTAAACATTCTCTACCTTTCCAGTCAGTCTTGGGCCTGGAGGACAATACAGCAGCTTCTTATTTCAGCTTTTAAAGCAAAATATGAGAACCCATTACTTCCTCTTCAGTACACCTAGGGAGAGACAGCAAAGCTACAAGAAACAAGTCCTGCATGTATGTGTTATCAGCACTTCAGCCTGCATCAATTGCCATCTAAAGGTTCATCTACAAAAGCAGATACATCACTATGGACAAGAGCCAAACTGTGTATGAAGTCCAACTTGGTGGGGAACCTGCAGGCTGGACTAGACCAGGACCCCAAATACTGCCTGCAAATACAGCAGGCACTGATTTTAATCAGGTGTACAGAGGGTGATGAGGACTTTCAGACCAGGGCATGCCCACACTTACAGCTGAAGTTAGCACCAGCTGGCAGCAGTCTGAGTGTAGAGCATGTGAGCAAAGAAATTCACCCATGAGAAAACTCAGGTGACAATTAGGCAAAGTGGGATGCAATGTCCTGAGGAGCAGCAGAAAGCAAAGGAAATTTCACCATCATAGTGACAAAATGCTGGATCAGCAGACATCCACAACGTTTCCCATCTAGTACCTCCTTCTAAAGTGACCTGAGCAATGGATTGAGTGGAAGGGAGGAGATCCAGAAGGGCACAGCAGCTGCTCCCAGTAAGGTAGATGAGCTTGGAAAGGTAAATCCAAAATTGGAAAATAGCTCCAAGGCCTCTTGTGTGAATTTTAAAAGTAATGAGGAAGGGTTTGAAACAAACTGAAATATAGTTTTTTGCCATGCTTATGTATTTACTTAATCCATTCAAACATCCTGCATAAGATAGGTTATGTCATTCTTCAGCAGAAAAAAATGAGAACTACTGCATTTGATCACAGGAGAGAAAGAGGGATTTATATTGAGCTTTCCTGGACCTCAAATTGCTGAGGTACAGAAAAATCTGAATGCATCTTGAGAAAAGATGATAGCATATCTCTTGATCAATGAATTATTAATAAAATATTTCACTGAAGTTTTAATACAGATCAAAAGGGTTTAATGCAGATCAAAAGGATTTAATATAGATCCAGGAGGTGTTCAAGGCCTGGCTGGATGTGGCCCTGAGCAACCTGAACTAGTGAGTGCAATCCCTGCCCATTGCAGAGAGGTTGAAACTGGGTGGTCTTTAAGGTCTCTTCCAACCCAAACCATCCTATGACTCTGTGATTCTAAAACAAAAATTCATAAAATAGAAATGGAACAATTCAGTGTAAGTGTGCAATACAAGCTGTATATGACCTTTCCAGAGTTATGAAAAAGAGAAACTGATAAACCTAACACAACAATGGCAATAGTCATATTGAATTTCAAGCAAATACAGGGTCACAGTGTATGGATGTTGAGTTTTACAGGCCATTCACTCTGAAGATTTTCCCACATTGCACTGTAGTGTACAATCAAGTGATAGATAATGCCATGTAAACACAAAGCCTCAGGGAACCACTGATTATGATTACCAGTGTCCACATCCTCAAAACTAGCAGACTTTTCAATTACACAGCTTTGTATTAAACATGCAATTGTCTTCCCACTGCACTCAGGAGAATTTGCCCATAGCCTGTGGGGAGCTGGCTGACCTTCTTTTTCTCCAGATGCCAAATTGCATTAATGGATTAAAAAACATACACAAGAGACATTCCTAAAAATACTTGTCAGTAAACAACAGCAGGCCTGCCACAGTGAATTATGCAACTGAGAGTGCAAGCCGCAATGTAGTTTCTGCATTAACAAGAGGCCAATATACTTAAGTGCCCCAAAAGCACCAAACAAAGTGGAAAGTTTAGTTAGCTAGCCTTGGTTATCCACACTTGTTGTCTTTCTTTGGTCATACCCTAGCCAAATTACCATGTTTCCTCTCTGCCCATACTAGTACAGACAAACCTTCTTTATAGCAGCTAAAATATCTGAACTTTTTCATAATTGCCAACCTGGACACCCTCTGCTCTCACAGGTCAGCTAATTCTTTCCATGGACAATTTATGTCCAGACCAAGATTTACTTTGCATGCTGGTTTTCCCTATTTATTTCAGCTTTCTTAGGGGACAAGTCGCAATATTTCCTTCCCTCTGCAGAGCCAGTCCCTGTATTTATGAAATCCCTGGGGTAAGGTTTGCCATCAACATCGTTCCATCCCTAATGTTTTCAGGTTAAACTGAATGAAGCACAAATACAGCTCAAATCCTCTTTCCCTACAGTTACTCAGAATACATGACTTTGACTGGAGAATTATCCCACCTCCCTCCCAGACAAAGTGCTGCTTTAGACTCCATTAGAGTCCATCATCATTAATTGCTCTGCTCTCTCCTCTTCTGGGGGTGCAGGTCAAGAGATTGATAAAGATTTGAGGTTCCATCAAAACCACTCCAAGGTCCCATTTGTTCATTCTCATGCAAAATGTTCTAATGTCATCCCATGCATATTTAGCTACCAAAGCTGAAATGCCTGGAAATGATGCTAAAAGAAAGCTCCTTCAGAGTTCTGAATCACAGAAACCTTCAGGGAATTATTACTAGTTTGTGACTGTGGCCAGTCCACTCAGGTTACTTATCCTAGATGCAATGTTTAAGCAACAATAGTACCTCAAGTAACACATGATTTTAGCTCTAGAGATCTTTGTTCAAGCTCCTGCACAATCTCCCAGTGCAAAATCAGCCACCATAGGCATGCAGACCAGTGAAGAAGAAGAGAACAGGGAATGAGTATGAACATTTAAGTAAAAAATCCTTCACGGCAAGAGTGAGTAAAACTGGAGTAGATGGCCCAGAAAGGTTGTGGCCATTCCATCCTGGAGAATTTAAAAATTTGACTCAAAAAGGTCCTGGAGTACCTGATCCTGCTTTGAGTAGGAGTCTGACCCAGATCATGAGATCCAGAGATCACTTCCAGCCCTAATTTTGCTGTGATTCTTCATTCTCATGTGCACTACTGTGCCTGGAATGGAGGCTACCTGCACGGGAGCAGATGTGCCACAGTAAGATCCAACAGGACTCTTACTCTTATCAGCCACTGAAAAACCACTTCCAGTTGTGTATAAGGAGAGGATACCATGAGCAGCACGGGAAGATACTTGGATTCCTAAAAGGCTTCTGATCCCAGTCCCAAATATAATGTTGTAGCATTGAAGCTGTTGAGAATAACGACTTCTGCAATTTGTTGTATATGTGAATCAGGAGCTTTGAAATTAAATATTTCTAACTTCTCTCACAACAAAGAGGCAAAAATGACCAACTTCCTTTCTGTAATGTTCAGGAGGGATACAGAAGGTATTAATCGTCTGTTAGACTCAAGTAAGAGACATCTACTTCATATCTATGGGGTTTGTTTTTTTTTTTACAGTCAATAGTAGGACAGTGTTAAGTCTACAGCCATGACATGAGTGCATGTCAGGTGTGATGCTCTCTTCTTGCAAGCACTGCCATCTTTTAAGTAAACAAGTATTTTAGGTACTTCTGGTGTTTCATTTCATGAGGTTTATGTCTGTGTTCTCCTGGAGGCTTCCTTTCCTCCCTCTTTTATATAATCACCCCATAAACTATGGCACAGTGTTGAATAATAATATGCAGTGCTGAATTCACACAAATCAGCAGAGGAATGTGCCATTTATGTGGGTCATTATAATTTAGTCATTATCAGGAGCCATTTTTTGTGCTGAAAGCAAGCATTGTAACAAGTTTCAGGATTAAAAATCTCTGAGGCAGCAACACTGAAAAAGTTTCTAAAAACAACCAATTTGATAAAGAGCAGAATTAATGAAACATAAATTTGGAGTTTCTTTCCTTTGTGGATTCTGACGGCTGATAAAGGGTGAACCTCTCAGCACTTCTATCTACAAGGGTGTGTTCTCCTAAGTCTTTTAGGAATTTAAGAGCCAAGAGGTTTCCAAAGTTTTGTTAAAGGGGATTGAAATTGAACAAGTTAGAAACTTGTTATGGGTTGTCTGATACAAGCACATGCACACAGAATAGGACTACACAGATCTTATTTCCTTCAGAAATCTAGGTGTAAAAAAACAGGATATGACAGTAAAACATGCCTTTGGAAGAAAGGTGGAAAATTAATGGGAGAAACTCAACATCTCGATTCTGGGAAAAGAAAACATTACTTTAAAAGGGGAAAAAACAAAACAAAATAAAAAGAAAAACTAAACAGAAACAAGCATTCTTGTCCCCAGACCAACTTCAACCATACCATGTCAGTGTGGTAAAAGAGAGATATCTACATACATTGAAAGCTGGTGTGTTTTAAACTACACTTGGTCTAAGAACCTGGTAAGCAAACTAGGAAGAAAGGAATGGGGAATTTACAGCACCCCTTGGGGTTTCTATTACCTGAAATGATTTTGTTGCATGTCATTTGTGTTTGCTTTGCTTTGAAACAATGAAAGCTCTTGAAGGCCCACTAAGAAATGCATCATCAGAGTATTTATTGTATGCCATGAGTGCTATTGAGTATGTTTCAAGATAACAAGAGCAAAAAGTGTCTCTCACCAAGACAGGCATTCATGAAATGCAGATATAAATAAGATAGCACTCTATCAGCAATTACAAATACACAAATGAGCCATGTTTCACTGTGATACAAAGGGTCAGGGATCAACTGAAGTCATAAAAATTCTCGTTGAATTTGTCAATTTAGTGGTAGGTGGTAAAGCAAATAGAAAAAATAATTTGGGGTGGGGTAATAGATACATTTATATAACTGAATATCTAGCATGTCACATCAAAATGTAACATTATATATCTATTTTACTCTCCACAATAAATTAGAATTTCACTTTCTGAAGAAAAGTTCGGGTTTTTTTCCAGAAATAAAAGTGTGAGTGGCACACGTACACACAAAAAAGATGTTTATGTGATGAAATACAGTTTTAAGGAACATGAATCAGGGCAAAAGCTCATTTTTCTTGCTGTTACATTTACACATTAGTCACTGCCACAAGGTTTTCATCCCCACGAATTACATCCCCCCAAATCAGTACACTGAATCACAGATCTTTCTGATTAGTTGCCTTTATTTAGCTGCCCCATAATCATTTGATTTTCTCCATTCAAGTAAAAAACAGATCTGTGATCCATCTGTTAAGTTATAGACCATAAGTTCCCATCTGTCATCCATGGATCAGTGGTAGTCCCCAGAGCACTCTCTGTCTGTCTTCAGAGACATGGCTGCTCTTTTGGTGCTGCCTTTTCCTCATCTCCAGCTGTTAAATCACATTAAAAGATGGGTTTTAAAAATGCAGAATTTAAAAAAGTGAATAATATTACTTTTCCCTGTGAACAATTGCTTTAGCTGCCGAAGGGATGTTATTCAATTGTGAATGCACAGGGAAGAACCTCAGAGATATCTGCCCTTCTCAGGGACAGCTTTGTGCACCCAGATCCCTGCCAGAATCTGCAGCAATGGCTGTGAGGTGCTCCTCCAGAAACTCAGGGCCCATGTTCAAGGGTCATACCATTAACTGGTTCACTGCTCATTGTCTCAACAGAAATATCTACCCCTTTAGGGAAGGAAGAGATCTTCATCTGCTGCTGCACCCGAAGCACCAGCCCAGACCACAGCTGAGCAGTCTTGTGGCAGCTCTCCCATTTCCACAGTTTACAGCCTGGGGTATGAAACATCATTTTTGTTTACTTCAATCTGTTAAACTGACGTAGTTCAGTAATTGCTACAGATTACAGTCCTGAAGATGTGGAACCAGTGGTGCATTTCAGTCATTCCAGCTCATTCTGACCCCAGGCACAAGGTGACTTTGCCAAGCACCTACTCCTCACTGTGTGTGCCAGCTCACGGTGTGGCCACAGCAGCAGTGGTTTCTGTCCCCTCATCCCCCAGCCCCACCTGCCCAAGGCTCCCAACCCCACCCACACCACAGCTGAATGAGCTCTCCAGCCCCCTCGCTCACAGCCCAGCACCGTGCCATCAGTTCTGGTTTGTTTCAAAATAGCTCAGGCCTTGGCATGCCCAATCCCCAACAGATGATGTGGCAGGGTAACTTCTTCAGCTATCACACCAAAATCTGACAGAGATCCTGAAAGAAATAATACAGTCCCACTCTCACAGATACTGGAACTGTGTCCTTCAGCCAGCACTCTCCAGGCTCTGCACACAATTACAACATTACAGATTACAGATTACAGATTACAGATTACAGATTACAGATTACATCACCACTACAGATCAAACTGAGGATGCAAGAACATCTTAACCAATCAATATTTAATTTCACCTAAGAGTACTGAAGGGAAGATGGGTGTAGCAGCAGATCTGTTATCAGATTTTACTCATATTTAACTCAGTGACTTTTCCCATTTCAATGTGTGCCAAAATACCTTGAAGAGTTCCCATGCACCTTGCCAAAGAAATATAGGCAAGAGCAGCTGTCAAAGGCAAGATTTAAGTGTTTGTGGAGTTGGTACATTATGTTTATTCTCCTCTGCACAGGAGAGACTGACACACGTAGGTAACCACCTGCAGCCTGCTGCCCACCTGGATCTGTTTGGTAAAGAAATGTATTTCTGTGGCCAACAGCACACCACAGAGCAGTGCTGCTGGCATCCATCATAACTTCTAACAGCCCAGCACCAATGCACTGCTGGGTCTGGTGGGAGCATCCTTACACAAACAGCTGGGACAGGGCTTCAGTTCATACACGTGGATTAACACAGAGCTCTGCTGCCAGTCCCCTCATCAGCAAGGTGTCTAAAAACAGGCTGATGTGGGAAAATTTTGACACAACGTAAAATATCTCTTACTTAACTACTTCCAAAAGTACTATTTCAAGCCTGACCTTCTCATCCTTGGAGCACACATGCATCCACTTACTGCCTAGTAAAACCAGACTTACTGACTATATTTGAATTACAACATGAGTGAAGATGAATATGGTTGTAGGCATACACAGCAGTATCTTCTTGGGGTCCACTGTGCCAGGCTCGAGGTTCTTCAGCCACTTCAAATTTAGCATGCATTTTAGCACTTTATACAGCTTAATTCTGGATTAATAGGAGCCCAGAATATTCCACACACTAAATATGTTGAGCAACTGACAGCCAGTGCCCTCAGTGTCTCTCAGTTATTCACTTGGAACAAATGGCTGTGCTTTTCCTGGGCTTTATGCTTTGCTAGCCTGGAATTAGCTTTTTGCCAGTCTCTAAAGCCCAAAACTGATCTCATTCAAACTTTGGGAAAGATGGATCTGGCTCCCAGCCCTGTATTTCAAGGACATCTTTAATCTAGAGCTAGCAAAGGGTAGGGGGTTTCTTGTGCCAATTCCCTGCTTTCTCATCAACTAATCAAACAAAAAGAAGGAAAAACTATCTAGGTCCCAGGAATATCATCCTCACTTTCTTTTGAAAATAGATGATGAACCAATCAGGCTGTAAATGATAAACCACTGTCTTAAATAGATAAGAAGCAAATAGGCAAAGAGAAAAATAATGTTATTAAGGGATAATACTGGGAAACTGACTGACAGATGATTATCTGAACTTCATTTAATTTCAAATTTAGCATTTCTTTTATGCTCACTCCTATAATTTTTCTTTTTCCTATTGTTCCCATTCACTTTCTGGGAAAAAAAGTAAAAAACAGTAGAGTCAAAATACAGAATTTATCATCATCTAAAGCAAAAATTAAACTACTCACAAAAAAAATTAGTACCTTGCCACAGGTCTCCAGGATTACATGTAGGGGCTCTCATGGAGAACCCAGTAGTGGCTGATACATGAACAGTTCAGTGCAGTTGGTAAGTCCTGCCCTGTCTGCCTACTTTTGAGACTTGCTCTGGCTCTGTTCTCTGCTGCCCTGGAGCATGGGCAGAGCTAACATGTGGCTTTCTGTCCCAATAATGCAGGCATCACTTCAGAAACTTTTGCTTGAAAACACAAATGTAAAGATAAAAAGGTCTCACTTTGATTTTTTTATTTTTAAATTAATAAGATGAAACTTACTTGTGAGACATATCGGTTCATTTTGCTGTTCATGTTCCCCCGAATAAACAGGAAATTTGACTGAGATTGTCTTGGTTAGTTTATCCACATACAAAGGAAGGGCTAAATGCTGTTTTGGGAGGTCTTGCTAATTTCTGGACACAGGGGAGAAAGGAGGGGAGGATTGATTGCACACCAAAATCCATGGAAGGAGCAGCAATGTGCCTCTCATGTGGAAGCTGTCTATTTTAAAACTGCTGACCTGCAGCTCCATACACTGCTCCTAAAAGAGCCAACACCAAATCTTCACTCAGTTCTCTCTCCTGTACATTTGAAGACCCCAAAACCATCTTGTAGCTTCCATTCAAAGCTTCCATTTAGAGCACCCTTTGCTCTAAATTTTATCACCTTGAGCAAAAAGAAATCCTCATTCTCTCACCCTCCCCACTATCCTCACCTTGGTCCATAGTGTTTTCTGATCAGGGATGAGTAGCTTACAACCTCTTTCAATAAAGTATTAAGCAGTTTTCTTATGCATGGTTTCATTCACTTGGCAGTTTTACAACTGCAAATGCTGCTGTGGATACCATTCTTTTAAATAATGCCTGAAACTATTGTCATTTTACCCTCAGAAAGCATCAAGGTTATGTAGTTATACTGGTTTGTACATGAACATGCCATTCTTTAACCAAAAAGGGTCATTATATTGCTTTAAATAGTTTTTAAGCTCAGCAACAAGTATAAAAAAAATCCTTTTTTGTACTTAATTAAGACAAAAGGCTCCTGCAATAGTATCCATGATTTTGTGTGCATAGGGCATACAAAGTGATAAAATAAACATCGCTTTAGTGCTGATACTTTTCATCAAAAGAATTATTCAATACGGAATGACATCAGCATTCTAACTAAGGTTTCTTCATTTGGCAAAACATCAAAGAAATTCTGTGAACTGATTTTTCATTCAGTTGAGGTGCCCAGGTACCTCAAGTACTCAAGAAACATCTCATGATTTTTCAGATAAGATATTAGCTAGTAGGAAATGTAGGACAGACATAGATAAACTTCAATTATTGATCCGTACCATGGAAAGCAGCTTCTTCTTTGTGGAAAATTCAGACTACTAATAATCCTCAAAAGGATTCAGCCAATCAGGTTGTAAAGAACATCAGCAGGATTTTATTGAAATTAATCTGAAAACTCAGTACTTTTTAGTTTTTTGAGGGGGCTGCTGTTTTTTGCTCATTCAGGGGAGATATTTTGCTAAATGTTATTTTATTTTTTTAACTGCGTAACTGTTCTCAAATTCAGCTAAATTCCACATGACTGTAGGCAAGTAGTCCCTGCTGAAATGCAGAGAAACCTGGATAAAAACAGGAGAGGAGGTCTTTGGGGAACACTGCTGCACATCAGGGGAAATGCATGTACCTTGCCAGGAGTTAAACTCCGTGAATTTATGTGTTAAATGAATTCCAATACAACCACAACTCTGCAGATAAGAATATAATATAGACCCTTTCTAGTTAAAAATTGCTTCATCCTAGCATCTCTTGGGAGTAACACTTACAAGAAAGTCCCCTAGCAGTATTTCACTGGAAAAACTTTACTGAGTTAGCTCATGGAAATACAAAGCAGGCTAAATATAACTTCATTTGCCTTCTAGATATTGTAGCAGTTGTGTTCTTTGGGGGAACCTTTTACATTTACACCAAATTCTTTGGAATTTAGAGCAAAAGAGAGATCCCATGTCCTCAGAGTGGAACTATAGTATAGAATTGAACCTGGATTTGAGCTTACATCTTTCTGTAGTGAGAAAAATAAATGGACCATCACTATGTCTTTCAGAACCCAAGGGGAATGGAGCACCAATGTAAAGCAGAACAGCTGCTGCTGACAAACAGCAGCAAAGAAATTCTGTTGTGAGGATACAGTAAATCTAAAATAATTAAAAAAAAAAAAAAAAACAAAAAAAAAACCAGGAAAAATAAAGAAAACAAGCTGAACGGCCTGCTGCTCATTATCCTCTTGAGAAATATGTTCAGAGCACCATACTGCCAGAGATATTGAAGAATCAGTAATGCTTTGACATGTCTCTACATTATCCTGCTTACAACACAAGCACTATTCTTACTGTCAGTGAATCTTGGAATTGCATTTTCAATTATTCACTTTCCCTACCAGAGAACAATAAGATAAAAGCTTATTGTTATAAAGCTTGTGCAGAACTAGCATGGAGTGTAAAACTAGATCATGTAGCTACACTATTATTTGTGCTATGGTGCTACATTGTCTGTCAAGTCCAGCTACAGTAATGCAAAGAAAACCAATACATCTACTCTCTACAGTTAATACAGAAAAAAAATCTAATCTGCCCATTTTGGTACGCATTTTACTTTTACCCTAAAACATCTTTGTAGACCAAGTGTACATCTGAGCTGATATGAAAAACAAGTTTCATTCATTTGTATTGGATAGATGTGTTCCAAAGAAGTGAGCCAATGTATGGAGCAGGAGCAGTGCTCATACAAATCTCAGCGTGGCTGGAAGCAGTGGGGGTGGTGGTGACAGCAGCACTGAGCAGAGGGAATGTTACTGAGCCTGAGAGATGCTTTCTTGTACGCATAAAACATGCTTAGCAGTCTTTAAAAATATCTCGGCCTAAAAGAAGGAAAAGACATCTTCAGCTTCTAAGCATATAAGCAACTACTTCAGAAAGTGGGGAAAGAGTTGCATGAGTTAGATACATGCAGAGCTTTCCCCCTGGACTCCTGAAACAGCTATTGTATATCCTCCCAATATTCACACACTTCATTTCTTAAGGCAAATAGGAAAGCCAAAACTAATTAAAACATCCCTATAAAGGTTATAGCAGGAAAACTTTACTATATAAGTCCATGGTCCATCCACATCTTGAACACAACACAGTTCTGATCTCCTCATCTTTAAGAAATATACAGAACTAGAAAATTTTCACAGCAAGGAGAATCAGGTTCAAGACCAGTTTCTCTGTGAGGAACTCCTTTGTAAACCAATGTTTCCATAGAAAGGAAATATTGATGGAGATGCAAAAGAAAGCTGCAAAATCATTGGTGATATGGAAAGAGTGGATAGGATGCAACTGTTCACTGCCTCTTCTCATATCAGAGCTACAAATGAAGCTCCTAGGAATCATCTTAAAAAAGGATTTGGATTAGGGGAAGCTTGTGGTCCCTCACATATGGAGCAGCAGATCTGCAGAGCTCCTGAGAGATGACCCTGTGAACACAAAACACTGAAGTTATAATGGAAGCTGCTCATGTGAGAGGACTCCTTTGCTATGGGAACACAGGAGCCCATCCAGTTCAGAAGGTGCCCAAGTTGAAATAAGTGAATGCTAAGAAAATACGAGAGGGAAGTATTACAAATGCTTGGTCTGCTCCTGCACTTCCCTAGACAGTGATGTAATTGAGTACTTAGGGACACAGTGAGATACTGGATTTTGAACTAAATATGTTGTTCATCTAAGCCAGGATGGCTCATTTTATTAGGATGAGAGAAGGAAAATAGATTTTTTTCAACAGGAGAAAAATATCCAAAAATTAGTTTGATTTATGATCATAAATTCTTGTGCTTCACTTTAATGAAGAGAAAATGCATCAGTATCTATCCAGACTCCTGCTCTTTTTAAAAAATATTTTTCCCATCAAAATGTCACCAGTATTCAGGTTAAACACACTTCTAGTTAAGAAAACCAACATTTCACAACCACATCTTATCCTCAGCTCCTATTGACCAAGGGCTTAGCAGTCTTGAACTTCTGACTGCAGGATTGCAGAGGTAGGGAGGCACTCAAGCAATTTTCTACAAATATACTAGAAAAAGAATAATTATAAAGATTGTCACCAAACAAGAGTTATTTCATCATGAATCTCTACAAACTTCAAGTGTTTTCTGGCCACCCTCCTTCAATGAGTATGTTGTGATCTTGCACTTTGAGAGCCATTCTCAAAACCATTCTCCAGGATTGTTTCCTTTGTGTCAAAAAGGTTGCTAGGGAGCACAGAGGACTCTGCACATCCCAGACTATAAGAAAAATACAGTGCTCAGATCAGTGAAGTTCATTACCTGAGAGGGTTTTGTTCATTATAAGGAAACATTGATAAGCTTTCTGCATTTTCAGCTCTTGATAAATGATATAAAGATTATTTTTTGTAGTATTTAAGTAGCAAAAACTGTGCTTAGGATCTTTCAATCTGACAATTGTGTAAAAAGATTGCATAGAATATTAACTGCTCGAAATTAAATCATTAATTGTCTTGTTAACAAGATAGCCATCAGCTACCTGGACACGGTGCCAGTGGATTGGTATAAAAGACAGCTTTCAATGGGCTGGGAGAAAGAAACAAGAGAAATAGTCAGGCTCTGTTCTAATTGCTTCAGTATTAAAATAACTGCAAAGGGAGATGAGCATGAGTCATTTTCTTTGGGGCCAAATTTTTCTAATTTGAGTCACGTTGAGCAATACTATGCTGCACGTGTGGTTCTGCAGAAATCAATGCAAACTCATCAAGTATTATTCATTGTTAATCAGAATACCTGCAGCTGGCTTGTAGAGTTTGAGAGTGAATTTTGAAACAAGTTTGGGATGAAGAAATAGATCATGGCATGGATAGGAGACTTTTCTCTTTTCAGTGGCATCTCCTGGCATCAGAGAGGGTTCATATCTCATTCCTATCTTTGTGCTTGGTTTCTAAACTTGCAGATTATCTCCCAAGTTTTCCCACAATTTAGATCATCTTTCACAAAGAGCAATCCCTCCTCCTGCCCTAAGAAAGAGGCTTTGATGCACTTGATTTTAAGACATTTTGGGGGAGGTGAAGTGTTGAAGAGGGAAGCTAACCACTTTTTAAGGGAAGCTTGGAATCTGTAAATTGCCAAGCATTTCCAATTCCCAAGGGTGTTGGAGGGGGAAAAAAATAAAACATTGGTTATTTGATTTATCATAAATATTTGTTGATATTCCTGCTCGTGCTAGAGACAGGGAGAGTATTTCTTCAGGTATGAGCTGAAATAATTGCAGATTCAATAGAAAACTACGAATCATTTACCAATAAAAAAGCAGCTAACATTTGTCAATATTACAAAATAATTATGTCGAAAAGGTCTGATTTCCTTCTTTAAGATAACATTGATAAAGATCAATGCTGGAATGATCGATGTTCTCTAAAGGCATTAGGAAAACAGAGAGACTACAAGAACTATTTGAGAGTTGGACAAAATCCTTTACTGTGACAGACCAGACCAGACAGACTTTAATAATTCATTTGAAAAAGTACATTTAGAAAAGATCTGATTATAGTGCATAAATACTACCCTGGAAAGAAAACATCAGACAGGAAAGGCTGCGTAATACGCAGAGGGAAGATTATACGAGGATCAAGAGGTGAACCCTAAGCAAAATTAATCTAAATTAAAAATAAGGCATCACTACTTAATTATGGGGAAAGAGGTTAATTACAGGAAAAAAAAAAAGAAAATAATCTGAGCACTCTACCCCACTGGGTGCCATTACAACAACATGCTGCTTCTAAAGCCAAGGTGCTGCCCTGTAACAGGGTAACTGGATGGAGCCGACTGACCTATGATGACAAGGTAGGATTAGCCTTAGTAGCCAATTTTGGTCTTAAAATCAGCAGTAAATAACAAGAATGAAAATTTAGGAAGCTGAAAAATATGCTTAATAATTACTCTGCAGACTTCATGGAATCCCCACTCACCTGTACAGGTACTGCTGCTGGAATTCCACAGCACTTATTTGCAAAGTCATAGCCCAAAGGGCAATCTGCTGTAGCAATGCAAGGCAGAAAAAAAAGAACAAAATATTTCAGTTGTCTTTATGTTTGAAGAAAATGTAAACAAGTTCCCAAATATTTTTCAGTGCTAACCTTTAGAATAAGAGAATAAAAAATTTAAAAAATAAATAACTCGCATCTTAAAGTCCTTTCAATCAATTGATGCATCTGACTGATGGCTCATGACAGATGTACACAAGAATGGAAAGTACTTCAAATAGAATCTGTGTCTTTCTAAAACTCAGGGAATTGGAAGAAGAAATTTACATAGACAGTTTTGACTCTGTGTGACAAGATGAAGAAAGAAATGGCCTGGAAAGTCATTTCATAAATCCCAGATTTACACTTGAGGTTTTTAATGAAGTTCTGTCCAATTTCTTTTTAACAAGACAACTAAGATGTGCTATTTTCATGGAATTTATTGCAGGGAAGTGATTCAAGAAGATACTTATTAGACCTTACCATTGATTTATATGATGATTATCCAATAATAATAATTTCTACACTTGTGATAGCTTTAAATGTCATAAATTGGACCTTTTTATTATTGTTAAAATTAATCCTTCCAGATGTCCAGAGGACATCAGGTGATTTTCTTCTTTCATTGCTATCATACCTCATTCTAAAAAAAAAAAAAATCACTCTTCATCATCTAGCCACAAAAAATAGGATGCCTTTGCTTTTCAGGGCAGAAGAATCAGGGTTGGACTTAAAAGAGAAGCTAACATTTGTATTTGCCATCTCACAATGAAAAGGACTTATTGAGCACGGCTTTAGCCCCATTTATTTAGTAGCTGCAAAGGCTTTGTCTCTTTAAGAGCCAGCTAGTATGAGCTCATTCTTGGGTACATGAGATGCAAATAAAAATGTAAGAACTAAGTCCTTGGTTTAATACCTCTTTCATTAAAAAGTAATGTTAAATATCATTATGTATATTGAACAAAGATAATGATGGCAAAAAGCATTAGCAGAACACAGGGACGTGTGCACTGCTTCTTCAGGGAGCTGTACACGACAGACACAGATTGCTCACACACAAGAGCACCACTTCACCCACAGACTGCATTTGAGAGGGAGGAAGCAATTGCAATGTCTGCAGCACTACACAGCAGAGAACTGGATTGGAATTTCTGGAGTATTTGTCATAAACTGCTAAAATCTATGAAAACTGAATACAAGTTGGATGAAACCTAAATTCTTCATGAATTAGAGATGATAAAGATGTTCCTCAGCCACAGAACTCCTCAAAAGCATAATAATGGCCATTCAAAATGCTTTAATCTCTGGGTGTTTCTGCACTTCCTTTGTGCCTGCAAGCTGCTGTGCACAGATCAAAATTGTTTGGCTACCATTTCCTTCTGAGCTTCCTACTAAGTCATAGAGAGAACTCTCTGCCATTTCAGCACTCCAACTTACAAGAAGGTTCTCTAGAGTTGGCTCAATAGTGGCTCTTTTCACTAAACAGCCCGAGCAAGTTGTGGCTTTTGCAACTTTGTCAGTGGCCCCATTTATTCCAGCACTTTTCCATGCCAGCAGGACTGAAGAGCTGCTTTCTTTCCTACATCCTTAGATGAGACAGGCAGTACTATGTTGCAGACTTTCAGGACTGCATCTTGCTTAGACCCACACATGATGAATAAATATAGATTTTTATCCTTTGAAAGTCAACTTTAAAATAAGAATAATTAACATATTTCTGTGACTGACATTTTTATTGTTAGGCAAGACTTGGCAAGATAACATGCTACCTAGATCTAGGTTACTTCCCAAAGTTTGTTTCCATATTGATCAATTTACTATAAAAAATTTGCTTTTCAGTTTAAGGAGTACATACAGCAGGCTGTGATGTGCAGTCTGAAATGAAGGAAAGCTATCCTTTGTGCAAGTAATCTTATCTTATCAAATCTGTCTTGCAATAAAACAAGATGCAGAGAGTGATGGATGAGAAATAATTTACTGCCAAGATAACCTTAGCTTGACTGAGCCTTGTAAACTGCAGCTCCAAATTATTTATCAGACTTTACAGAGTTTGTCTTGGATTTGACAAATGTAGACACATTAGGCAAAGGTCTAACTGAAATCTGTAATCACATGTATTTATTTTTTGCTTCATCTGTTTTGCATCCTGCTGCCTCTCTGCTGCTTCTACTAAAATGGAAAAGTTTAAAAATTGTGTTATGAAAAGTTTATATTTTCTGTCTCCCTGAGTAGTAAAAGCATCATTGTCTAATCAATGGAAATAAAATTTCATATCCATGATGCTACCAACATTTTCTTAAACATAGCTCTCTTTTATTCCTAAACAATTCCAATGATAGACAGTTAACATTTTCTTATCATTATCTGCCATTACCTACATTTTTCAAACTTGTTTACAGAATTGCTTTTGAAACTTCAAGAAACTGAAATAAGATTTTTCCCTATCAACACAAAGCATGAGGAGTCATCAGTAAGAGAAGCAGTAAAGCTGGAGTGTGACAAAGTGAAACCCAAGTAACTGAGGGCTATAGATGGCTTTAAAATAAATGTAAGTACCTATTTGAATATGAAGAATTGCTTTTCTTGTTTATATATGTTTATAATAAATATGCAGTAGCAATTTAGCTGAATTTAAAATTCAGCATAATCTATAGCACATGTATTTTGTGTACAAAACAATAAAAGTCCTTGAAATCTATGCACATCAACACTTAGAAATGTGGCCACATCAACTGCGTTCTGTCAGCAAAGGAAATCATTGTCTATTCTATTATGCTGTCTGAGATGCAGCAATGTGAATGCTAAAATGTCATTCAAGAGGACACAGAAATAGGAATCACAAAGTTCTGATCTTCTCACTACTCATGAAGGTACAAACCTGAGATGACAAAGAAATGTCAAATTTTTGCAAATGTCACCCTTGAAAGGTTTGGTAATCTGTAGTCACTCTTCAGGTAAAGGCTTCACCTCTCCCATATTTTTTCCTCTAATGAAATATTCTCATATTTCATTAGAGAAAAAATGACAAAATAACACCAGAAAAGTTCAAAGCATATAGGAACACACAAAGAAATTAATGTTATATGAAGCAAATTCTAAATAGCTGATTCTGAAGGAAGCAATTCAGGTAACATAGCATCAGTAGGAATGACATTCATCCCTAAACCACATAGAGAGTAATGCCATTGTAAGAATGAGATTTACTAAATCAAAGGCTTTGATATACTAGGGAGGGAAGAGTACAGACTTTAAAAAAATTATCAAAATTGCACTGAATTTTAAAATAAAATCTTTTTCTGATTCTATTAAGTTTGCCTTTGCCAATAGTAACAAAATTAACAAGTTTTTCAAGGCCTCTCTTCAATGTATGGATATTTACGGGTTTATAGGTACATTCTTATTGAACTAAACTGTGAAACAAAGCATCAAAATAATAATTAAAGTGACCTTTCCTAAACATCCATACTGCACTGATGTACTGTTCCCCACTGCATAATTAAATCAACTGGCTGAAACTAAATCAAGCAATAGGGGTGCCACCACTTACCTCATATGCAGTTTAATTTGGGGGAACAATCATTATCTCAAAAGGTTCTCCTGGAAAGTGCATCAGATGTTAGCTCAGCTTAATGTCAATGCTTACCATCCTGCATCTCTCTTCTTCTTTCCTGGTGTTTTTTTCTTTATAATAAACCAGTTATAAATCACTGTCTGCAATGGAATTAAATCAAATGATGCATAACAAGTAAAAAGATCAGTGCCATAAAAACTGGCAGACTGGAAAAATATTAACATGAGTACATGACACATAGACAAGAAAAAGTAGTTTTGAACTTCATCAAGAATACAAAATACAGCAGCACTGTAGCTACATGAATTTGGACCAGCCAAGATATTGGCAGTAATTCCAAAAGTGTGACACTTTACCATGAAAGACTCCTCATGGGACTGAGACAACAGATCTTAATTGTTAGGTAGAGATTAAGTAAAATTAGCCTAGGAGATTGCTCTGAACAGGCAGGGAAAGGTGGAGTACTGAAAATCTCTCATTGTTCCCTGGATTGTTTTATTAAAGACTGAGTTCAATGCTGGTATTTGGTGTCCACTCAAGACAGCCAGTAGATTACCTGTAACCCTTTCCTTATACAGAAAAAAAAAAAAAAAAGCAGAACAAAATGGAGCAACCTGGAGAGTAAATATTAGCCGGAGTACTATTGCCATGAGTTTCTTTTCTGTACTGTAATTTCTGTCTGTTTTAATATTATGTTTGAGAAGCAATGATCCATAAAAGTAGCAATTATTTAATACTTAGATCATTGTGCTTCAGTGCTATTCCCCCACAACTTCTATATGTTCTGATTTGTAGCTCAGGTAACACCACAAAAGACATTAATCACAACTCAAACAAAGCAAAGAGTTTGTTTTTCATGAGAGCAGGGAAGGAGTACATGATTAAAACCAAATTTCTGTTTTAAATCAGCCTCCTGGAACTAAATATCATACTGCCACATAGAAAATAGCCATAAACCTCTGCAAAAATTAGATGGAGAGTTTTACAGAATTATATTAATTCTGTCTTTGCAAAATGCATTAGAAAATACCAGATTCAGTTTGATTATAGTTTTCTTTCAGATGAAAAAGCTTCACAGGAATGTTCTCATCCTGTAAAAATATATGTATTACTCACTTCTGTGTGTGCATAGTGGACATCACTGGATTCTGCACATTCATAGTGGTAACCTTGTGAGGAAACTCCAAGTAATAATTTAATTAAACTTTTTGCTGAAAACATTACTGAGAGTTATAGTCACCACCTTTCTTTGAGCTTCATATCGCTCCATATTACTAGATTTAATTTAGCATTTTATTGCCATAAACAAAAACTAATTAATCCATATCTGATTAATTTAAAATGTATTTATCCTTTAAAGAATTAAAACTTACATTTCTTTTCAGTATTCTCAACCCATTTTATAGAGTTTTTGGAATGCCTCAGATTAGTTCCCTTCTTTGAAGAAATACAATAAAATTACTGTATTGTACTATGAAATATTCTCATAAATCATACGTAAGACATAGATGTCAAATAAATTAACACTGAATTCCCTTGCCTTTTTGCTTTCATCTTTTTTCTTATTAGCTTGCCAACCATAATAACCCATAAAAGGTCCCTAAATTATAAGTTTTCAATTAGAACTCTGTTGCCTAACTTTTTGATGGAAAACTTTGCAGGTGTAAAATAGAAAGTGCACACTCCTGTGAATCCTAGCAGAGCAGGTAGGTAGCTTGTGGGAGAAGGGAAGCTGGGATTTGAACTCAAAACACTGAGATTCAGGAACAAGTGCAGTTCATCACAGCCAAACTGTCAAACCAGGCTCAAAGCACCAACCTGGGATTTCAAACTTTGGCTATCTCCATACAGAGCACATTTTTATTAAAAGGGATTGGTAATTGTTTTCTTGGACTCAAGTGCACATTTAGACTATGGAATCACTTCTCTCCTCCAAAGTAACTTTCAACAGCCCATGAAAAGGATAACATAAATATGGTTATTAGATTAAACCTCATAATATGTGGAAGATTTTCACCATAAGATTAAATAATTGGCAAGATTGAAAAACATTATTGAGCCTTACATTTTCTCCCATCTCTGTTTTGTATTGCTGCATTTTTTTGTATTGCTGTATTTTTTTAATGAGAAGTATTCAAAAGAGATTTTCACCTGGCCATGGCACACTACACCACACTCCTTGGAGATAGGGAGTACCACCTGGGACACAGAAAACCTGGAGGTCATCAAACACCCAGAAGACTAAAGGAAACTGCAGACAAGATAAAGCAGAAATCACTGGAACTGTACGTGTCTAGCAGACCTCCACAAAAACTACATTTTGAAAGACTTGGAAATTACATAAATGAGGCATTTTCTCTGAGCTTCTTCATGAGCTCTAACTTTGTTACATTTCACTGATTCATAGTTATGGTTTGCTGATTTATAGTTAGTTTGCTTCACAAATCCTTTCACTGGGCTTACATGCCTGCAAGTCAAGTTGGGCATCCAATCTGCAGCTCTCTTCTGAGTTCGTTTGTGGTCTTAATGGAAGAACCAGAAATTCTACTGCTGAGTGCTGTCAGAGGCTCCATGATTCTCCTAACGAAAGCAGAAATGTACCATGAAGAAAAAAATTTGACATCTCACACATATTTAGAAGGCAACTGGCCTGCATACTCTGTCAGTGATAAAAACTGTTCCCCTGTCAGGGACCCCTCCACTTTCAGGTAATTCTATATGTTTCTGCATTGCCTAAACAAGTAAAATCAATGGGCTAAGGCTCAAAACAACAGTCAGCTCTTCCATCTACCATATACATCCTGTCTCCAAAGGGAAGCAAAGCACCTGTGAGATAATACACAGCTGTATCTCTCAGGGCTGAAGAGAGGAGCTGCACAACCAGATTGGTGACAGTGGTCAGCTAGCCTAGAAGCTCCCTGACCTCTGAAAGCTTCCCACCTCCTCCTGTTGCTTTGCAGTGGTACTTTTGAACAGCTGACCAGCAGTACACTGCTCCATTTTTAGAGAGTAGTCCTCATTTCAGCAAATGCTTTATGTCTGTTTACAGTGTGCCACGATAAAACTCCACCTCATCCTGAAGATACTGGTGAGATGGAAAGGCAGCTACCAGGATGCTCTCAGAGCCAGGCACACTGTCTGCCTCAGGCACTGATCAGCACTGCTGCCTGCAGAGAAGTGGCAACTGCACAGCAGGAAACAGCAGAAAAGACAGAGAAAGACAATCAGCTTGAGGAATGCTTAATGACATAAACTAGCCTAATCCCATAAAAACTTCACAGCTGTGACTTGCAGTAGTCATTGTCTATACTTAAGGTGCTGATGCACTTGAGCAAGCTGAAGTACACCTTATTACTGCTTAAAATACATTCATATTTTAACACTGTGAGAGTTGTATTATTTTATATTCTACATCTTTTTTTTCTAGGATCTTAGCACAAACCAGTCTCTTTACTTTATATATGTCTGAACACATCAGCTGATTAAATCCTAGGGTACCACTAGTAGACAAGGGATACTCCAAATGAAGTTCAACTCCTAAGCTAAAAGTCTGAAAAACCTGATCTTTTAGTCCTGTCAGAGGTATAAATACTATACCTCATATTTGAATTAACACAATCAAAAGCTATGAATTGTCATCAATTGCTTTGTCTAGTAAAATGCTGCCAAGCTAGTCATTATCAGGTCTTAACTGGTAGCACTTACTTTATGTTAGAGGGAAGAGGTGAATTCACCACTTTGAGGTGGCACAGAAAGCTTTTGCCAAGAGGGACAATGCTGGTTAGCTGTGTGAAATGTTATTGGGAGCATTTTAATATTAAAAATATCCTTGTATTGTACCTCCAGTTTAGCAGTGGTTGCCACCCTAATTTTTCAAGCTTTCAAACTGACAAAGGAAAAACTAGATATCATAATAACATGGACATATAACAATCAAAATGCAAAATGACCCTTTGCAAGTTGGGAAAAGAGTCAACCACAAGGCAATATTCTCCAATACATTTATATCATATCAAAATAATTAAAACATCACACTTGTCAATGACACCTGTCATTTTCCTTTCTTGTGCACTGTTACTGCACCTACATTTTCACTCAATGTGGTAACTCTTCTGCTTCCAAAGCCATGCAGGATCTTCCCAACTTCTTAAATTCGATCTCCAGATTAAACCTAGACCCCAGTCAAATTCAATGCTTCAACCTTCATGAAATATTTTCAGCAGTTTTCTACAGCAAAAGCAATAAGGACTCATATGTCTAAGGTAATTTTTAAATTTTTGAAGGGTTCAGTTATGCAGCAGGAGAAATGAAATTACTTTCAAGTATAAGACAAGCAGCTTGGAAGGAACGGAAAATAACCTGAGAAGGGAAAGGTCAGAGTTATGTTTCCAGGTTTTAAAACATGGAAATGCAAAGCATAAAGAGGTATAAACAATGGCCAGAAGAGCAAATCAAATATGTGTAAAATGAGATAATGTGATAATAATGTTTTTTTGTTCCATTTTTAAATGTTCTTAGGATTTTTTTTCTCAGCATCTTCTTCCCCTTCCTAGCTAGATAACTCGATAAATTGAACCCTTCTTTCCCTATGGAAAACAGTTTCTGGAACATAACTGAGGGGCTAATTCAAACAGCTGAAAATCATTTACCTTGAAAGAAAAATTATGGACCATTAAATGGTGCTTGTGAAAACCCTATTCTTTTTTACCTTTCCCATTCTATTTTTTGCATGGACACCATCAACTTAGTATTTGCAGTTCCAGGAGGATTGCAGCTGTGACAGTAGCTAATCTAGAGTGGACTTTACCTTGGATGAGCAAAAAGTTGCTTTTGCAGCAGAGGAATTTAGTGTCCTGGTGGGAGTGGAAAGGAGAGAGCTCAGTGATCACCTGAAAAACACTCTGTGTTGTGCAGCTGGAAATCACAGCAACCACCAGCACTGTTTTGAGCTACATTTCTGAAGCACCCAAAATATGGGAGTTTCAAGTGACCTCTGCGTGCCCTGCAGCACCACGCTGTGCCCCACGAGGAGGAGCCCAGCCAGCCTTCACCCTGCCTGCACGTCACCCATCAGGCTCTCCCCACAGCTCCAGTCTGCAAAAACAACTTGTTTTGGATGCTGTGCTAAAGTGGGAACACAGCACTCCCCAGCTGGGCAATAATATACTAGCAATGAAAATGTGAGGCTGGAACTGGAGAAAAAGCTCCAAATTTCTGCTGCCTCAATGTGAATAATCAGAAAATAATCAAAACTCGCACTCCAAATACATTATTTAGATTCTGTTTGCTTGATTTTTGTAATATGACTGAAGTGATCAAAATCTCTCATTTACAATTTTCAGCTAATCCTTCCAGATATGCATTAGACACTGCAATCCTTTTCATAGATGGAGTCTAATACTTCCTTTGTAATTCATGGACGAGTTATCTTAATCGAAAAAAATTAGGATAAATCGCTCCACTTATGTGGAGTAGTTATTGTCTTAAATAATAATCACTGTGTCTGGATTCCATCACAATTTATTCTGCTACTGAGCACCCTGTTTTCTTCTTATTTTATTGGAAATACCTCTCCCATGGCCTCTGTGGAAATGAGAAAAACAATGTTTTTATAACAAATACATTTAGGGGGGGTTTTTTGCCGTTTGTTCAATTCACTATGCAGCACATTATATTTACTGCAATTCAGGCCTGATCTCAGAAATCTTGGAGTGCACATATTCATCTGTCTCTGAGAAAGAGAGAAGCATGTAATAAAGTGAATCGCCATGTATTTCCATAGTATAAAATTCTTTGCTTCATTGTTACTTTGCCTGATACAATTCCAGATAAATAAATGCACCAATAATTGCATTTGCTTATACTGAATGCATGTCACACTCTTTATTTCACTCAGATAAAGTTGCATGAATCCTCCTCCTCCCTTACAAAGCTACACAGCATCAACCACTAGGAGGGGACAGTAGCTGTCAGTGCTCTTTCCGTGAAAATATCACCTTATTGCCACCAGATCTGTTCATGGTTTTGCCTTCTAAAAGAGGTGTAAATTGTTCAAAGGCAAAAATATTATTAATAAGAGCCAGCTTCATCTGAGACACAAAGTTTAACATTCCAGTTCTTCATATAAGATTGTCTTCAGCAGCTCTGAGCAAGAATGTCTGCATCATTGAGATCTTTCTTATTTTTCCATACCTTAAATGATACACCTAGACATTTACTAAGGAATATACAGATACTGGGAAGCACTGGAGCATCTCTATCCTGTAAAAGTACATTTTAGGCCATGCATACCACCTGTAATTGACTACCTCTCTGTATTACAGCTCCTCTCTTCTTACATTAGACGTAATTTAATAAAGATATTTTAAAAATAACAATGTACATCTTGTATATTCAGATTAATAACTCGTGTCTTTTAATGACTTTGATTATATTGGGTAAAAGAGAGTTGACCTGTAATGCTTTTCTTGGCTCTGATACCAGTTATGTATTTTCTCATTAAAAATTAAGCCTATTTAGGCTGAGGTAAATAGAACCCGACTGTTTGATCTTAAGAAATACTGTGACCTTTTACACTGAGCTGAAGAAAATAATTAACATGCTGCTCTACATTCCCTACTCTTCAATTCTATCAAAAAGGCTCTGTGTAGTGAGGAGGATTGCTTGAGGTACTAAAAGCACGTTTATTTCATATTTATATTAATTCATTTTCATTTAATTACTTTGTAGCAGCTTGATTATCATGATGAGCATAGTTTGGAAAGGAAAGCTGGTCCTGTAGAAAAGAAACCAATGTGATTTCTGAGAGAGATTTCATTTCTAACTCAGCTGCTCATTTTTTGCTGCACTTCAGAAATTCTTTCAGATTGTGTTCTCCAGTAAAATGAAGACTATTTCATCTTGGCTTCACCTCGTTCTACCTTCGGGAGTTAGACAAACCATAGGGCAATGGGGCCCTTGGCACTGCAAGCACTACTGTTGTAAAAAGAGTTTTCTTTTGGCTGATAAAAAGCAGTGGGTGTCATTGGTAATTCTGGATTGTACAAATGCTAAAGTTTTTTTATATATAGAAAAAGTTTATATATATATATGTATAAAGTTTTTCAATGCCAGGACATTTTTATTATAACATTAGTAGCAAACAAGATATTGTCTTTACTGCTGTAAAAAGTGTTCTCTTTCTCTTTCTGCCTCCCTATTTCTTCATT
The DNA here is from genome assembly GCA_026413545.1 of Cichladusa arquata. Lineage (NCBI taxonomy): Eukaryota > Metazoa > Chordata > Aves > Passeriformes > Muscicapidae > Cichladusa > Cichladusa arquata. Next base: position 112,293,068 of record JAOTQP010001286.1, on the reverse strand, counting down.
TCTCAGTTCACAATTGCAGAGGAAAATACCCTCCATCCCTACAGTAAGTAATTTTCCTTATGTAGTTTTTGCACTGTAGTATTTTAGCAAAATTTGCTAAATTCTCTCTTTGTTTCATCCTCTCTGTGCAAAGAATACTTTCCCTGCACAAAACTGAACTCAGACAGGCAATTACAGAGCTTCCATCTGCTGACACTGGGAAAAGTGAGCTCCTCAAGAAATATCCTCTACATCACTCCTTTCTAGTATCATGTCCTCTGTGAATATTAGCATCTTTCAGGAGGAAGGAAAGGACTCTGTGTAGCAGGCACTGTAGGGAAGGGTAAAACAAGAGTGCAGCTGGGACCTTCTTCCCACTCTCCACCCTGCCAGGCCCTGGGGATGCCTTTACAACCTCCATAAGGATGTAGGTTGAGGACCAGGGATAGAGAGGAGCCAGCTAAAGATGCAAATGACAATAGGGAGAAGCAGATGAACCAGTCAGGGATGTCTGTAGTACTTGCAACAGCCACAGGGGGATTTCTTCTGCCCAGTGCTGGCTGTACACGGATACCTCTGCTCTCTCTCTCACTTGCTGAAAATGTCCTTGCAGACGTACATTTCTCACTAGATCTCTTCCCATCTTTTCCCTGTTTCCCACCATCAGCCAAAAGGCTTATGCACAGTAAAATAACCCTCTTCACTAGTTCACTTCTACACAGAATTTACAAGCCTTTTATTTGATTTTTTATATGCTTTACTCTTCCTTCATCCTTTATCTTGTCCTGTTATAATCTGTATTTCACCCACAGGGATTATCTGCACCTCTGTACACAGTGAGATTCTAACGCTGGCTGGTTTTCATCATGAACAGATTAAGCACAGTGAGTGACATTAAACAGAGTACTGAAGGCTATGGCAGGCTGAGGAGCTGAGGGAGCTGGCTGATCACAGATGCTCGTGTGCTGCATGATGAAAGCAGCAGCCTCTCAGCCCAGGGACATGGGATGTACGCTGCCAGAGGAACAGGACACTCTCTGTCCTGTCACACCACGCTGACTAGTAGAATATGATGGCAGAGCTGAGAGTCAGTAAGTGACCCAGGAGGACTACTCTGATGATGTCCATCAAAAAAAGCTCTGCTTGTACTGAGCAACTTCACAGCGAAAAAGACACCAAATGTGTCACTTCTGGAATTAGTCAGTGCTTCCCTAACCAACTCAGGAACAAACTTGAAAGCAATCCTGCTGATTCAGTGGCATAGCAATTTTCTCATTGTTCCAAATGCAGATCCCTCACATGCTTACATAAATATACCCACTGGGATGATTTTTAAAATGTCTACCTCTTCTCTTGAGGGTTCACTTACAAAGTTGGCTGATATTACTGCATAAACAGAGAGCCTGATTCTCTTCTCACATACACCGATTATAGGCAAGAGCAATGCCTTTGGCTGGAATGGATGTATTTCTGAAAATCCACACATACGTTTGAGCATCCTTAACCTGAGTCTGATAGCTGATGTAAAGACAAAAGTGGCCAAAAAGATCACAGTTTCCATACAGTAATAGTGCTGGATTTCCTCTTGCTTCTAAAGGACAAAGATCTGGCTGTATCTCAGTGAGTGTGTGACATCAATGTACTGCAGCATCAGGAAAGGCAAATGAGACCTGGGGAGGTATAAATTGAGGTGTCTTCTTCCTCCAGGGAACATAATTACGCATTATTGTCCTAATGAAATTTCAACTGACATGCTGTGTTCTGTTCCCATCACTCATGCACAGAAATTATGAACTCCAACCATTGCAAATGCAGAGCAGAACATTCACATGACATCCTAGGACAAACTGATGAAGAGCACAGCTTGTTCACTTCAGCAAAATGAGGACTAAAGAGAATAATCCCACCCTAGATATGCATCAGGATGAAGGAAAAGGCTCTTTTAACTGAAGGACAGTGCTGGAAGAAAATCAACTTAATATATACCATCTAGAAATAATTAAGGGCTGGAAGCAGAAGTTGGCATCTGATAGTCACAGAAATGAAGCTGAACATGGCTGGGGCAGTGCACTCTACATGCAAGAGGTGTCAGGGATCAGTGTCATTGCTTTATGCCTGTTCCCCAAGACGTCAGTCAGAGCATAACAGTGAGCAGCCCTGGATGCTGTTCTTAAGAACCTTGTAGAAGTGCTTGGAGGTTTGCTTCTCTCTGGTTCATTCCTATTTGTGTTTTCCTGAGCACCAAAATTGTGACAACGATGCAAATCTACCCATACTTCTGAATTCCAACAGTTCTAAATTAAAACCCTTGGTCTAATAAAATCTGCTTCCCCCAAACTGTTTTACACCTGAAGCTCGGGGAGGGAGGCAGAAGACGCGCAGCAAGAACTCTCAGCACCAGCAGCTTGGGGGTTTAGCGGAGCGGCAGAGAGGGAGGAAACAAAGAAGGAAAAACGAATAAAAAAAAAAAAAAAAAAAAAAAAAAAAAAAAAAAAAAAAAAAAAAAAAAA
>JAOTQP010001286.1:112271583-112290479 GCA_026413545.1 Cichladusa arquata | reverse complement strand
AAAACTAAAAAAAAAAAAAAAAAAAAAAAAAAAAAAAACAAAAAACAAAAATTCCCAAACCCAGTCCCACTCTCCGCGTTGTGCGGGGCTCTTACGGGAGCCTGCGTCCGCTGCCCCGGGGAGCGGGGTTACTCCGGGGGCTGCCTGCAGCAGCCTCTCCCCGTCCCCCACGGCCACCCCCGCATGACTCAGGCTGTGTCTCATTCCCCGCCCCCCCCCGGTGAAAACTTCCCCCGGTAACTTTCAGGGGCCGGTTCTCCGCTCCCCGGTGGCAGGGGCGCGCACACACCCCTCATCCCCAGCCCCGCCGGAGTCACGGGCGGCGGGGCGGTGGTGCCGGGGGGATGTCGTATTCGCCGCGTCAGAGGGAGCCCGGCGGCGATTGGGGGAGGCCGCCTTCTCCCCGCGGTCACCAATTATAAAGTGCCGCCGCCGCCGCCCGCACACGCTCCGCAGCGGTGCCCGGCCCCGGCAGCGGGCTCGGCTCCGAACCCCGAGCCCCCTCCGGAGCTGCCAGCGGGCCCGGCTGTGCCGCCTCCCCCGGGGCTCCTCAGCCTGCTCCGTCTCGCTATAGATAACAGTGGCTCCAAGGCTTCAGCAAGGCACAGCTTCTTCCTCGGCTACTCTTGGGAGCCCCGAGGGCAGCGAGTGTGCGTGAGAGTGAGTGAGGGAGCCGCTCTGCCCGCGGAGGGACCGAGGGGTGGCCGGGGCGCTCGGCCGGGGCTGCTGCCGGCGTCGGGGGGATTGCTGGGGCATCCCGGTGGGAAACCCTTCCCGGGAGGGGCCAGCATCCCGGCCGTGCCGCTCCGCGGTGCGTCTCTTCTCCCCCTGTGGTGCCGGCTTCGGCAGGCGGGGAGGGATAAAGGGTTTGGATACGAACACTTTCACCAAACGGGATCTTCTGTGCGCTCCATCCTCCGGGTCCGCTCCTGCTCCGAACGCAGGGCAGTTGCCTCGCAGCTGCCGAGCGCCTGCTGAGTTAAATCTCCCGCTTACCTCGCAAGCGCCATCACCCCGGCTCTAGCCAGCGTGAGTTTAGCGGAGCTGGCTGGAGCCCTTCACGCCGCCTTTCGCTGCTCCGAGGCTGGGGGAGGCCGTGCCGGGGTGGGAGCGGGAGGAGGCGGCTGCCGGCTGACCTGTCCTTCTTGCAGCCCCATGGCGCTGCTGCTGAGACTCGGCTGCTCGCTGCTGGCCCTCAGCACCTGCCTGCTGCCCGGGGCCAGGGCCGACTGCGGCCGCGACTGCGCCGCCTGCGCCTACCGCCTGGGACCCCGCGCCGGCATCCACCCCCTGGTAAGGGCACCCGCGGCCCGGGATCCCGGCTCGGGAGGGAGGAAAGGGGCAGCGGGGAAAAGCGGCGAGTAAGAAAAATAAATAGTGCGGGGAGTGACCGGGGTGGCTTGGAAGACCCTTTTTCTGAACGCGGGAGAGAGGGAGAAGTGAGCTTGGGGGCAGAGGGCGGGGAGCGCTGATACAAACCCGGAGCGCCCCGAGGAGCCCTCCAGCCCCCCGTCCCTCCAGTCCCTCCCGTCCCTCCCGCTGCCCGACGGCGAGGGCGGCTTCGGGCACCGGGACAAGCGGCACCGCACGGGGAGCAGCCCCGCGGGCAGCGAGGAAAAGGCCGAGGGAAAACGTAAGGAGGGAGGGAAATCCGACCGGAGAGGGCATCTCGGCAGGGGAAGGAGCGGGGGCTGCCGGGCATTCCAGCACCGACAGGACGAGGAGAAATCGAGCAGAGCGCGAGGGAGAGTCCTGACCCTTGTCCGCTGGTCCATGGTAAGATGAGCTCTCTCCGGGCAGGATGGCCGTCGAGCTGAAAAGATCTGCCTGAAATCTCACCGGAAAAAAGCGGGTTTAAAGCCTAATTGAGTAGCAGTACTTTAGCTGCTTCTCCTCTCTGCACAGTGCTGCACAGCGTTAGGGATATGCCTGCGCAGGCTTCTAAAACAAATTGTGCTTAATCCAGAATGAGGGAGACTGGGAGTGGGAGTTATCGGTAAACTTTACGATGTTGAAATTATTTGAAAGAATAGTCACAGAGGCAACTCAGCTTGACATTTAAAGATCGGGGTCAGTGAAAGCCTGGGGTCCCTCAGCCCTTCCTGAAGAAGGTGAGAACTCTGGCTGCCAGGTGCTTTGTCAGTGGCATCGGTTGTTCCTGACCTCAAATACACACGCATTGAAGCATCATGTCTCGGCACATCTAAATGATCTTAAAAGTTTGTTCCCACCATGTCACTGGTTACTTGGGATCATGCAAAAGGAAGAACTTGGCTCTCTAGCCTTATACAGAATTAGGAGCCACTGAGTACTTCTACTTACTCCAAAAGCTCAGGAACTCAACCATAGCGACCGTAGCAGGCTCAGAAAGGCAATAGTAATTTTTGGACTGGCAAAATAGTTCCCTCTACCTTTTTATTTTTTTTCCCTTTGCTTACATTAACTTTCAATCAAACTTTAATGTCAACTACATTAAAAAAAAAGGTAGTTTGCCTTTACAAAGGGAGGGCTTTTCAGAGTATATCTGCACGTCTATATTGACAGTCTCTCTTGCACACCTTCAGTAATCATTAAAGAAAGAATCAGTCCTATTAGCTAAATAGGCAAAGGAACAATGTAGCATACCTTATGTTTGTTAAACATGTATGAACAATTCTTGGAAACTATTGTTTCTAGATATTAGTATCTAGTAACATAATAACTGAATTTTTCTCTTTGTATTTGTAAGATACCAGAATTTTCACATTGTACCTGGTCACTCACGCTTACAGAGTATGTTCATCTGCCGATAGGAGGTTATTAAAACTAACTGAGAAAGGGAGAGACCTATTCTTGCTTTGATTTAGAGGAATTCCAAAGTCAGATGGAAGCTGAAATCTTATTCTCTTTGCAAAATGACTGTAACATATAGTCATAAGCATGTAGTGCCAGTTAAATTATTGTGTTGCAAAATATACATAAACCCCTTTAATTTTCTTGTGACCATATTAAAGAAATCATATTTAAATTTCTCAGAGTAAAGTGAGGCTTAAGAGACAGGTTGTGCGATGGACAATGAGCTATGAGAGAGAACTGTGCTGGAGTTTAATTTCATACTTTAAGTATGTTAGGATCCTGAGAACACACCATCTATAGACAGAATGAGTGTTTTTATTGAAAATACTGATGGTTTTTCTTTACCTGTTGTGGTATGAAAATCACGGGCAAGAAGAAAAAACATGGGAATTGACTTATTTTACAGCTGAAGGGTATGGCTGCACAAGAAATAAATTCCCCTGACACAAGAGAGATAATAGTAGCTAATATCTATGTTATTATCATCACAAGACAGGTTATGAGATATGCATAAGGTACTGAAAGCTTTTTTTTATGTGGTACCTGAAAATTTTTTTCAATACTGTTAGGAACAGCGCAGGTCTTTGATGGTCACTGCTTTCCAGTTAGCAAAAATGGAACTTTGATCCTGCCCTAAGAGAATCTGTATTTCTATGTTTCTATTGGTACACATTGGAATGATCTGTTCCACAAACAGAAAAACTAATGGCAACACTCAGCCTTTAAAGCTGTGCAGTGTATTGAAGATACTGAACAGTGCAGTACAGCTGGCTTCTTAGCAATGACCATGCTGTGCAACTTTTCTAAAATTTCTGAATGATAGTTTTAATTATGAAGGTTCTGCACTTGCGTTATGAAGCAAACCACAATTGGTTTTTAGCTTCCCAGTAGTAAATTTAAAAAAAAAATCATAACTCACATGAGTGTAAGGGAGATACAGGAACTGTACTTGTGGCTTCCTTTGAAACAGAAACATAGAGGCAACCTTGACATAGAGGACCCACAATTCATATTATCTAGTAGTCTGTCTCTTACAGTGGAGACTACCTTGTTTCTTCAGAGAGGGCTAAGAATAACTTCAAAACAGACAGGTACCAAATCAGCTGTTCCCAAAGAGCATTTCTTCCAAGCCACTCACAAAGAGAGGCTCACTTATGCTCCTTTATAAACAAGTGAATCTAAGATAAGGTCGTAGTGAGGTGATAGCTGCTATCAAATCATTCTCAGTAAACCACATCCATTTTTCAGGCATGTACACTAGAATGTGAAGGGAAACTGCCTTCCGCCAAAGCCTGGGAGACCTGCAAGGAGCTCTTGCAACTGGCAAAGCTGGATCTTTCTGAGGATGGCAACATTGCTCCAGGAGACAAGAAAGAGCTGGATGAGAGCCACTTGCTTGCGAAGAAGTACGGAGGCTTCATGAAAAGATACGGGGGGTTCATGAAGAAAATGGATGAGCTCTATCGGGCAGAACCAGAGGATGAAGCTAACGGAGGAGAAATCCTGGCTAAGAGGTATGGAGGGTTCATGAAGAAAGACTCAGATGACGATGCCCTGGCCAACTCTTCTGATCTGCTGAAGGAGCTCCTAGGAACGGGGGATAACCCTGAGGCGGCGCACTATCGAGAGATAAACGAAAACGACGGCGATGTCAGCAAAAGATATGGAGGCTTCATGAGGAGCATAAAGCGCAGCCCTGAACTGGAAGATGAGGCCAAGGAGCTGCAAAAGAGATATGGTGGCTTCATGAGAAGAGTGGGCAGGCCGGAGTGGTGGCTGGATTACCAGAAACGATATGGTGGGTTCCTTAAGCGCTTTGCTGACTCCATTCTCCCTTCAGAAGAAGATGGGGAAACCTATTCCAAAGAAGTCCCAGAGATGGAAAAGAGATATGGTGGTTTTATGAGATTTTAATACCTTTCCCTTTATCCCTTTTGTCCTAAATGAGAAAGACTGCCTTATTTGTCATAACTTATTGTAACGTGTTGCTTGTACTGTACAGTTTTTTACTGTCCTTGGTTAATGATGCAAACTGCAATTTGTTGTTCCAGGTTCCGTGTTCTTTCAAGTCAAATAACTAATTTCTGGTTTAGTCAACTTTCAGTCTGTATTGTAATTTCCATGCTAGAACTATTTTGATTACTGTATTCGTTTTCTTTTAAGAGGAACTACATCTACAGTAGAGTTGCTTAACTGTACATACAATAAATTCTTCATCCTAACTGCAAAAATTCTGAATTGTTATTTCTTCTTTTCTGTCATTCTGTCATCAAATACCACCTCAATTTTTTCCTTAAGCCATCAGAGCAATGCCAACCCTTTTTTCTGTAATTACATCATTTGTAGTGCACACATAATAGTGGAAACATACTTTTGTCTTTAGTTTTCAGTTTCTTAGAACACTAGAATAATAAATAATTTTAATCAGTTAACAGACATTAAAAAAAGAAAAATCACAAGTGTGTTTGACTTTAAGCACTAAAATAATTTCTCCAGCGTACAACACAGTGATGTGTTTGATTAGTTACATCTTTGATATACATCCGGTATAGGATTCTACACTTGGCCTTAAAATAATAAACACTAATTTAAAAAGTGGTAAGATGGTTTGTGTAAAATAAACATGACCCAAAACTGCATAAAAATACCTGATTTTGAAGGGCACCTGACAAATGTTTTTCCATGGAATACCAGCTGTTATAAATCACTTTGGCACAACTGAAATATAGGAAACTGCTGGTCAGACTTCTCTGTTTCAAACAAAGGTGGTATAAATAAATCTGAGAACAAATAGAAAAGCCAACACTAACACTGTAGATCCTTTGCAATTTACGCAGGTGGCACTTACATCAAAGGCCAGATCCCATCCCAGAGTACAATGCCTTCCATAATTCTGACTGTCCCCCACTATCCTTAGTCTGTGAGCAGTTTTCCCTCATCTACTACTACTAGTTACTGGTCTCTTCCCACCTAAATTAACATGATGAAAATTGCCATGACCACAGCACTGCCTAAAACCCTCCATGACTCTCCATTCAGTATCTGTATTTCAGTTTTGCACAGTACTCCCTATTTACAAAAATGGCAAAAGGTCTGACTTTTCTTTAATTTCAAGGCAATGGGATTGTATAGGTGCTCATGACCTGTAAAAATTAACATGTGTTTCAAAATGCACTTGAAGGCCTCATGACAAACAACTAGTTATGATGATTTTAGGCTTGGCCCTTAGAGGATGGGGTGGTCTGAAGTGGTCAAAATCTTGCCTGCTGAAGTGTAAGGCATTCCTTTTCCTTCGGCAAAAGACAAGGCACCTATTTTCCTCTTCCTGCTGTACAGAATTGATAATAGGAAATTTTTAAATCTAGAAAATACAGGTGCCTGGAGAAGCTCCATGGTGTCTTCAGGATTCATTTGTGTACCCCATCACCTTTCTATAGAGTTCTTCAAGATGCCACCAGCCACAGGAAAAGTCTTCCCATTCTTTCCTCCATTGCACCTGCCCATAATGGCTGGAGAATGGCACATCACCTAAGTGATTTCATCCACAAGAACCTTGGGTTGTGCACACTAGGGCTCTACTGGAGCACAACCCCACACATGGGATGCAGCCATCAGCAGCAGGTTTGTTTCAAATGTTCACTCCAGGAAGAGCTAAAACCACATCCTTAATATTTTGCTTCAACATTTAGTCTCTTCCCTAAAAAGTTACTCACCTGTAATTCAGCCACAGAAAGACCCTTGCTGGCTTTCAAACTAAAACCAGCATTGGTGTACCTGATGATGCAAACAGTTTACCAATTATTTTTACCCTTCCTTCACAGTTAACAAAAACTCAGTAATTTAACAAGGAGTAAAACCCCCAGATCTCAAGAGACCTAGTACATATATTGAAGAATGAAGTGTTTTGACAAACTAAACCTTTTAATTTATATCAATATGACACCTTTGCTACCATCTTTGTTTCCTTTTGAGCCCTAAAATCAAGAGCCAAACAAGGTTAGGTGATAAAATGTGGTTATGATTTTCGTGAAGGTCCCTCCATGTGCACAACACACTGAAATAAGCACCAAAAATGCAGCAAAGATGCACATATGATATAGGGCACATAGAGTTTTATAAGTTTAGCAAATCAGCACAATTGACAACAGTCCCCAGTTAGAAACAGGTGATGAAGTAATCCTCTCTCTTGGTTCAACTCCTTCTGAAGCCCATCTTCATTGCTAGCTTTTTATAGGAAAGTGTCTTGGGAAGGTGTCTTGACCTTGATTCCCATAGGAAGCGAGATTAGAACAGGCCCTCAGGAGTTTATCTAATAGGAGAAATACTGAATTTAGGTAACTATATAATATAATAACAGTCTACAGAGCTATGAATATATAGGAACAATATGTAAAAGGAAAAATCATTTTGGCATCATCTTCCACAGCATACTCCTGCAAAAGCTGGAAGCCCACATCTTGGACAGGTGCAGTCTTCACTGAGTTAAGAACTGACGGGTTGGGCAGACCCAGAGAGTAGTGGTGCTGCATCCACTTAGCATCCAGTCATTAGTGGGGTACCCCAGGGACCAATGCTGGGGCCAGTCCTGTTTATTATCTTCATTGATGATCTGGAGGAGGGGATTGAGTCAGCAAATTCATGGATGACACCGAGTTGGGTGCAAGTGTCAATCCGCTGGAGGGTAAGAGGGCTCTGCAGGGGGACGGGACAGGCTGGATAGATGGGCAGAATCCCAGTATGAGGTTTAACAAGGCCAAGTGCTGGGTCCTGTGCTTTGGCCACAACAGCCCCCTGCAGTGCTACAGGCTGGGGATGGTGTGGTAGGGCAGCAGCCTGGCAGAGAGGGACCTGGAGGCTCAGGCTGACAGCTTCTGAACATGAGCCACCAGTGTGCCCTGGTGGCCAAGAATGCCAACAGCATCCTGGCCTGTATCAGGAATAGTGTGGCCAGTAGGACCAGAGCAGTGATTGTCCCTCTGTGCTTGGCACTGGTGAGGCCACACCTCGAGTCCTGTGTCCAGTTCTGAGCCTCCTGGTTCAGGAAGGAATTTTAGGTGCTGGGGTGTGTCCAGAGAAATGCAATGAAGCTGGTGAAGGGTCTGGAGTACAAGTCTGATGAGCATCAGAGGGAGCTGGGAAGGTTTAGCCTGAAGAGAAGGAGTCTCAAGGGAAACTTTATTGCTCTCCACAACCCTGAAAGGAGGTTGTAGCCAGGAGGGGGTTCAGCCTCTTCTCAAGGCAGCCAGCAACAGGACACAAGAATATAGTCATAAGGCGCACTAAGGGAGGTTTAGGTTGGATGGTAGGAAGAATTTCTTTTCAGAAAGGGTAAATAGATGTTAGAATGGGCTGCCCAGAAAGGTGAAAGTCACCCTCCTGGAGGTGTTTAAGGGAAGACTGCATGTGGCACTCTGTGGCGTGGTCTAGTTGAACACGTTGGTGTTGGGTCACAGGTTGGATTCAATGATCTCAGAGGTCTTTTCCAACATAATTGATTCTGTGATTCTGTGAATTTGTATAGAAAAAACAAAAGCACTTGGTACAAACATCCAACTGGGATATGTGCATGCAACCCAAAACTGGACTGAGGCCATCCAAAGGGGAGAAAGTCTCTTCCAAGGCTGAACAGGAGAGGAGGCAATGTACACGGAAAGGAGATGTGACTTTGATTCTCAGAATGAAATGGTAAAACTGAATAGTCCCCATTCCTTCTGTTATAAATGAAAATAACTCCAGTCACACACTTTCTTGCTTTAATAATTTCAATTTTAAAGATGTGAAATTAGAAGAAGATCTAATTCCTTCTGTTGATGTGGAATTTCTTGTTTTATGCCATCATTCAGGCACTCTTTAAAGTGTTCCAACACTTTCAGTAATTAACATTTCAAATTAAATCAACTCAAAATCTGCCAGTGAATCAATCAAGGTTTTCTGAATCACAAATCAAAAATAAGGTTGAAGATAGGATCTACTGAGCTGGGAAATGAAAAAAGGCATCTCAGTCTCGGTTCAGATTCTGAAAGGCTCCACTAATTTTCCTCTTACAATAGATTCCTAGAACTATCACTTCATCAGAAGATTATTGAAATAGCTGAATTGCTTTATATAAATAAAAGCAGAAAGGAGGAAAGCCTGATGTCTAGAAAGAAAATTAATTGCAAGAGTATTCTGAAGAAAGAAATGTCATTCTGAACTAAAACCAGGATTCTACAATTCCTTTTTCTGGCTTTTATCTTTTGTTCCAGAATAGAATCATTGGTCTGAATATTAAGTATATTTTAAAAAAAAATTATTATGAACAATGTATGCTGGAAGGGTCCAAACCAGTCAAAGAGATTAATGCCTCTTCATTAGGAACAAAAGGGGAAAAAAGATAGTCTAATTTAGGTTAGACAAGGATGAGTTGGGCTTTTTAATAGGAACTAATTACAGGAAGGAACAACAAAAAAAAGTATTTCCTGAACTAAATGGAGTTCCCATACAGGAGAGAGAGAGAACCTGATGAATGCACTGATTTCTGAATACCAAACTATTTGCAGCTGAAGCTCTGCCTGAAAACATAATCTTTAATCTTGGGATAATGAGCAAAGGCCATAAATCAATTTCCACACTTCAGCCAAACTTGGTATATTCTGTGAGCTGAAATATACACAGCATAACTTTGAATTTCCTGTTTATTTCTGGTAAATTAAAATATAGTATGATACATAATAAATATAAATAACGATAAGGTTATTATTACAATCATTATTTTGTAATTATTTCTAAAGAGTTACAATAATTTACTTTATAATTGTTTATAACTATATCATAAATACAAGTAATTTTAACATCTAATGTTGTTAGCTCTTTCAGATAATGTTTCCCAAGATAGAATCTTTAGAACAGAAACATGTTCTAATTTAATATACTGAAATAAGTATTATTATACTGTGTTCAACAGAGACTCTAAATATGCACTGGTTCATTTTAATTCTGAAGGGAACTTAATTAAGAAGAACCTAAATTTTCAGTTTACAGTCTATAAGGGTCTCTCTGTCATTAAGAGTGATTTTGGAGGCCTACACATAAGGCAAAATGACAAATTCATAGCTCAGCTATGTAATTTATAGATACATCTCAGCGCCTCAGAAAGTTTTTCTTATAGCTTTGTTCCTCAAGCACTACAGTGATCAGCTGGACACAATAAATAAAATCCCTTTTTATACCAACAAGACCATGCCAGAACTTTCAAATTAGAAGCCAAATGAATGGTAAAGTTTTCTGACTCTGGGTTGCTGAGAGAATGAAGAAATTCCTGAAACAGGTTAGCTGGCCCTGAAACCTGCGACACCCCAAACAGCATACTGCATTTCTGGTCTTTTAAAGCAGAAAAGAGGGATCTTAAAAATCACTCAGAGAACAGTGTAACCACTTCCCTATCAGAGCCATAATGCTTCCATCCTTCTCTTCAGTTCCCAGCAAGATGAGAGATTCAAGCATCACCCATGAGACTCCTCTACATGACTAAACTTTGCAGTCTGGTCTCTTTCTCAAGCAGCAGACACTTAGGCAGTGCACAGACTTCATCTTTTCCACTCCCTTTGAAATCCTACTACCTCTTGCAGAAATCCCTTTGTCAGCCTGCACTCACAGCCTTGGATTTAATTTCACCACCCATCACACTGAGGTTTGCTTTCTGACTCAAACCATAAAAGACTACTTTAACTGGAGAGTGACTGAGACCTTCAGTTCCAACTGCTAGCTCTGGAGGTTAGGTGGCTGTTCTTAGCTTTTTTGCTTTTAGCATCTTGATCACGATCCTTTGCTCCCTGCAGTATTAAAAATAGTTCAATGTGTCAACAGGAATACACTGACTACATCAAACTGTATCATACCTGTAATTCATTCTATCATAGCTATATTGCAGTTGCAAAGCTACATTATTCCATCCACCTGAGAAGGATGGGCAGTTATGGTTGTAGCTGTAAGTGAGAAACAGGGCAGCAAAGCCAACTGTAAATCATTAATCCGAGCATTCAATTACTAATCCCATCAGCCTCATTTAAAGCATTTAAACTGACAGTTGCATATCCAATTAACTGTTGCTATAGAAAATGAAAATGTTTAGAGGTATTTGACAGACAAATCTTTACTGGCCCAGCAGGGATTTAGACTGAATTTGTTTAATTAGATTGTGACTTTACCTAAATTGATCATTTACTGTAATCCTTGCTGAAACTATGGAATGAAATCTCTCAAGGTTAAATAGTTGTCACAAAATCACTCTGCTAAAAGATTAGTTAAAAGCTGTGTGCTGTGCAGTACTGCTTCCTCAGGGAGAAGGATGGCATTTCCTTATGCACAGATCATGAGTGCTAAACCTTTTCATAGTTGTCCATGTCTGTCAGGACATACATGACCTTTACCTTTTGCCTCTCTGGCATTACTCTGCTTCTCAACACAGTCTTCCCCAGCCCACGTGAGTGCTTACAAGAGACCTGGTATTTCCCTACTTTTTTAAATGTTTGCACTGTTCAAATGAATGCAATGACTTGCACTCCATTGCAGTGAGATCTGTGTGCATTTGTCACAATTCATCACAATTCCAATCCATATAAAATTATAGGATACCAGATTATGAAAACCACTCCTACAGTCCTATGAGAATTTGCATCTTAACTTTTAGACTGAGTGTCCTGCAAAATATTCTTGAGCACTTATTCAGGCAATGCTTTTTTCTTGAGGAGACAATGACAGCAACAGCACAAAAGATAGGCAATTTTCTCTCATAAAAGCAGCTGAAGCAGACAAGCCATATAAGCCTCTCCTAGTACATACAAACCAGAGTTTTTCCATCATGACCTGCAGTATAAATGGGTTTTACAGTGTGACTTTCACCTTTCTCTACATTTTCATCTCTGCAAATAACTAACTGAAAAGGGCTGAAATTTCATGTGCACCACATCTCTCTATCTAGAAAAATATTATTTGGAAGTATACCTTTCTTATTTTAATTTTTGTTAATACAGCCTATCTGTCGTGCTGTGACAGCAGTCGACAAAATGCAGTGGAAATGATTCAAAGCAAAGAACTTCTATGGGAGTCGTTGCATGCTTAAACTTTGCTAACCAAGCTGTTGATCAGCAGACTGAACACAGGGGATGTGCTTCACTCCCAGGTATCCATCATACGGAATTTCTCTGTAGCAACTGAGACAAAAAGTCTGAAACAAGGTTCTCGGGCTAGATGAGTTCAGAAGTAGTATCTTCTCCCTGTGGATTCTTCAGAGATCCTTTAGACTCCAGGAGTTTCACCATCACTGCCTAAAACGAATCTGCTCCCAGCATCATGACCATTCAGAACATGTGGTGCCTGCAAGTGCCTTTTAAACTCACCAACCTCACTGTCCCAGCACCAAACCCTGTGGCCCCTCGAAAGGCTAAGGTCACTGGTGAAGCATGACCAAAATGGTGACAGCATGACAACAAATCTGCTCTACATTCATGTAAATGTGAATACCATCATAATTTCTCAGCATCTTAATGCAAAGAGCAATTAAATTACTAAATGACCTTAACCTGAGGCAAAATAAATAGGCATAGTAGTGATAAAGATAAATTCTAAGAGGAAATCCTTTTCTGAATACTGAAGACATCCCATCCAGTTCTTGCACTGCTTTGAGGTGTTTTTGTGGTTTGCTGGCACTGTTAGGGTACTCCAGTTCTTCTGGTCTCCTGGTTGCACTTCCTCCTGGGATAATTGCTCTCTGGTTAATGATTTTCAGACTCTTTGATTATTCAAGTTCAGCAGGTGCATTAAGTCACACCTTGAGGAAACCAGCTATTCTAAAACTGCAGTTTGTCAGCCTAAATGCCCAGGCATCCATCAGCACATCCCCATCCCCTTTTCACATTCCCCATCTTCTACTCTGTATTGTTGGAGTTCAAAGTGCCCAATCCAGTCCAGTCCCTGGTCTCAGAAAGTGGTCTCAGAAAAGGGAATCTTCTTCCCATGTTCTCAAATACCATCTTTCCTTCCCCTTACTATCAGTCTCCCCATCACTACTATTACTGCCCCATCACTATTAGCCTCTACAGCTGCACAGTGACAGTGAATATTTAGTCAGGCTAAAAGAGATCAGGTAACCCATTCACTTTTAGTCCTCAGTACTACCATCACTTAGATAAGAACCCATATTTTTCAGTATACAAGAAAAAATGTAAATTATTAATGAGTACATTCAAGTGACATTATACCTGCATGTAAATAAACAACCCATCCTAGTAAAATAGTCCAAATACTTGTCATTCAACTTAAAAAGAGTTAAAGAGGGTTATTTCAGCCTTTCAATTAATTGGGAGGAAGGGAATACCATTTGACAGGAAGAACTGGTCAGACTACATGCAAAATGACTGTATGTCTGACTAACTTAAAGAGGACGCTATTCTCCTCCCTGGCTTCTTTTGGGGAATATAATATTTCACTCTGGGAAGCAAAGCCAGTTTTCTACATGTGACAAAAATTTTTATCCTTTTGTTCTCTATTCATTTGCCTAAAATTGTCCCCAAGATACCTGCTTTTTCCCTTGTGAAGAGCACAGTCAACATTAGCTTTTTCCCAAATGTTTCACATTTCCAGGGATGTGAGGCTCTGCAGCTTAAATTCCTGAGTGTCTTTGGACTCAGTAATGACAGGCTCTGTGCTCTGTGCCCTCTTCCTAGGGAATGTAGCATCAACTGTGTGTTTTCACTGGAATGAAGCAGCAGAAGCCCTGGTGCCCTGCAGCTGGTGCCCTTACACCACATATGACTGTAATCTCACAGACACCACACCTGCATACTGCCAGGTCACAAAGCTGGAGCTGCTGAAGCACATGCTCCAAGCACCTTCTCAGTCACAGGGTGGAGCTGCCCTTTGACTGACATGGTAATTACCAACTGGCAGGACATTGAGCACCTGCAGGGTTAGATGTGGATGCAGATAAGCAACATCTTTGAAGATGGATGTGGCATGCACAGGCCTGCAGAGGGATCCCTGCACAGCTCTAGGGCTGCAGTGTCTCTGTAGGCTCACTGTAGGATGGCTGATATTCATCAGCTAAGGGTTTTCTTTACAGTACTGAAAGTTTTCCTTACATGCCTGTAAGTACAAACCCTCCCACAGCTGCAGTAGCCTATAGTTATCCCCTGGATCATGCCTCAGCAGTATTACAACAGCTACCTCATAAAACTAATTTTTAGTTCAGTGGAGATTACATTAGTTTGGCTGACTGTGTGATGAAGTATATCAAACCAATTAAAAGAGAAAAAAAAACCTACCACAGGAAAGGAGGTCATCTGTGCTCCCTACTATCCCTCAGAAGGCAAGCAACTCATGTTTGACACAAGATCCAAGTTTTGTGAGCTGGAACTCCTGTTTTTCTTCATTTATAGGTGTACAGCCACTTCCTGCATATCTCTGATCAGCTTCATCTTGAGATAGGATGAGGGGTTCACTGCAGAGTGCATGCCTAGTGGGTGCTCCATGGTAGTCCTGAGTTTTGGCCAAAGCTGTTGGATCCAAGGGATACATTAAATTATTGCTGAGGATTTTGTTTCCTTCTGATGAATTAATAAAGCTATTACTTTTATTTCATTTAACATAACACATAGATATCTGGTGAGATTTCAGGCTGATGCCTTTGACCTCTATGGATCACAAGCATGTTTTGACGCAGGAAACAACTGGAGCTTTTCCTGCCATTCTGAAAGTTAAAATTATTGAAACTGGAGAGTTAAGGTTGTCACATAAACTGTGTAGTAAGGGATTCCCACCTGTCATTTTGTATTCAACATTGGATTACTCTTAAAAGTCAATCACATGACTTAATTCACTGTCACAGACAGACACTATGTGCTTCTTTCTGGGTCCTTATAAACATGGACATTTTGTTTTTATTATATCAATTCACTAACTTCAACAAATGCTAGTGACCTACAGAGAAGTTCTTTTTTCTCACCAGTATACCAGTGCTAAACAGTTTGCCTTTTGAGGAGTTATGTATATTTGGGAGTTTTTTCTTCCTCTAAATATATAATTGCAAATTGCCACATGATTTAAACAACTACATTAATTGCTAGCACTGATTTTATATCAAACCATTTTGAATGTCAAATAAAATTCTTCCACAAATTCAGCAAAGACCTAAAGAACTGTTAGACCCTGCAGAAATTAATTTTGTCAGAAATTGTTAAAATATCACTCGTCTGTATTTCTCAAAGAATTTATTTGTCACATCTGATTACAGCATGTGAATACTTATATTAAATTTTAGAAAGATAAACCCAAGTCATTCAGCTGCCCAGTAAGATAATTATTTATCAAGCACTTTAATAAAGTAATCCTATTCTATTAAATCCATATTTTTCTTTTTGGCAGTAGAATTTTAAGTTTTACATGCTGATTATACACAGATGACTTATTAATATATTGATAAATACTTAATAACTATTTATTAAAAGCTGTGGGATATAATAATTACCAGTAATTAATAACATAAATTTAGAACACCTATTGCACCTCAGCAGTGAAGATCTTTTCGATACCATTCATCTCAGCACCTTGCAAGTTAGCAGCGTCACATTTTTAGTAACAAAAAGTATTGGTCAATGTATAATCCACCAGAAATATTCAAAAGGTCCAGCTGGCTTGAGGACAAGAGTAGTTCTCTAACCCTAATCTTTACTACCAATCAAAAGACAAATAAAATTAATTATACTTACAATTACTATGCATGGCCGTTAGTAGTTGTGACAATTTCATGCATCAAACGAGCATATACTCACAGAAACACTGTTAACTTTATCACCTTGACAATTGCAAATATGCCAGAGGATTTACACGATGAGAAAACCTCAGCCAAATCCCTCACAACACGGGTAGATTTTAGCATGTGTGTTTGACTGATTCTTATGCACATTACAAAAGGATAGTGAATTATTTCAATAAATTTACTAGATAGACTTGAGAGGCTTAATTTGATATGCCTCTGTGCTGGTTTTGGCTGGAGTAGTTTTCTTCACAGTGGCTGATTTGGGGCTTGGGTTTGGAATTTTGTGCTGAACACAAGGTTGATAATGTAGTGATGCTTTTGTTGTTGCTGAGCAGGACTTACACAGAGCCAAGGCCTTTTCTGCCTCTCCTGCTGCCATGAGTGCATGGGAGGTGGCAGAGGCAGGACAGGTCACCCCAACAGACCAAGAAGATATTCCAGACCCTGTGGCATCATGTCCAGACAATGTGAGGGGAAGAAGGAGGAGGAGGAGGGACTTTGGAGTGACGGCGTTTGTTTTCCCAAACAACCATTACACATGATGGGGCCCTGCTCTCCTGGAGATGGCCAAACACCTGCCTGCCCATGGGAAACAGTGAATTAATTCCTTGCTTTGCTTTGCTTGTGTGCACAGCTTTTGCTTTCTGTATTAAACTGTCTTTATCTCACGAGTTTTCTAGTTTTTGCACTCCCAGATCTCTCCCTGATCCCACTGGTGGGGAGTGAGCAAACAGCTGCATGGGGCTTGGCTGATGTCTGGGGCTAAACCACAGCAGCCTCTTATGACATCTCTTAACTTCTCATAAAATGGAATGTGTATACAAAGTGTACAGAGGTGAACAGACATGCTGGTGAATTATCATTTTTTTGGCATTCTTGGTTGTGTGGTTATCCCTGCTCTTGACATAGTTAGTGATGTACTTTTAACTTTTAGATTGGTCTATTTGTGCATTTGCCCTGTTTCCTATGTTTAACAGATTTGTTATGATTTTAAAAAATGCCAGACATGTGAAGGTTTGTTATTGGAAAGTGAATAATAAAAATTTCACTCACAGAACTATATCTGTGGCTTCTCTAGCTGCAGCAGTTTTTTGTTGTTGAGGGGTTTTTTTCAGTGCAGTCAAATGTGGATGAGTTTCTCGTACAAATTCAAAGCTAATTGCAGAGAAAGATAAGTTTGGGGCAAGTAACCAATTACAGAGCATACATCAGTCAAGAGAATAAGTTTCTGTTTGACAACAAAATTCAATGTTTCGAAAATCTGGGACAAAACTGAGACAAAAAGCCACACAAATACTTAATTTCAAAAATGCTGAACAATTCTCTAAAGGAATCATAAAATCTAGCTGGAAATGAGCAGAATGCAAGCTATCCTAAATCATTCTGCATTCCCCAAGACCTTTGTCACTTACCATGTCCACTCTGTACCGCAAAGATAACAATGAGCTGTAGCATTCCACTACCACAGCAAAGTGTCTAATTCAGGTATATAAATTTTACTCACCATTGTCATTCTCATCACTTACGGGATGATAGCTGGCAGCTCCTTAGGTCAGTTCAGCACAGGAGCGAGGAAGTCATGTGTTTTCATACTTGCATAAGCACGTGCTTTGGAAACAGGATCCTCCTGCCAACTTACAGCTTACCAAGTTCGGGTTGCAACACCGTTCCTCACCCATGTTGTTCACCTTGAAATGTCATCATAATAAACAAGCATCTTCCCTGGTTTGTTTCATAACCAGGAATTCATTGCTGAATCATTTCAGCTTCTCCTCACCGTAATCTGCTGCTTTTGCCATGTAATTACTGATTGCAGCATGAGACACTTGGAGTTAGGTTACCCACCTATTTTGCATTTCTTGGCACCTTGTTTGGATCCACAGCTCACTGAGCTTTTGAGAACTGCCTTCATCCTCCGTGGGCGTATTTCACCTTCCCCTTTGGCTGGCACCTAAATAGAATATTCAACAGTTAACTGTGCATGGAAACACGTCCCTCCCATACAACTGTTTACACTGACAGAGTACAGTTTTCCACCATATTTCTTGGTGTAAATTACATCACATTTTGGGAGCTATCATTTTATCTCAGCTTATCAGAAAAATGTCTTATGAATCCTCATAAACTGTAGTTTGAATGGTGTATACAACACAGATGTGTACATCAGAGCACACTGTGAATTTATGCCATTTTTTTTCCTTTTATGACTTGTCAATAAACAAGACGCCTAATGTAACTCATTTGAAATGCAAAGTACACCAAACAAGTAGTGTTCTTTTCATTGCCTATTTACATAAAAAGGCAATGTGGTGGGTGGAAGACGTCATGGTGATTGAGACAAGCTGATGTCTCAAACAGGAGAAGCACATTCTTACAGACCTAAGTACGTGTGTGGCTTTCTATTCAAAAATGCTAATGATACAGTGGTGCAGGACTGTAGCTTTAGAGTTGGGAACCCAGGTATGGAAACTGAGGACCCACAAAAGTCATTTTAAAGGTGTGAAATGATAATCAGGGGATTCACTGATTTAGGGCTCACACTTTTGATCATCTGCCTTCTGCTCCCATGCCGGCAAGCTGGAGAACAGTAATCTACGATATAAATTAAGAAGTGTTTAAGAAGTGTTTAATTTTGTACCTCCAGCGAAGCAGCAGCAGAGGGAGGAGAGAACACCTCGGCCGGGGGGATGGAGCGGCCGGGAGGGATAGAGCGGCCAGGAGGGATAGAGCGGCCAGGAGGGATGGAGCGGCCAGGAGGGATGGAGCGGCCGGGAGGGATGGAGCCAGCTGAGATGGCCGGGCACGGGAGGGACACCGAGGCAGCAGCAGCAGGAGCAGCGGCAGCAGCGGGATGTCCCGGCTGGGAGAGGGCGCTGCCGCCCGGCAGGAGCCCTGGGAAGCCCTGGGAAGCCGCCCCGGCTCGGTGCCCCGTGCCGCAGAGCCGGGCGCTCCCGCACCGCCCAGCTGGGAAGCGCCGCCCGCCCGGCCCGCAGCCCGCAGCTCCCGGGCCGCCCCCGCACGGAGCCGGGCCCTGGGGCGGGATGGGCAGGGCCAGGGCCAGCCCAGCTCAGCCTGGTCCGGGGCGGCAGGCGGCTGCGGGACAGTCGGGAGCCGGCGGTGAGTGCGTCGGGGCCGGGCGCAGGGAAGGGGAGAGGATATGACTGCTGGGGCACGGCCGGGAGGGACCATAGGGTCCTATCCTATCCTATCCTATCCTATCCTATCCTATCCTATCCTATCCTATCCTATCCTATCCTATCCTATCCTA
>JAOTQP010001286.1:112238114-112263102 GCA_026413545.1 Cichladusa arquata | reverse complement strand
ACTCAAAAAAAAAAAAAAAAAAAAAAAAAAACACCAAAAACTTTATCCTTAGGCAACTGTGCATCATTCATGGGAAGAGCCATTAATCTTCAGAGTTAGGATCACCAATATGCTTCAAATACTAATTACAAGACTGTCAATGATAGAATTAAATAACATTGTGGCTTAAATAGCATTACAAATAATTCAATTCTGTATATAGTTTTTACTGTGGTGTTTTTAAAATTTTGGATATTTCTCTATTCTTCACATTCTAGATTATTGTGCAAGTAAGAGTGCAATCATTGGAATGATGGAAGCCATAAATTCAGAACTGTACCATGAAGGAAAACGTGGCATTAAAACCACAATCATTTGCCCTTATTTTATTAGTACTAGGTTAAGCAAAGGCTTCAAAAGCAAGTAAGTAAAGCTTAGATTTGTCTATTTCATATGTAAAATATAATTGCCACTCACTGGGTATATCACATTCAGGTTTTGGTCAGTTGATTTGATTTGATTTTCAATTCAGTATTTTTTCCCCATTGGCACTGACAACTATGACTTCTGACATAAAGAAATGCAAGTCTTGCATACAGTCAATAACAAGAACGGTGTAACAACCTCACAGTCAAGGAACAGTTGGGGATACACAGTAATATTTAAGGGTTAAGGAAACCTTATTTATCAGGAGAGTGCTGATGTTCTCTGCCCCAAGTAATTTTGGCAGTGTAATTACAGTTATACCCATGACCTGTGCTTATTAGCTGTGCCCTGCTGTCTGTGCTGGAGGTACTGTGCTTCTGAGTGGGAACAGCTGTGGTAATGGTATCAGGTGGGTGGCTCTGTGGCTGCAGTGATGGGAGAGGCTGCAAGCACTGAAAGAGCCATTGCAGGAGTGCAGCACCAGTGATCTTGTTTTTTCAGTGCTCTGCTCCTGCTTGCACCATTCATCATCGTGCAGCAGTGTCTGTATGCAGAGCAGAGCCCTTCTCCTGGCTGCTGACAAAGCTGGTCCTGGTCCATTTGGCTGTCACCTCAGCATTGACAGCAGAAAAGGACTGCTGGAGAGCAATGATGCATAGAACAGCACATAGTATGGCTAAGTCTGGAAGTTTCCAAAGCTGCAGTCAGTGTGGGCATCAACTTCGTTGTGGTTAGCTTACAAAAAAGTCATTAAATTCACAGCATCATCAAAGTGTTTTCAATTTATTTTGATGATAGCACGAACAAAAAGTTTGGAGATTCCTTTTCAAGACTACTTGAAGGGAAGGCGGGAAATGCATAAATTATTTAATTATGTATGTGTGTTTATCTTGAAAGTTTTATAATTTCATAAGTTTTATAATTTCATAACCCCTTTTTTTCTTGTTTTACAGGAGACATTGTTTGTATCCTGTTTATGATCCAGAGTATGCAGCCAGCAGGATCGTGGATGCAATTAAAAAGGAAAAATTTTATCTGATCATGCCTCCAGCTGTATACTTACTTGGACTCAAAATGTAAGCATGTGACTTGTCTTCTAGCATTACCTTCTTTCCTGTGCCATATGCCTGTAAAATCAGCAGGAAAATTTAGTTGAAACAGTCCTTTAGTTAATATTTCTGCAGTCAATCCAGCTATACGTACCCAATTTTAAAGAAACAGGTTTGATTTTTTAATAATCTAGGGGAATGACATTCCTCTGGCCTCTTCTGCCTCTAAGAAATGTTTTAAGCTGCAGTTGGGTCTAGAAACTAAAAAAATTTTCCTGAGATGGTACACTGGGAGCATTGCCTGGTCTAGCACTGTCTGCTTCCAGTCCCTGCCACCACAGCAGGGCTTTCACAAAATGTCTTGGTCTGCCATTAATTTTCCTGGTTTATAACATTGAAGTGCCAAATGTGCTACTGCCAGATGTGAGAAGTACTGAGCACATATAATGTATTTGTCATTTCTTTATTTATAGAGTACCTTTTAGAAAAAAATAATAGGCTAATTCAATGTTTGTCTCATTAGTTTCCTTCCTAGAAAAGTAGCATTACTCCTCGAGTCTTATGTTAAGTTCCCTGAGAGCATAGAAGAAGCCTTTGGTCAGAAGAAAAAAGATTGAAACAAAACGTATTCTGAAGACCTCAAGTGCCATCTAATTGTAAACATTTGCAGTAAAAATCATGTTAAATCATATTTATTCCTTGACAAAAAATTTACTTCTTTTATGCTATTTTACATTGATCAGCATGCCATTTAAGTCTTCACAACTGTCTTTTAAGTCTTTCTGTTTGTCAATTTTCTCAGAAATTTTTGAAAAATCACTAAAATTCGAAATTAATTTGGTATTATGTTGAGTGACCAAGCAACAACTTTGCATGGACTGTACTGTTTTCAGACTGATACTTCAATGAGGTATCCGGTTAATGTGGAACACAATTCTGTTGTAAATCATGGAATAATAAAGACAGGAGGAATACCTCATGTATTCTTGGATAATTACAGGTGAAATCTCTCCTTGTATTTGGAGAGAAGCCACAACCATGTTCTTCAACTGTCTTCAGATGAAATTACAACCTAAAAGTCCTAAGGAACAACAACAAAAAAAATCCCCAATAGCAGAAGTTTGGAGATTAGTTACAAAAAATATGTGCTGGTACTTAATTGATAAAAATCAATCCTCATGTAAATTTTTAGAAAATGCAAACCTGAAATGTTCATAATTGGCTTAATCTAAAAACAAATAAATAAACTGCAAAGCAGAATAGTGAATCTACAAAGCCTAGTTTATAAAACCCTAAGGAATTACCAAGAACATTTAACCGTCATCTATTGACCATGTTTGTCATCCTAATTCAATGGTAACTAACTAAACTCATACTTACAAGCTGCCAGATACAAATAGCTATGAGTACACACTATTGAAATCCCTGTGTTTCCAAAGTATGCATGCATTGAATAAGTTCTTTCATGTACCAGTAGATACTACAGGGAAGCTTTTCTCTGAGAGAAGGAAAAAGCTATCTGAAGTTTGGCTCTTCACAGACTTGCTCTCTTTGGAAAGTAAGATTCATTGATTTATATTGCTTAAAACTCTCTAGGTGATGAGTAATTAAATATTATTTTCTAAGTCTAAATTGTTTCCTGAAAATACCAATCGTTTTATCAATTGCAGGCAAATATGTTGAGTATTGGGATTCCCTTGTTCTACATGAATGTTACCATTTGACTCTAGATCTATGAACATTTTTAAGTATGGTTACAGGAGTCAATGCAAATTGACATGACGTCATGTTTGTGACTATACTGTGGGTCTGAACATCTTAATGCATAATTTCATTGCTGGTGCTGCAGAGCTTAAGAGCTCATGAGGTGAGAAAAATATATTTAAAACTGATTTGTGAAACGAGCTCCCTCTTGAAGCGTATCATAAGCTAGTGACATTAATATATGGTGGGCTATCCATCATTTAACTGTTAAAGGTTTCAGAATTAAATATTTGCAGGCAAGGAGCTCACTTTTCAGGATGCCTTTCTTGTTTTCAGTTTTTTAAACTAAAGTATATCAATCTTACCACCTACATCTGCAGCTGTAAGCTTACCAGCCATATAAGCAGTACATGAGTTGGTTAAGAACAATGTAAAGGAAATAGTACCCTATTTTTTAAGCTGTATTTCACCTGTTCTGCACAGCCACCCTGCAAAACCTTATTCTGTATTGCAGCAACCTCAGCCAAGGGCACTCTTGGCTCCATATTCTATTCAGGCTAATCTGCTTGTCTTAAAAAGGAATTTGTAAAGCTTATACTTTCTAAGTCTCACAGTGATCTGTTAGATTTTCTTATCAGTCCTAGAAATCAGTAACTCACTCTTTTGTCTGAAAATACCAGGAAAATAGTTTCAGAGTTTGGGGTTGGATGGTAGTGGTTGTGGTAGTGTTGGTGCTGGTGTTTAGGGGGAAGTAGTTTCTCTTTTTCATACAGAAAATAAGTGTGATAGATCCAGTAATACAATTCATAAACTGTAATTCATGAACCGTAAGCCAAAACCTTCCTATTAAAGTTTAGAAGATGCATTTGAATGGTGTTCCTGGTTTTTTTTAATAGAAAAATTTCTTCATATTTTGAAATATAGTGCCACTTAAGAAGTACCTCAGAGTTATCAACAACTCCTGAGTATTGTGTCCTGTCTCTCTTTGAGACTTTCATCTTATTTGTAATTCCTCCATGACAAAACCATTTTAACAGGAGAAATTCTGTTACTACAGCAGCTGCAAATGAGACTCGAATACAGGTTATCTTAATTTTTCTCATTTTTTCTCACTCCTTTTTCTCTGCAAAACTGATGAAGAAAGGCCTGTGTTGCTGCATAAGTAGTGAGGTAATCTGTGATGTCAGTTTCTTGCTCTTGTTTTATGCCCATTGATACAGCATAGCTCTTCAGATCACATTTTCCATATAAAGGAAATTGCAGTATTGAGGATCTTAGGAAGAACATTAATCAATTCAAATTATAAGCATTTTGAGAAAGAAACATTTAAACTATTCTGGGTCACTTTGTAATTTAAATATTTGAATAAACCTTAGAGGCAATGATATGCAACTTTAATTTCTCATTTATTTCATACTTCTACATTACTTAGCTCCTCTTTTACTTCAGAGTTTAATGTTTCCACCCAAATTCATTGTGTTCCCTGTTCATTATTACAGCTTTTCAGAGATGCTCAAGTTCGTCATTTATATACTTAAGCATGTAATAAAAGCCCAGAGACACTGAGATGCAAGTTGCAGCAAATAATAGAAGCTTTCCCAGAAATTCTGATATCTTGTTCTGCTTTATCACCTGAATTGCCATTGCCCCATTAAATTTGAAAACATTCCCATAAAAACCCCCATCTTTCTAAAGGCCTGATCACCCTCTATTATTTTAGAAGGATGGCTTTTATAGAAGACACTCTAAGAATACTCAGAGCTAATTTGAGGCTAGTTTCATATACTAAAATGAAAAATGTATTTCCCAATCCTGCAATATTTGAAATGTTTTTCATAAGTAACTTGTATTTTCTCAGCCTCTCTCTGAAAAGATGTTTAGTTCACAGTTCCCACAGGTTATGGGACAATTGTGGAGGGATAGATTTGATACTGGAAGTCAGGAAATTCCCTGTTTCTCTGTCACTACCTTTATCTTTGACCTAACTTGCACCCTGAGAAACACAACAAATAGTGAAAGCTGCA
Organism: Cichladusa arquata; assembly: GCA_026413545.1. Lineage (NCBI taxonomy): Eukaryota > Metazoa > Chordata > Aves > Passeriformes > Muscicapidae > Cichladusa > Cichladusa arquata. Next base: position 112,257,920 of record JAOTQP010001286.1, on the reverse strand, counting down.
TGAACTATGTGTAAGTGTACTGTCCCTCTCTTTCATAATTACCTGTCCTGGGAAAAGGAGGCTTCATGCTTACACAATTTTTCATGGAAACTAGAAAAACAATTTTCATCTCTTTACTTTTACACCTAGAGAAATGTTATTACTTTCTATATTGCCTGATGATTTTCAATATTTCATATAATTTCATGAGGAAAGATCTGAAACAATCTGAAGAGCCCAGTTATTAACAGATCAAAATTCTACATTGATTACTATTATGGATTTCTCTAGTTTCTTTCTGCAGTCAGTACAATGCCTCTGCTCAATATTTCAGATTCTTCAGGGTGCAACAGACTGCTAATAAAGAATAACTGTTTAATTTTAAAAATAATTAATGCAGCTCTAATTGCCTTCTATCATTGCACAAAACTGTTGCTGAAGCCAAATAAATGGTATAAAAGGTAGTCTTCCACTTCATTTGCTAATCTCAGCTGGCAGCAGTGCCTGAGGTAGCAGTGATTTATAGAGTCACGAGGCACTGCTCAATGCTTTCACAAACTCCACGTTTCCGCCGTGCTCATCCATCAAGAGCACTGTGTTGGTGGAAGGGCCGTTCTAGCAGTTGCTCTGTTGCTTCCTCCGTAGCTTCTTTCTCAGAAATTTGGTTAACAAATGACACATTAATAGTTCCAATATCCATTTTGAGTGCATTTACTCACTTACAGATACTTTCTTTTCGGCAACTGAACGGGCTAAGTAGAGCTGGCCTCAACAGTCCATCGCGTTGCCTGTCTGCCTAGGATGATATGCTAGGAGGTAACAGGAAATAAGGAATTACACACTACTACAGAACAGGAAAAGGAGCCAGAGAGTGTGATAGTACTGAAATGATCTTTGAAAGCTACTTAGAATGTGACAGGAAATAAATTAAAAGTGGAAAAGCAGGCTAGACCTGATGTCTACTTTGCTGTCTAAAGCCTTTCATTATCTATAGCTTGGATTTCCCTGGAAGCTGAAGTAATATCAGTGTCCTGACTGCTAAACTGGCAAATCTGAGAGTCCCCATACAAATGAAGCAAATACACGATTCTAACCATGTCTGAAAAAGCAGGAGATGAGAGACCACACTGTGGGACCATGCAGGAATGTAAATTAGAAGGAAATTGTTCCTCTTCAATATTTAAGCGATGTTTTGTAGGACATTGCTTGCCTTACATCTGTTTACCAGCTGGTAAACTGGTGGTGTTTATTTATTATACATAATTATTTAGTATATAATTTCATAGCAGCTGATTTTCTGTTTTGCAAAGGTTTTACAATGCCTTTCTAATAAATTATTACCTTCCATTTGCATTTTTACAATTTGCTTCCCAAGGAAGGAAGATACTTTTACGCTAAAGTCAGAAGCCACTGCAATAACTAAAACAAGAATCAGGAAAAATAAATGACACTTCTTTTATATAAGGAACTAGTTTTTTATAAATCAGCAGAGGCAACACACAGAATTCCTACATAAGGAAAAACCTCCGTAATTTGAGAATCATCGTACGTATGTCACAATGGAAAACCTGTATTATTTCAACCACACATAACAGCAACTGATGCATTGCTGGATAAATTCTCATCACACATGCCCTGTAAATGAAAGGCATTTTCATCTTGGAGATGGCATCATGTCTAGTGATGATGATAACAACTAGTTTTAGTGGTTTGTATTCCACCACAGATAAAATACTTTTAAAATAACTCCTTCAATACTATTGCAACACAGATGCATTCAGATACCTCTTAACATAACCTGATAAAATATCAAAAAGGGAAATGCAGAAGACTGCTATTAGAAGAATTTGATAGCATTGTGTTGCTCTTGTACTATTAATAAGATGTCATCTTTCTGGGGAAACACAAGAAAGAAGCATTTCACATTAGGTGATACTGCATGCAACAAAGAGGTTATACATGTTCAATTCTTGAATGTACAAGCCTTCTTTTTGTCCTAGTATTTTTGTTTCCAGCTTTTTCCCTCTAGTTTCTTTGCTTTCTTGTTAGAAAATTATCCTTAGTATTCATATGCAGCTTTACAATTGTCTCAGAGACAGTTCAGTCACTGGTAAACTTCTTTGAAGCTTTTGTATCATTCTTAACACAGAATCACTAGGTTGAAAAGAGACCTTCAAGATCATCAAGTCCAACCCATGCCCTAACACCTCAACTAAACCACGGCACCAAGTGCCATATCCACAGCCTTTCCCCAAAAAAATAAAATCAGAACTTCAGATTGTATGAAAGGCAGTTTACCTTAAACTGAGACACAGTGGAGCTACTCTAGTGCTCTAGGTCACTGACAGAGAAAGCAAAAAGAGCAACTTAGGTTATCTGGAGAAAATTATGGGTAAGGAATGCTTGCCTACTAACAGGGCTGCAGAAGTAAGGAGGAAGGCCACAGAGGAGGGACAAGATTTCTTGCTTATGTGTTGTTGTTCATTGAAGGAGTAAATCTTCCAAAATCATGTTTATTAAATTGTGACGTTTGGGAAAGGGGATTAAACAAACAGGTCTGTGATCTTCTTCTAATTCAACAAGTTGTAAAAAAACACTTTAACTGTGTCTGTAATAAATATCCTTGGAACGCATTTCACTTTAAGCTTTCCCATAAAACATACTAGCTGCTTTGATCAAAGATCAGAATTGGCTGTAAAAATTGAAGTTTTTTCCCTTTGTCTGGCTGAGACTCAGAATTTCCAAAGGGTACCAAGAAAGAAAAAGGAGTAGGAAACTTCTGGTTTTGCCCTTTCTGTTTAGCCAAATGTGTATGAGCAGCAGTGGCTGGTATATGGTGGTTTCAGGGTGTGTCTAGGATCCAGGACAGCATGAGGCTCTCATAGACCCTCAGCCCTGCTGCTGCCTTCTGCCTGGGTGGCACAAGAAGGGTGAAGCTCTGCCTGTGGTGTTCACCAGAGCTACAGCACAAAGACCCGGCAGGCTCTGCCTTCACTTGGCTCTTCTACCACACCTCTCATTAGCTCTGCTGTCTGGCACCTAGATGTTGCTGAAATCTAACAGCCAAACAATATTCCACTGATTGCAAAAATGTAAAAAATCAATTTTTGAACTCACATGGCTTGTAAATTATGCCCATTTGCAAGAGACAAAAACTTCAAAGATTCTTTCTTATAAGGAATACTTATCTCCAGATACATTTATTTCAGCCTGTCATAGTCAGAAAGAACCACTTTGCCTAAAACTGTAAGTCACAACAGGACCAATGAAAAACAACAAAATAGAAAACTAAATGGAAAAATGTTTTTAACACCTTTGCCAAATCAGTGTGCAAACTCTCAGGTATGGGGAAGCATTTTTATTTTCTTCCCTAAAATATGCTTTTAAGCAAAGGACAGCAAGGAATTACTGACTTGAGTCACAGTTTTGGTAGAAAGAGCCAACAGTTTGGCAGAAAGGGGATTTATCCTGAGTAGATATTGGCAGAATAAATTACATCAGTGATACAAGCAACCTCCTGCTTCTACACAAATGTAGGGGAAAAAAACCACAGATGTTTGTAGTCAGTTTGAGAAAAATGTATCAGAAAGGTACTGGATAACAATGTGTCTCCAAACAATGTAATGCTCAGCAGAAATATTCTGTAAAAAATGGCTATTTCAGTAATAATACATATTTCCATTTATGCAAAACTGTTCCTACAAGTCTGATAAATGCCTAGCTGACTGCTGGTCCACAGCTTAACTTTTCCCATCCTGAAAAAAAAAAAAAAGGAACTAAGGAAAGAGTAGGTAACTCAGAAAAAGGAAAAGTGTATTTGAAGTTGGCTGCCACCATTCTTAGCACACACAGGACAGGCTAGTGTTTTGAAGTAATGACAATTTCTCTGAAAAATTCTGCCTCACAGTATTAAGAAAGGCAGAAAAGTTGTCTTCCCTGCCAGTAAAATTCTCTGACTGAACTAAAAATACAGAGGGAGTTGGTATTTTTTTTAACCAATCATTGTGAAACAGATTTGATTGATAAATTTCAAACATACAGCATTTTTCTAGATGTCCTATTTTTCCTCACAGAAAAACCACAGAATAAACAATGCTAATTAAATCTATTTGAATCTTTCCTAATTTTCACTTCTTAGTAACATGATGGCATTTGCTTTGCTTACACATGAACATCTCCCTTTTAATCACTAACTATCCTATAAAGTCCCTCCATAACCTAAACAGCAGAACAAATATTCCTGAGGGTGCTAGTTTGAATTCAAAGTACATTACATAGAATTGCAGCACACTTTAAAACAAAGGTCGAACTGTGAAGCACTTGCTTATTTAATCTAAAATGTATTTGCTCACCTGAATGATCCTGCAGCAGTAAATAAGTGATCTGTCTTATTTAATTTTAGTTATCTGGAGGTGAAGTGGCAGATCCAAACTACTCATTTCACTGCTTGATTGCTTTCTGAGAGCAGCAATTTATTTCCACCAGCAGATGAGGAAGTTTGGATGGATTTCTTATCCTGAGATGTCCACTTAATTGTTTAAAAATGGGGTAAAGGAATTTCAACCTATATTCTTAGTGATATCAGCTCAAATATTTGGACATTTAATATGCACCACAACTCAGACAGGAAGGGTATAGCTAATTTATATTCAAGTTTAAACATATTAAAAATAACATATATACTATAACTATATATACTATAACTATATATACTATAACTATATATACTATAACTACATGTAATGCCAAAACATCACCATGTTGCTGATAAAATGTGGCTCACATCACTCATTTCCCATGGAGATCAATATGGAGTGAAAGGTTTTTGTACTTAAGAGGGTATCATCCTCAAAAATGCTGCTGAGGTTAGGAATGAGTACTTCCCATTTCTAAAGCAGCTTTGGTGAATGTGGTCTTGGCTATAAGGTTTGCCTGCCCTTTTTTTATTCACAGCTTCAGAAAGCAAACTATGTCCTGAAATGCACTGATATAGACATGAAGATTGAGTTCAAGCTCTGGTTTTTTTTAAATCTCTTTTTTATCATGCGAATTTCCAGGGTGCCTTTTAAGATTTTATGTTAATCAGAAATGCTGGTTTTCACTTATGAAAATTAAGCTGCTATAAACCAGAAAATTAAGGCCCTTGTATAGGTAAACAAGGTAGGCTTAATATGGAAGGACAACTAAGAAGAGTGAAGAGTTGATTTCCAGACTGGAGCTGGGATGTTTGGGAAACCACAGAGAAACCTGTGCTACTGGCTGTGCTCATTTCATGTTTTGGTTACTGATCTGAAACAGGATGAAGTAGCAAAATCATCTGATATTAAGGGCACTTAAATTATTTATTTCACTCCCTGCTTCATTTGGCACCGTTGTGTCCCGGGTATCCCTAGAGCAGATGTAATAGCTAGCTACCAGCTAAACTAAGGCAAACCTCAGTTCCCTTTTTTCCTCAAATGAAAACTGGTCAACATTTCCAGATTAGTTCATGAAAGGCATGACTCTGTGGGGAGGGTGACCTACACTATGGCCAGAACACAGGAGAAAAGAGGAACCAAAATGACCCATTACAAGTCTGAAAGAGAGGTACATGAGCAAGGGGGAAAGGTGTCATGGTCTCTGTGAGGCTGGCACTTGGACTTAGACATAACCAAGTTTTATATACCAACAGATACACTAAACGTCAGAGAACACCTTAGCACAATGACATTCATCACACACACATAGATTCCTTTATGCTGGAAAAGACCTATAAGATCATTAAGTCCAGCAGTTAACTCAGTACTGCCAAGTCCACCACCAAACCATGTCCCCAAGGGCCACATGTACATGTCTTTAAAGACCTCCAGGGATGGTGATTCCACCAACTCTCTGGGATGTCTGATCCAATGCTTGACTATTTATTCAAAGAAGATTTTTATTCTTAATCTCCGGTCTAAACCTCCTCTGGTACAATTTTTGACCCTCTTCCAATTTCCTGTTGTGCCTGATTTCTCACCCATACAGAACAGTTCTCACTGAATTTTTCTTCAGCTCATCAGCTGCTCCCGAAATTACGGGGGGCCAGGAGAGATCACAGTCCTGCAGGAAAATAAACCTGCCTTAAACCTGCTCCCTCCTCCCGTTCCTAGCGGGGACAGAGTGCCCCAGACCGGCAGAGATCCGCAGGCGGCGCCGGGAATGGCGGGGCTCCGGGCACACCCCGGCACCCCCGGCATCCCGGCTCCCCCCGGCCCCGCCTGCTCCTGGCGCTTCTTTTCCTTTTTTCTTTTTTCTTTTTTTATTCTTTTTTTTTTTTTTCTTTTTCCTTTTTCCTTTTTTTTTCTTTTTTCTTTTTTCTTTTTTCTTTTTTCTTTTGTCTTTTTTCTTTTCTCTTTTGTCTTTTTTCCCCGAACATATAATTTTTGATATGCATCAACTATTCGGAAAGAAGAAGAAAAACCTTCGAGAGTCGCCAAACGGCAAGTGCACAGCCCTCGGCGGCAGCACGGATTCCCCGGAGGAAGAGGAGGGCTCGTCCCGTCTGAGCGATGCCTTGGGAAGAGTCGCCGCTCCGATGGGAACTCGCCGGCCGGGGAGGAGCACCGGCAGCTCCGTCCTGCATCTCCAAGAGGCAATTTCACAGACTCTTGACTTGCTCCTAGAATGCTGTCGGCAAAATTTGAAAGGCAGAAGGGCACTTGTGCTTAATTCTTTAGCTTTTCCTAGATGGTGGGGATTTATATTTCCCGCTCACACTGGGGTGCGTGTTTTAAGGTGAGAGTGTTCACCACGGGGGAAGAATGAGGGGTCAGTCCCTCTTTTCACTCCCTTCTTCTATTCCCAGCGTTCACAAACCCCCAGAATGAGAAGTTCGCCTTTCAGTGACACAGTAGAATTGTGAGAAGGAAAGAAACATGAAGAAAATAGGCTCACATAACATTTATAAAAGATCCAAACTCCAGCTAATCTTGCCTGACTGTACCATGCTATACCACTCCTGTGCATACAGGAGTGCCCTCTTCTGAATAACAATATCTGTGTATTGAAACCAATATTTTGCCCTGAACATTTAGAAGTTAAATTGTCATGGTTTCAAACTGCAAGTAATTTTTTGCCTTTTCTTTAGAAAACTGTCCAGTGTATGAGAAAATCCATATACACCTTCTAAAACATCTTGTAGTCATTCATATGCCAGGACTTCTATGTGGTTTTTGACAAGAGCATTTATAATACCTTAATAATTGAAAGCCTGGGAACTAGAAAAGACAGGCCACAAGAGTGAAATTTGTGCAGGAAATTTATATGGAAGTACAGAAGGCTACTTAAGAGATGTGCAGAAAACTGCTGGATCTAAAAGACTAGATGTGAGATAGAGCCAAATTTGGAAAACCTTGGTAACATGAAATAACAGAAGCCAATGATATTGCCCAACATTTATGGGGAAAGAGAAGGATGAACACTGAAAAATACTGAAGAGTTGGGGATGGAGAACCATAGCTCCCTGCACATGGGGTTGGCTAAGAACAGTGAAGATACAACTTATGAACACGGAATAGCAAGAGTATCCACCAGGCCCTGATAAAGAGGCAAATAAATCTCTGGTCTAATTTACAGTAAAAAGTCATGTACTTGCAGGTTACTGCAGGAGACAGCTGCCCTCATTCACATTCCAATGAAGATTTCCTTTGGCATTACATGGCTGAGACGTCCTTAATGGAGGTTTTTCACTTGCTGTAAACATGAGGACACCCAGGATGAAGAGTAGTGTCAAAAAAGAGTGATGTACCTGTCATACAGGTCTGGCACTCAGGAAGACCTAGTCCTCCTTCTCATGAAGCAGATGAAGCTCCCCATGGAGAACAGGTACTCAACAAGTATCCTCAGAAACAAACAAAAAAAGTTTGTCCTAGTGCAGACAAACTCTAAAACCCACAAGGTCTCTCGCTGGCTCTGCTAAGACTGCACATCATGTGGATATGCTTTACTGGCACATCAAAACCAGAGTGACCATGCAGATAATCTGTAGCTCTCTGAGGCACAGATAGACACCCACTGCATGGCTACACACATTTGTGATTAAATCTTTGTATGGTCCTGATATGCTTCAGTTTTGAAAAATAAATGCTTTCTCCCCATCAAGTCTAGATTTGGCTTGAACATCCATCAAATAATTTTGTAATTCTTCATGCTTGCCTTTTAGTTTCCATTGGAAAGCACAAGTATTTAATAGTATGTTATAGCTCCTGAAGTATAACAGAGCACAAGAAAGAAAAAATTACTTTCCCAGAAATGCTGGCATCCTTTTTATTTACCTAGACAGATGATATCCCAAGAAATGTTGATAAGGTTTGTCCCAGCAGTACAGCTCATCAGCCATGAGCTTCAGCTTTTAACACATTCGATTTAATGAATTTGCTGAGAACTGTAACCAGAATTGCTGGCACATGTTCCCCTAGCAGCCAGTTGAAAGAACTAGAAAAGGAGACAGAAGGCAGGTAAGTAGTCTGAAGTACCATGGAGATTTTGAGCCCACTTTGTGCATGTGAGTGTGTGAATTAGGTCTGTCTTCCCAGAAAAGGGTCCATACTGCTGCGGGAAACTGCAGTTGCCTTCAGCTGGCCCCGATTAGGCATGCATTTACAGGCACAGAACCCTGAATATTTATACATAGCATGAGTTAGTAAACATTTGAACAAGTCAGTTACTGTGGGAAAAAGTCCTATAAATTTCACCAGGCTCTGGAAGAAGTGTTATTTATTCATTGTTAAAATCTCACAATGTCTGCAGCTGTTCTTACAGATTTTATTGAGAGGTAACTCTGTGAGACTGGTGAATCGATACTGAAAAAATTTGCTTTAAAATAAGAAAAGCTGAAAGTGAAACTTTACACTTTTTTAAAATCCCTATTTCTTATTTTATCAGGTGCACATTTTCATTTTCTACTTAGACATAGGGTATGGCTTCAGAACGATCAGGCTTGCAGTTCAAGTGGAAAAACTCAAGCACATTATTACTTAAGCACTTAAGGATGTGTCTTTTCTCTTTACAGCCTCTTTCTTCTCTTTGCCAAATATCAATTAGTAAATATCCATTACTGCAAACCTGGTAAAACTGTGCAATAAAATAGACTGTTATGCTCCTGGTCACTTTCAATCTGAGTTACAAAGAAAATGTGTTTTTAAATTTTATGCTTTAGATGAACTGGATTCCTATAGAGACACATGCTTCAGATATATTTTTCCAGTCCTATGCATGCATATATTTAGTCTGAGAATTTCCATTAGTCTAAAGCAGAATGCTCTGGCAAAATGCCGTCTGCAGGAGGAATCAACAATTCCCAGTTTCTGAAGCCTGTGTTACTGACTGTTTTCTCAACTACTGAGGACAATTTAAGAAAGGGTCTTTCTTCATCTGCAGCCTGAGAAAGTCAGCCAGGTCATGAAAAACAGTGTTGGAAATGTAAATGCAAGATAGTATTTCTGTAATAGTTAAACAAAGTGTTGCAATAAGTATATATTAACATAAATGTTGTGAATTTAATGGGGGGCAGGGTTGTAGACATAACGAGGGGTTTTCAGATATCATTAGTGGGGACAACATACAATATTTTCAGACTTAGCTAGAAATGTCTTTGTTTGGCACCTCCAAAACTGATGTTCCTATTGTTCATTTACCTCACAGTCTTTCACTAAGTGAAATTACTCTGTTTTTTGAAGGCTCGTGTAATGAAAAAGAAATCATGAAAGAAAATTACTCTGAAGATCATAAATGCCAGCATTTTAGCAATTTCTATTACTCTATTTACCCTTTGTTCTTGGCCATATGGGTTCTTCTACTTCTGTTGCCTCTTGAGCAACTTTGCAAATACAACATTAATGAAAAAACCCAGAGACTTAAATACCATGGACCATGACTTAACCACATTCATTTTAGATTGGTTTACTGAGGATGAAGAAGAAGAAGGTGATTTTTACAGTGTCTTGGGCTAAGAGGAAGCCCGTATTTGCCACCTCACCTTTGCACCAAGGAAAACAATAATATTTCTTTTTAATTACTTTAGGATTTTCAACTGTCTAAATAACATCATTGTTCAGAAAAGGAAAGACTGGAACTAGACAGCTTTAAAATATTGTTACCAGTGAATAAAACTTCTTCTTTAGTCACTTGCAGAATTAATAAATTACTTACGTTTAATCTTTCTTTAGGCCATATTTTCTGTATGACACTGAAGATTTTTCAGGATGTTATTCTTAATATCTGTTTAAACAAAAAAATGCTGCAAAAATTGCTCTTTATTTTTTCATACATAGTTATATCCATTATTTTTTAAAATGCACATAACACATTGAGTTTCACAATAAATCTAGCTGGACAATCATCTCTTTCTCAAAAAGTGGTAAAAGAAAAGAAGTTATTTTAGTATATATTTACATATTGCAGGTACAGCAGGAAAGTAAGTACCTTCACACAAGGTTCTTTTTCATTAATATCTCTTGTAAACTCTGTAAACTGTGCTTTATTCATCAGTAATAGCTGGGAATTTGTTGTTTGTAATTTTCAACCTTCAATTTGATGACAGATGGGCTGTGAAGAGTGTTCGATAACTGCCTTCAAACAATGGGCCATGAAAATATTTGAATATAAACAAGATTATGATTAAATGAGTAATTAATTTTATTTTTTTTAGAAAAGGGATATGCTATTATGGAGCAGGTCTAATTTCTTTCCTCTCTAAAAACTAGTTTTCTCAATAGATTTAAGTGTAAAACTAATTTAAAAAAAAAATAGGTCCTCAAAAATAAATGACTGCCTTGAAGTTTCCCAGCTTCAGCCATATTTTTTTTATTTTGAAGAGTATTCTAAAAATGTCTCTTTTTTCCCTAATTACTTGTAATTTTCTGAATTACAGTGTGGTACAAATAAATCACAAAAATAATTCCTTGCATTATGACATTCAGCTGCAAATTCCATATGATTGTGTGAAGATATGCACAAGTTTAAGCACACAAATAACACACACACTGAACTCGCATTTAAATCCAGCGAATGATAATTCCTCTCACAGAGTATTCTGGATGCCTAAAAGCAACTGATCACAATCTCAATGCAATGCATACTTCACCCCAGAATAAAGAACCAGTGTCCCAGGTGACTTCTGGATGTCTGGAGAAAATGCTCCTTGTAAAAGCAAAATCTTGCCTCTGTGAAGCGCAGTAGGCACCCTTTCAGCTGTACTTGCCTTTTGCTAACACGCCTCTCAGCTTCTCCACTCAAACTTAGTATCACACCTGAAGAGGCTGGGAAGCCAAGACAGCATGCAAACACAGTGGATTGGGTCAGTATGGGATAGTAGCTCCAAGCACATCAGGCCACTGCAGTGGTCTATGCAGGTCTCATAATGAGACCTACTGAGAAAGGACAAGAACATACAAAGTATAAAAAAGATTCAGTGGTGGCTCTGGAATTTGCAAGGAGTCTAAATGAAAATAAGCTTCAATTAATAGTGGCTAGACTTAAATATATATGTTTTTAGAGAAAATGTGGTGTCATTTATAATTGGTGTTTGCTCAGCAATGTCTGCAGTGGTCAAAATTACCTATGACATCTAAAAAGGTGTCCCTGTAGAGGTAAAGTTCATACTTATTTATATATTGTGGAAAATGAGACATGGAAATTAATTTACTCTCGTGTTCCATGAAACTTTGACATTAATCTCTTCCACAGAGTTTCCAAGATGCTGGTTCCACTGCAAGTATTTCTTTTGAGTGCATATAACTCTGTTTGTCACTAAAATATCTTACAATTGAAGTGTTAAGTATTTCTAGGTTTCTGCTGGATTCTCAAGAGGTAGAAGACTAAGGAAGATGAATTCTCATAAAGGCAGAACACAAATACATGGGCACTACCTTCATTTGGTTTCATTGCTCTATTAGTATTTGGTTTTGCACTTTCCTATCAGTATGATAACCATTTATCTTTTTTTAGCTTGTGTGTTTATGTGTTTGTTAAGTCAGCCTAAGAGCTCTCATCATGGATAGGAAAGCTGTAAGCTTAACAGAAAATTGGGAGCTGGCAGAGGGAGCAAAAGGTGGAATTCAGGGGGTTATGAGTCTGGGTCTGAGCACAGATAACTCAGGGTCTGGGCCTCAATTACTAAAACTTAAATAAGAGAAAAATGCCAACTTTGCATGCCATGTCCCATGACAGTATTGCATACATTCAGGTAGCAGAATAAAATGCATTTGAAGAAAAGGGTGTGCTTACTTCCTCAATGCCATTTACATGTTGCCCAAAAAAGCAGGGATCAAGGTTGCACCAAAAGAAAAAAACTTACAGCATGGGAACTAGGCTGTGAGCAACTTTCTGCTCAGTTTTGCAAGAGTTCTTTATACCTCACTAGCATGGCATTGGAAAGTCATTCCAAAATACATTAAAGCAGTATGACTTCCTGCTTGCTGCATGCTGTTTGTTCTCTCCTCTTCTTCCCAAGGGAAGATGCTTGGGCAGTGAAGTCTCGTCTATTTGGTAGAGTTGGTTTGATTATAAACAATTATATTGCCTCAGTGTCTTTGCTAGAACTCAAATAAATATGCCGTGAACTTTGAATGGAAGGTCAGGTTTGTGACTGTCCTTACATCCCAGGATATTCATTTCACCACCTCAGAGTGGTCTCCAAGAACATTCTGTCTCCTAGACAGACAACTTTTATGACAGCATTTACCCCTACTGAGGTGGAGATAGGGAGCAAAGGGAATGGTCTGCATGGACAGATAAATGCAGTTGTCAACACCAAGCTCTAGACACTTTTTGGCCATTGTGGAAAAACCCCACTGCAATGAGAAGAACCATCTTCTTGTGGGGAGAGATTGTAGACAGCTGAGGACAGGTCTGATGATACACTCAAAGTAAACAGAATGGATGAGGGCTTTTTATTGTAGGTGAATTGTTCTAAGTGCTGAAAGCCTGGTGACCAAACACATCAGACTCTTGTAGTCCAGCCAGGAAGCAAGTGAAGCGTGAATAACTGAGTAACGTGTCATCATCTGCCAGCATGGGATGGGGTCTTCTAGCCAATCAAAGCTTATAGAAAGCATTACTCATGGGTAATGCTATGTCCAAACTTAGCACAATCAAGGAATGCAAAAAGACTTCTAAATTATAGATTCAGCTGATCAATTACAGATGTGCAACGACGAACTCCAAAGTAGACTGCACTCTTCACAACGGCTTTCCTCACATCATGATTCTTGCATGGGTTCAGTTTCACACAGATGTTTTTCATCCTTGGGCTAACTTTGTCCAACTAGAGAGCCGACAAGGCAGAAACAGCAGCATGGTTGTATGGAGTAAGTCACAAAGCAGTGTCTTATCTACCTATTTCTAGAACTTGAGTTTATGTCACCTGATGAGTTTCACTTGATGATAAAAAAGACCCAAGAGACATCCTTCTTGAACACCATATGTGAGCAGCCCAACAGTATCTAGCAATTATTCATCTGTGCAAGCCTGCAGAAAGGACTCAAAGCAACTTAATACATTCTCCAGCAGCCTTCCTTTTCAGAGGAAATAACTCATTTTCATGGCTGACCATCTCGAGTGCTGCGGATACAGAAAGGATGTGAGAGGGTGTGAACATGCTAGCTCGCTTTAAGTAGTCCTTTCTCTTCATGTTCATGACATTTAGCCACTCAAGCTCAATGGCTCTGCAACTCAGCTTCCAGACCTGAGGTCAAGTAACCTTATTTCTTCTGTAGAATAAGTATTTGCTTGTGGGAACTCACTGGGGGCTGAGATGTCATCCATGCGCTAGCTCTGTAATGCCTGAAATTTCATTTTCTTTAGTTAATTGATCATAATGAAGACTGAAGGTTGAGTATTTAAATACAATTAGTCTGTCAGTATTTCTTCTCTCTAATTCTTCTCCAGTCATGACAGGACTTACTTTCTTATTCACACCACAGAACAAACAAGTGTTTGGTCAAAACAGACTTTCTGTATTATTGCTTTATATGTTCCACATCTTCATTGCAATGGAGTAGGAAAAAAGTAATAATATGTCTTTACTAATGGGTAGTTGCCTCTGCATAAGTACTCAGGAAATTTTTAACAGTAAAATATAACTTCAATCAGCAATATTTCTTGACTGAGGAAATTGTGAATGATAGATATGCAATGCATACATTGCTACTTACTCTATTAGAAGATCATTAAGATTATTAAACAAACCAAGTAAATCATATATTCCAGAAATATCTTTTGTTCTGCATGGTTTCAGGTGCCCATTTCCATTCATATCATTCAATGTATCTCTATCTATACTTAGTAGAGGCAATCATATATTTTCTGCAAATGACTGACTCCAGAAATACAGAATAAATGTAGAATTTCATATACTTTAGGAAAGCTACTGCAATTGCCTCACAGATCAACCTCTGAAGTAACCAAGAAGCCTACAGAAAGGGAGAAAAATTTAGCATAGTGTATACAGATTCAAAAAGACATTTGACAAGATTTTTAAAAATTACACTGACAAGGTCTAGCAGGAAAACCCCTTGTGCTATTACAGTTGTTCAAAAAAAATAGGAGTAAATGCCAACTGCCACAAACTGCATGATGTTCTGATCCAAAGTGTTCATCATATCCGAAACGACCACAAAAAGGTGTGACTCAGAAGGAGACATGGTGTGCTGCTGATGTGGTTATTCAGCATCATGAGGCCTGAAAATGAACCACAGAAAAGCCTCAGAAGATTGAGTGACTAAGTACAAAAATACCACAGGAAATCACTTTTATGTAAACAAATGTAAAATGACACATGAAAACACAATCTTAACTTAGCAAACAAATCTAATTATTGCCCCAGCTTGGCTATTACCACTAGAAACTGAGACATTATAGATATAATACATGGTTACGTAAAAATATCAACACAAACATCAGATAACACTGTTGAATAAAGATTTAAAAAAAAAAACAAAACTCAGGAAAATGCTATGAATTATTAGGAAATTAATAAAAAAGACAAAAAATGTCATTATGCCACTGGGTAAAATCAATTATGTGCATTATGAATACCAAGACCATGACTGAAAGGCATAGCAGAAATTAAAAGGTAGAGAGATACCTAACAAGGGTAATTTTGAACTACAAAGTGGCCTTCCTGTAAGGAAGAGGTAAAATAGATTAGGGTTAATAAACCTGGTGAGTAGACAGCTGAGAATATAAGAGGTCAAGAAAACAAGGGTGGCATGAAAATGGTGAATAGAAAATCTATCTAAAACATCTGGGAAACATCAAATGGTACGAGCAACAAAATCCACTGTAGATACAAATGTGTAAATCATTACAGTTTCTTTTCATCAGAAGAACAGCTGCAAGCTCTTAAATAATCTGAGATACTAAATGAGCAGTTTTTATGGTACTTGAATTTACTAGCACCACTTCGGTGTTTGCCACTGACTGAATCTTCTTTATGTGTAGTGAGACACCTGAGAAACCTCAGTCTCTTATTTGACTCTTTGCAGATACATAAAATCTTTGACATTTTTATGTTGCAACAAATAATAAGTAGGATGTCTAGTCACTGAAGTCTACAAACCTAAACTGTCTTCTCAAAAATGGGTTGGCCTCAGTGCATGATCCCTGGCCTGTACTGTCCTCAAAACCATGACCTTTAGAGACGTTTAGGGAAGGGCTGACCGATAAGGACAAAGCCCACTAATAATGCCACAGCATAGACAAATATGGGAGAGTGGTCAGGCTCTGGCGCTGTTTTCTTTACTGATACAGATGACAGACACTGATGGATGAAGAAGAAAACCAAGGATATGATGAATCTTCTCACAGTCCCAAGGGAGCCAGGGAAGTCTGTGGTGACTGATCACTTCTTTCTTGTGACTCATGGGCTACTTGCTGCAGAACCTTTTTAAAAACTCACAGTACAGAGGTGCTCTCTATTCTTATGGAGCACATATCCACACATAACCTGGGATGAGGACTGTAGGAGCACCATAGATATTTCTGTTATAAATTTGTGCCATATAGGCATATATCAACAGCCAAAGAATGATAGCAGACATTCTGTGTAACCATTGTACAATCCAGAGCTGTGTGAATGATGTCACTGTGTTTGGAATTATTCCTAAATCACATGAAAAATACTCATGGGCTGTACTAAGCACAGCTGAACTTTGCCAGCTTTCATCTCAGGGAGGCAGAATTTTCTTTTTCATAAGACTTATCACAGAATCATAAGCACATCAACTGGGAGGTGTCTCTGGGAGTTTCTAACCCAGCTTTCCACTCAGCATTACAGGGTCAACCAGGGCTTTGTCTATTTGAAAACTGGAAAGAGATTTCTCCATCTCCCTGGACTCACTCTCTAGAGCTGCACTACCAGTGTAATAAAGAAATTTTCTCTAGTGTCCATCCTGAACATCCCAGGTCACAGTCTTGTATTATTGCATCTTATTATTAGATGAGCAAAATATCTTCCCGGAATTTGCTGGCAATGCTCCTCCCAGTGTAGCCCACTATGCAATTGGCTTTATTGTGCACTGAACACAGCCTAGGTCCAAATTTGACTCCTATTTGTCCTCTGTAACACCCAGGTAATTTGCTACAGGACTGCTACTCAACCTTTAAGTATCCCTTTGCTGATAGAGAAGCATGTCTTTGTGTCCATAAAAAAGGACAGGTTGCTTCTTCCACCACATATTCAAACAATGAATGGGATCCAGCACTGGTCCTCAACAGTGTCACTAAAACCAGAACCTCTGAATTTTATTTTCTTGGGAAGATATGATTAGCCATATGCTATTTTAGGCCACAGATATATATACACACCAGACTGCATGGCAAGATAGAATAACATCAGACATATTAAACAGTCTTATTTCTATTCTAGTATTCCTGTAAGAGTTTTAAGATGGTTAATCCAAAAGTACACATTATTATAATGTGTGTTATAAATCAATTAGAATTTTCTTATGCATGAGATTCTTCTTTAAATTAAGAAAACAATACTTTAGCCTCAACATTCATCTCTTAAATGCACAGCTGTTTTGGAATGAGTTTCTGTGGTTTATGCACGAAAGTTGGCCTAATAAAAAAGTTTTATGAAAAAATATTTATGCCAAAGGCATGAGGAAAAACAGCAATTCTAATCAAATAAAAGTTTATTTCTACTAAGTACATTTTGGGAAGTTCATATCAAGGAAAAGCTTTTCATTTCATCAGCACTTTATTTTTTTTGTAAAACTGACTGCATATCAGAGCCAACATATTAAAGGTGAGATCAAAGACTACTAGACAAAACAAAATCTTAGTTCATGAAAAGGCTTCATATTTGACATGCAAATGCTGTATTTCAATGCTGAAAATTATCTCTCAACTAAAACATGAATAATTTTGAGATACAATGAATCAAATGCAAATGCTAAAAGTAGAAAAAACTGCCATGACTGGAGTTCTTACCTATGATAGTAATTTAAGATATTTTAGATGGCAAACCTTCCTGCATAAGTTTCTGCATTACTTTATTCAATACCACTTGCAGTTTCAAGGTGTATTTCCCAACTTTTTGAAAATTTTCCATGGAATATATTAATCCAGCTCTACTACTGTCTTTTTAAACAAAGAATGAATTTACCACATAAGCTTTCACGTAAGTGTGAAGTGAGATATTCTCAAATTGTACAAATTGCTAGTCTTCTTATGAGATATGAGATAGTTGTTCCCTGACATGACAATATGTGCTTCACCTAATTCAGACAGACAAAAGCCACTCATTGTTATTGTGAGTATATTTGATTATACTGTATGAGGTTGTGACTACATTATCACACTGATATTTGGTTCCAGAAAATACCAAGTAACACATATGATGAAGGCTAGACTTGCTCTTTGCAGACCAGTCAAAGACCAGCATATTGTTTTCAGCAGGGAAGAAAACAGAAGAACTAAATACACAATCCAATCACCAGGAACTGGAAACTTTTCTGAAGAAAAAATAGTGCACAAAAGATCAGCAGCATACTGAAGCCAGGAAAAAAATTGAATACATCCCTGCAATTCAGAAGCCAAGCTTACCGACCATAAATCTGCAGTGAAATGCCTGGAAAACCACACAGCAGACTTTCAGCCTTGACAGTGCTTTTCCCTGATTCTGATGTTTCAGCATCAGCAAGCACAGGACACTGCTCTGATACTCTGCTGGAAAATGGAGTCTCTCCCTTATCATTTGTCCAGACAGTATGTGTCCTATTCAGACTTCTCTCCCCATCAACATAGTCATGCCTGTAACGTGCCCATGTTTTTGTATTTAAGTTGTGAAATAAGCTCTTGAGCTCTGTATTCTTCACTCCTATTTAGTTACAAAGCAACCAGAATCATAATAACTGGGGCCAAAACTGTCCAAGTTCTTACTGGAAAACCAGGTGGTCTCTTGCCCTGTCCTACTGGATGGAAAGCCCTCCTGCTGAATTGAGTTTTTCACATCTGACTGACCTGTCCATCCAGGCTGAAAGGAGGGGATGCACGGTGCTCCCTCCAGTGCCATTAACTGCAGCACTCCCACCAGGTAGGCCTCGGCCAACCCTGACAGGAAAGCTGGAATGTCTCATTTTACAAAAAGTTCAGTTCTCTTTCTTTTCTAAATTCCATCACCTGGTTTGTCTTGATGTATTCAGCAATGAGCCAGCCTGGAAGTTAACTTCCTTTTCATTGCACTCGAAACCATTTTTCTCAAAATCTACACAGCATTGCCTGCCACTGCTTCACCATCTAACACAACAAACCTCTGACACTCCTGATTCCTTTAAAATCTCGTGTTACCATAAGACATTAATAATAATTACTTGCTATAGATTGTATTTATACAGGTGGTAGAAAAAGTTTTCTGCTTAGATTATGTTGCACTGTGAATTTTGCACTGAAATCAGTGGCCAAACTTCTATACATTCTTCAGTCATTCACACTTTTCCATACCAAAAGACGAAAGGGCTGTGGAAAGTAAAAGAAATTAACAAGTGCCTAGAAGATAGGTGATCTTCTAGAAGATTTTCTAGAAGATAGGTCATCTTCTGGTGATGGCATTCCATCTGCCAAAACCAGTTCACTTCTTAGATAGATGTTTGGAAGCAAAGTGGCAGAAAAGATCAAACATCAAGAACCTTCAGCCTGTATAAATCTTTCAGTCTCACCATCAGGCTACACTTACACAAAACGCTGCTGAAGGCATTGCTCAAAGTGTGTTAGTTATTCATAATCCTTGACTGCACAGATATTTTTAAGGTGCAAAGACTTTCCTGGACTGATGAATTTGCTAACAAACAGTGATACCTTAAAGCCAAAGAATAACTACTAAATTTGAGAAACAAATTTCATTTTAAGAGACTTAGATAAGAGCAATGCCTTTTTACAAAGCCTAAGAAGAACTAGCATGTCAATTTTACTGCCACTTTCTTCCCAAATCAACTTTGCCTTGCATTGCCATTAACAAATCCAGATACTAAGTTCATTATAAAGAATAAGGTAAAAGGAATAACATGGGTATTTAATGGTCATAATTTCTAATATTACACTTCAAGAGATAAAAATGCAATTTTTCTAACATATCATCATAGATATCCTCTACTATTTATTTTTAACAGGACTAATTCAAAGTGCCAGAATTAACCATTTTACAAATGGTCTTCTAGATTCCTTTATGACAACCTAGTTTGATTTTACAAAATATAAAGATGAGGACAGATGATAGCTAGGATGGAGGAAGGAGGGAAGGAGGGAAGGAGGGAAGGAGGGAAGGAGGGAAGGAAGGAAGGAAGGAAGGAAGGAAGGAAGGAA
>JAOTQP010001286.1:112222310-112238014 GCA_026413545.1 Cichladusa arquata | reverse complement strand
TGATTTTTCAGAAAAAACCTCTCTCAGGAGTTTTCCTCCACTCCTCCCCTCCCTCCCCGCGGCGCTCTGCTGGTTCGCGAGGAGCGGGCGAGGCGGCGGGGCTGCCCGCGGGACGGCAGGAGGGCGCGGGGTGCCCGCCGCCGACCCCCGCGGCGGGCCGGGCCCGGGGCAGGGGCAGGGGCAGGGGCAGAGCGGCGCGGCCGCCCCCTCCCCTCCTCGCCTCTGCGGAGCCTGTGCTGTGAATGCAGTGACAGCGGCGAGAGCGGCGAGAGAGGGAGCGGAAGACATTAGAGACCGCGGTGCCGAAAAATGAGGGAAAAAATTAATATAAATTCGCCCACCGCCTCAAACCGGACAAATTTCGCACAGAAATTTCCCCCGTGGACCCGGCTACCCGTGGGGTGTCCCCCGGACCTGGCGGCCGCGTCTTTGGGGGGATCCGGAGTGACTTTGGGGCACTCGACCCCCCTTTCCCGTCGTTTTTTGGACAAAAGTTTTTTTTTTCGTAATAAAGAAACGAATTTGCCTGCTCTCCCTCTCCGAGTAGCCCAGGAGCTTTTCCCTTCCCCATCGGTGTGTGTTTAGAGAAAAGTGTGAACCCAAGTAAGTGCTGAGTCGTGTTGCATTGGGGAGGGGGGTTTGCTAACTGAAAGCAGGAGAGATCCGGAGAGAGAGAGAGAGAGAGCAGGGACAGCTTGTTGTCAGTATCATAAACAACCAAAATGGAGGGAGAACTGAGGCATATAACAAAATAAAAATCAGAAAAAAATGCCAAAAAATACCTAAAAATCGGGGCTGCTCCCCCTTTTCTTCCTCAAGGTAACAGAATAAAACCCGTGTCTTCCCGAGACCGTTTTAAGGTTTCAGGGAGCAAGGAGTTAATATTTATTATTTTTTTTTTGTTGATGAATTCTTTGGAAAGGCAAAAGCCTCTTATAACTCGCCACCGACAATGAGAAAACGTGAAAATCCCTTTCAGGACAGAGAGGTAGGGGGAGATGATGGTGCAGAAAGTGTATAACTTGGGGGTAATGTGGAGTGATCCTAGATAAGATAAATACTGTATGTGGTGCTTTATAACTTCCTTTTTTAATGCTTTTTTTTGTGTGTGTGTGTGTGTTTGGGGGATTTGGGGAGATGGGGGCTCCTTTCTTTTCCTCTGTCTTTTTCTTTCTTTTTTTTTTTTTTTTTTTTTTTTTTTTTTTTTTTTTTTTTTTTTTTTTCGGACCGGAATGTAATGGTTTTGTAGTGTCACTTTCCTGATCTAATTAGGATGTGTGAGGCAAAGAGTAAACCTTTCCGGTTTATAAAGTGCATTTTCGTTGCCTTTGAATTTCAAGTTTTCTTGGTGGCTCACTTCTCTATTTAAACTGGATTCTTCAGAGTGGTGTGGGGTTGAGCTAATGCTCCATAGGGAGAGCAGAGAGGGCTCAGGGGCAGGGCACCTCTTCTGCGGGTGGTTGCTGATTTCCCTGGCACGTTCAGTTCACCTGTTTGTCTCCTACAAAGAATGTGTTCTGCAGTCTCCTCGTTTTATTTATGTGAAATAATGATGCCTCATCTCGCCTCACATTGAAGTTAATGCGAAAGTGCTGCTGATGTTGGTTCCACGTGGGATCAGGGACATAGCAGGGCATTTTAAAGAGACAGCTTCTCTTTTCCTAGGGCTATCATCACCTCTGCAGCACCTCTGCCTCTAGCAGAGGGGTGCTTCGTTGTTTGTTTTTTTAATGGAAAGGTATCAAATCGGCCCTAGCCTGATAAATTATGGAAGGGTAACAGGGGGAAACGTGCAGAATCGTTGGGATCACAGCAATTCTTTTGTGTGTAGCAGGTCTTCAGGGGAGTTTTCTTGGTGTGTTAATTAAAATGTTGTGTTTTTGGAGAATGTTTTTTGGAATGTGTGTTGCAGAAATGAAATAGTCTCAGGTTGTTTAATATTAAGATCTAGTGCTGTTCTGCTAGCTGTGGATTCAGTGGGAGGAGATGAATTCCCTGTGTGCAGGGCAGTTTCACAGACATTTTGTGAAAGTTGTGAAGTGCGTTATTTTTACTTTGAATACATTCAGTCTTGTTGGGAACATGTGAGTTTGTTCAAAAGTTTATTCTATTCCTAAATCTCCTAAACCATCCCCAAAGGTTTTGAAAATAGTGAAAAATTACTGTAGGTTTTAATTGGCCAAAGTAGGAGCTCTGTACAAGTACACCTTGGCTGTGTAGTTATAACATCACTTGGAAGAATTGCCTCTGGCTTTATTTAAAGAAAAAAAAGTCATCCTAACTGTGGTCTGGTGTCATGTATATGTGTGCATGTGTGTATGCATGCCTGCTTTTAGCATGGGTTCTGGCTGTTACTGGTTTTTTTCTTAATTTTTAACTTGTGAATGTTTAACTGTGATGATGCGAAATGCCCTGCTTGTCCCTATTATCTCCTATGTATTTTAATTTTATTTTTAATATACTATTTTAAAAAATTAGGAACACCTCTTAACATGGCAATGTGATATCTTTATGAGGAGTTGCAATGTTTCCTTTACACTTGCTTTGTTTTTGGAGTCTGTATTTAGTTCTAGATTGAAAATTGAATACAGGTATGTGGTTCTTGAGAGGGAAGATGGGGTACTGAACTTGGAGGGAGACTACTGCAGCACATGTTTTCTGTGAATTTGTGGAAGTTGAGTATGAGTTGTGATAGCCCTCTGTGTTGAACAGCATGTGCTTGCAAATGATCTGTACCCTTACTGCAAGTGTGACCAAAGAAACTTGTTGCCTAGGATAGCCTTGTGGTTAAAGATTTGGGAAGAAATCTCAAAGTTTTCCAGTGACTCACAGTTGTGAAAATCAAATCACATTAACTACTCTTAGGTTAGAAAAAGGGGTCATTAAGGAAGAAAGATTAATCATTTTGTATAAAGGAATGATATTGAACATTTCTCCAAAACTGCCTTTTATGGTTTTGAGATCTCTTTTATAGTTAGTAAGAATTCAGACTTAAAAGTTCCTTCTGAATATTTCTTAAACTGATCTATTATTTTTATTGACTGAAGTAACACTACCCTGGAATGCATAGAAATTTGATAAATTAATAGCAGTTCACCATATGTTGGTAGTTTTAATGTAGCAGGGTAGATAGGCAGATGGTAGTAGATGTGCAGAACTAACTTAAATAAACTAGTTAATGGTATTGAGAACTCTTCAAATGCTGTGTCTGTGACCATCAGTATGAAGTACTTAACATGTCACTACATTTTTACCTATTTTGGAGCTTTTTAACCATTGAGATTTTAATGCTGAAAATAGATATAGGCACTGGTAATAACAATGTGAAAGAAGAAGTGTTGTGAAGTATCTTTTTGACTTATAGCTATGTATTACAAAGTAAATTTAGTACATAGTACAAAATTCAGGATTTAGGGTGGAGAAAGAGGAAAGGGTGTTCTCTCAGAATTTGATACTCTTTTAAACTGGATTTAATTTTAAGGTATAATCCAGATGGAGATAAAAATAGCAGAAAAAAATGTTGTTTAAGATTTTTTTTTTTTTTTTTTACAAACTTATTCTTTTGTAGAAAACAGAATTCTTCTTACAGGGATGCAGTGTTTTTTTCAAATAAAAATGCAAAGTAACTTTCAAAGCTTGCTTAGTTCTAAGAGTTAAAATAATCTTCTGTATTATGTATTGGTCTGATTCCATACATGATACAATTTGATTTTTTTCAAGATTTCCTAAAATTGAAACACCTGAGGAAACAAATACTGTGGGCTGTTTTTGATAAAGTTATCCTACTTTTTCTAGGTAAACTGGAGAGGTGTAAATGTATTAAAATCCTTCTTAGAGATTTACCAATCCTATTCAATAATGTTTAAAAATTAATAACTACAGTATTCTACAAGACTACAAGCAAATACAGGAATCTTAAGTGACATGCATTCAGCTTTCCTTGAATACTTAGCTCCAATGTGTCTCTTGGTGTGTAGTTTTAATTTAGTAATTATCCTGAAAAATTAGTTTTCAATGGAGGACTTTTGAGATTTAAATTAAGAAGCTTTTAAAAGTTTGTGTAATTTCAAAAGGCACTGCATACAGAGTGCAGCCACTTCTAATGGTTGTCCATCTTTGCAGTTGATTAGTCAAAATGGTGCCCTAAAGTCTCCTCCTGTCAGGGTGTTGCATGTTTTAAAATTAATAGGTTAAAGAGGGCACTACTCATGTTCTAAATAAACCAGTGTTTGTAACTGTTCAAGGTTATTTTGTAAAATAGATGTTTTTACTTCAGAGCCTAAACCAGAAGTTTTTAAAATTTTCTGTCTATAACCTCTTATGTTGTTAAAACCAGTTTTTGTGAACAAATACTTTTTGGTAGGGTTCTTGAACAAATTTATATGTTTACCAAGTGGAAATATTCTGGAAAACATGAAATCTGTTCAACCATTCTCAAATCACTATAGACTTAAAAGGAGCTAGCAGTGACCACCACTGAAGTGATAGAGAACTTGCTGTCAAGGAGTTATTCTCCAAATATCTGCTACTAGTAAAGATTTAGCTTGCAGAGCTTTTGAAAGAAATGTGCAGCATTTATCCACTGAACTGCTAAGCATCTTTAACTAATTACCAAATGTTTAGGTAGCCTTAAAAAACTATTTAAAAATAATTCAAATATTAGAACAAAGTAACATTTGTATTGATCAAATATAAAATGTTTAAATTTCTGAAGCATAGGGGTGTTTTTTTTGCATTTATCTGGGCATTTTGATAATAGACAATTGTGTATTTTTCCTCTAATCAAAAAAGAAATACATGAAGAATTTAATTCAATTTATATTGATTTTTAAATTGTGTGATCTCGTAACTTGAATGTAAAACATTGATTAACTCTCAATATAATCTCTTCCACAGATGCTTTTTGTTTTTTTTGGTTGTCAAGGAATATAGTGAGCATTTATCTGAAATTGCATAGATTGCATCTACTAATGCATTTTAAATAAACAGCTGTCCACCAAATATCAAAGGCAAAAGATCCTAATTGCATGCAAGTTCAGAAAACCTAATATTAAACAGAGCTAGTCACCATTACTGCAGATTCAGTTTTATTTTTATTTAGTTTGTGTTGTTAAAGTGTTTTCTATCTACATCTGTATCAGTGTTCACCTGTTATTGTGTCATCTTAGGACAAGTAGCAGAAATCAGTACAACTAGGGGGAGTTTTTTGACTTTTGAAAAGGTGCAGCATACTTTTAAGAGTAGTTGTGTGCTAACATTTTTAAAGGATGGGGCCTTCTCATAGGATGTATTAATTTTTAAAATATTTAAATGGACCCTGCATATCTAGCAAACGATTACTGCAGGATCATGGCATTAAAATTAACCACCATATATGTCAGGGGTTTGAGATGACTGTATAAGTATATATTTGACAGTGAAGAGTGGGAAAGGATATATAGTTATTCTCATGTTGAAGGAATAAATCAGTTTCTATTATAGCCTTCTCTGTAGCCTTCTTCTCTCCCCTTCCTGGTTCATTGTCTGTCCAGAGTGTAGAGATACCTTGTCAAATACATTAAAATACATGGCCAGAGTGATGGGCTATTCTATTCATGACCAACCCTGGTGGTTTTTGCAGACTTACAGGGGGGCACAAAGAAAATAAAATGTGGCCCAATGGATATTTGTTTAGAGGAAAGGAAAGGGAGGGAAAAAAACCCCACAGGTCTGAACTATTATAAAACCAAAAGTGACATAAAAGAAACGAATGCAGACATGTGTGGCTATAATGCATACAACAGTAACTCAAAACTCTGAAGTAAAATAGTTCAAATCAGATTTGAGAAAGTCAGCTGGGAGTCAGGAAAGCAAAACCTAAGAATTGCCATCAGATGCAATTAAGAAATAACTATGTAAAGAAACTTGGAAAAATGCAAAAAGTGTCTGTTACAGTAAACTGAATTGCTATAATCTTCTTTTGCACTTAATGTGCTAAATTCCTCTCTCAAGGAAAATATCCCTAGAAATCAGATTAGAAAGTGTTTAAAGGGAATTATTTGTCAAAGTTGTTTTTTCACTTAAGTTAGGATAACTAATAATAATCTCTTCCATATTGCTGTAATAATACTTTATCTGGTACAATTTAGCCATAGAGATTGCATGTAGATTTACTTATGTATTGTGCAGGCAATTTACCAGTAGCCTGACATTGTGTATCCCTAAAAGCTTTTCTTTATGGTTGTGAGTCACATCAGATTTGGCAGTCTGCAGGTGTAAAGTATTTCTTATGAAATAAGATGTAGATTGCTGATTTTGCCTTATGCACATTTACTGTGAATTGCCAAATAATCAAAAAAGGAACGAGGGTGTCAGAAAACTTAGCTTCCCCCTTCATGTATTGAGTATGTACTTGTGTCCTGTGGGTTATCAGGTTTGCTAGTGCATGAGTTTTCTAAAAAACCCTGCAAGCCATCTGATTCTGAATTAATGAGATCTCACTATACTACGTGTTTGAACAGCAGAAAGACCCTGTGTACGCGAATCAGGTTTTACTGTCTCGAGTGCTTGTCACTTGTAATAAAACTGTTTACTGTGTGGTGTATGTATTTATCATGAATGTTACATTTATATGTGGCATAGATACAGACAGGCACTCATTTTAAGCAGGCATTTAGGGACAATATCATGTCTTTTGAATCAGTTGTGGTATAGGAATATATTTTTTTTTAAGAGATCTTTTTGAAGGAAAGGCAGAAAGAGAGATTCTGGCAGCTTGCTATTAAATTTCAATCAAGCCAGTATAGTTAGTAATAAAACATTTACAAGTTTGTAAATGTTAAGTTTCTTCAAACTCTTACTGTCACGTGTGGAATTTTCATTTATACTATTTTGCATTTACTGCAGCTGCCTACATGCAAGGCTTAGTAATACTGCATTTATCTCATGCAAGTATAGATGAAATATAAATATATAAAAGTAGAAATTGCCTGCAGCTGTTCTTATGTTTTCATAAGACGATACACTACAAAGGTGTAAATTTATGGTGCTAGCTACCTGCTATCAGTTACTGGTGCTCTTCTTCTGACAAGTACTTTAAGAAGAGTAATAAAATAAAATAAAACAAATATAAAATAGTGTCAGAGTTTTGTGTTTTGTTTAAATGCTGCGCACAATATTGTTCAAGCTCATTTTGTTCACTGGAAGTTACTAGTTATATAATTTGTTTCACCTAGGACACTAGGAAGCATTGAACCACCTAGCTTAGAGAAGAGCTTAGACATAAATGCCAGTTATTTAAATCTTTGGGCTTTTTTCATCTGTGATTTGAAGTTTTCTTTTATGCTTTTGAATACTAGGATTGTGCTCAGACTAAACCACTCCTAATTATTCCCTAGCACAAACATATCGCTTATGGCTATATTTTAATCAGTTTCAGAAAAAAGTAATAAACATATTATTGCATCTGTCAAAGGATGGTGTTGCTACATGCTATTTTAAATGGTGTTTAAATACAGTTATAAGCATGCCAGTACAATGAAATCAGCTCTATTCCTAAACAACAAAGTTACATTATTTTTTACTTTAAAAGTTAACCAAGAATCCTAATATGTTAATTATCCTAATTATTCAGGCTGGTTTTAGTATGTGTTGAAATTGCTTTAAAAAGTATATATGAAATATTTATATCAAACTTGCTTAATTTCTCATTACTTGTAAAATGTAATGTTTTCCCAGTTATAATTTTAAAGGGGTTTTTGTCTTAGCTGCCTGAGTGTATCCTTTTCTTTTGGATACACTGTTTTCTGAACCCAGCACTTCTTTAACTTGTTTAAAACTCAGAATCAATTTGTGCCCCTTTAAGTTTAGCTATTGATGTTTTCTATACTACAAAAATTGTGCCAAGGAGTACTGTGAAGTTAACTTGAGCTGATGATGCTACAAGTAAAAAAAATGAGTGCATAGTAACACAGGAAACTTAATCATGATGATGTTTGGGTGATGGGAATAGTCCCTAAATGGATGAATATTAAACTAATCTATGAGGAAAAGATGTCAGGTCTTGTAGCATTAGTCACATATGTCCTATCAGTGTTTCTCATAAGAAAGACTCAAACACACTTCTACTATCAAATGCTTAGAAGGCAAACAGAAATCTAGATTATACTTTCAGAAATGTTAAACTGTGAAATAAGTTTCTTAGGGGAAAAAAATTTGTTTTTAGAGGTTTCCCCTGTATTATTTCACCTTTGAAACTTGGCCACTTCAGAATATTTGAGAACAAGTAAGTTAAGTCCATATTGAAAAATACATTTCAGTTTCTAGTACAGTTTTTATCTAAGCATCATGTAAAACAAACTTCTGGCTTTTCATTTTACTTAAATATTTGTACTGAAAGAGAAGTGCATTTAAGAAGTTTTTAACTGCATTGATTGCTTATCAATTTAATTGGAGTAGCAAGCTACTTTAGTTTGGGGAGGTTGGATATGTGTTATTATTTTCAGGTTTTCTGTAGTTTAACTAATAAAGCAACTAAACATAGAAAGAGACTGGATCTTTCTTCAGTCCTCAAGTGAGAAGACAGGTGTGGTCAAAAAGCTGATCTGGTGACTTAAATCACTGCCTCTTAGTCCTCTTAAAATATTTAAATCATATGAATTTGTGATATGAGTCACATCATCATGTTGCAACCTTCAAACTGATACTATATGCAGTTGTCTTGAAATGAACTCCATAATTCTTTATTAGCAGATGAAATTTCCTAAAGGTTTTGTATGAATAAGAACTTAAGCATTGTGCTGCTTTTTCCATTTTTCATCAGGAACCAAGCAATAAAAATTCTCTTAACTCTCAACAAAGCCTCAAACATTTAATAGATGCTCTAAATGTCCCCTATGCTTGTCATAGTTTTAGGTGTTAAACAGTGGTTGAAGGTCAAATAATCCCTTCTGCTAAGCATCTGAATTTCATCATAAAGGAGGTAGTTTGGTATTTGGAGGTAGTTTTAGCATGAAAGTTTCATGTAGGCAGCTTAACAAAAAAAGCTTAAAGGCGGGCAGAAATTAGCTGTCAGGTTGCAAGTGCTTTGTAACTGTCCTGTGAAGTATACTTAAATCCTATTTCTTACTTTAGGATTGTAAGACTCATAGTTTGAAGAAGAAAGAGCTTAACTAATTTGTTAATTCTTCCTTCCCAATTATATATAAAATTTACCACCATGGTAAACATTGGCTGACAACAGCCTCTAGAGAGGGACTTTTTGTAAGGGTGTGTAGTGATAAGACGAGGAGTAAAATTGACAGAAGGTAGGTTTGGATTTGACATTAGGAAGAAATTCTTCACTGTGAGGGTGGTGAGGCACCAGAACAGGTTGCCCAGAGAAGCTCTGGGTGTCCCATCCCTGGAAGTGTTCCAGGCCAGGTTTGGTGGGGCTTTGAGTAACCTGGTCTAGGGAAAGGTGTCCCTGCCCTTGGAACTGGATGATCTTTAAGGTACCTTCCAACTCTAACCATTTTACAATTATGTATCTATAATATATCCAAACTTTTTGTAACTTAGGCCTTTGTAGGAAAGCTATGAGGTCACCTGGACAAAGATAATATTGCCTTTGTGAATTAACTTTATGAATTAACTCTTACTTAGCAACTTTGTAATTTTGTGATGTGATTTTGTGTTTGGGGGTATATCTGAGAGAGAATGTAGTCAAAATTACTTCACTCCCTATGCATGGCAGAGTTCAGACCCAAAAAACACGTGTTATGTCTTCTTGCTTTGAGTATTTTTAAACTGGTTATATGGGAGTAAAAAAATTAATCCTTTTTTTAACCTTTGCTTTTTGCATTTGTCACTTGTTTAGGAAGTTAGGTTTTTGGGTTTTTTGTTTTTTTTTTTTTTTTTTTTTTTAAGTATGTTGCAGTGGCTGGCAAAGTTACTAAGTGATCTGAACTATAGAATTTCTAAGTGGTAGAGGGAGATGTTTTTCCCTTCTGATCTTGACCAGATTATTTGAAAGTTTCCTTTTCTTTTCAGTAGCGCTTTGCTATAAATGAAAACAAATTAAATTGAACAAGCAGTAGAAATGCATGACCCAGGTTCCTCTTGCAAAGCTTATTAAAATCTAGTTGGATGCTGAAAAACCTTTCACTGAGGACCTTCGAGATATGAAGCCTCTATTTCATGCTTTCCAAATGTCAGCATTTCCATCTATCAAATTCTAGTAGGTCATTAGTAAATGTATAGTAGTATGGTATGGTCTGTAATGCCAACATAATAAACCTGTCTCAGAGTGAGAGACCTGTGTTAAAACTGAAGTGCTTCTCTTGGAGCAAGTGGTATTTTCCCATGACCTTTTTTCTTTAATATTGTAACACGCATTTGAGATTGTTTCAGGTGGCACTCATTGAAAGGGGTGGTATTTCAGGTTGGCAAGAAGCAAGCTGTTCTGGGCTTTTTCTAGTAAGTTAAAACCAGTATTTTTGTAGCTTCATTCAGAAGCTGGTGGTCATTGAGGGTACATCATGGAACAGTAGAGTCATGTGCTTCTCAGCGGGGGATGCTGCTTAATGATGGAACTACAGTGTCCTGAATGTGGAAGGAGCAGACCAACAGTGAAGGATTGGTTGCTTTCTAAAGTGTGAACAGGGAACTGCTTAATTCTGGCTTTTACAAATAAGTTAATTATTTGGAAGATGCTTCCTTTACTTACTGGCATTTAAAGTTTTTCCTGCAGTATCAGAAATGGATACTTCAGGATGATTTTACAAGCCTGTCAGTTTGAAAGGGCAATTAATGTAATCACAAATGAAGTTTAAATGTTAGAAAATATTAAACTGTCCTGAAAGCAAAGAAAAATAACTACTGTACTAATCTGGTGATATTTTTCAGTGAGGTAAATAAAACTTATGTGTCATGAGAGATTCATTTAGCAATAGCTTGGGTCCCTCTATAAGAGAATTGTTGGTGTGTTAATATACTTGTTAATATAATATATAATGTACATAATTCAGAAGAATGTAGTTTTTGATAACAAAACCATCATAACTCGATCATAGAAAAAAATTACATTGTGTCTACATATCCATAACCTAGATATGCCTAGGTATTCAGAACCTTCCATGATGATTTCTGGAAGCTGTACAAACACAAAGCTCTTCTGCTACATTCAGATAGTGCATGATAAATTGCTTTCTAAGGTTAGTGAGTGTTGGTTTGGGGAGTTTGAATTCAGAATTAAAAGCGATACATAGAAAAGTGGTACTGTGCTGATTTAGTGGCACAAAGTATTTTAGTCCAGTGTCGAAAGTATGTATTATGAAACCTGTATGTGGGTGTTACATGGCTCTGGAGTTGACTTTCTAGAAATATGGAAACTACCTAGGAAAACAAGCATTTTGTTTTGTTAGAACTACAGTTTCCCTCTGGTGGATTTGCCTTTAATTGAATTCTGCTCTGTGATTTTTTTTTTTGTGTTATTATTTGCACAAAATTGTGCTCATGCTTTTTCCTCCAAAAAAATACAAATAGTATTGTATTCCTGCTGTGATTATTATGCATAACATCTCTGACTCAGCAGATCAAAAGTTATGTTTACTGGAAAACAGAATTAACATTTTGTAATTTTTTAAGAACATTAAAAATAGCGGTGTCAAAAGAGATTATGTTTTTAACATGCTAATCCACTAAGCCATCATACATCACTCTGTAGGCAATGTTTTTATTCTAAGCAGCTACCTCTTACAAGAGCCCATCTGAGAGATTTCAGGATAGCCCAGAAGTATACTCATGAAGCTGAGTTCCTTAGGTGAGAAACGTCCTCAATAGATTGCATAATACCTTCATTATCAAATTGCAGATTTTTTCCCCAAGAATTATCTGCATGTTTTGGCCTCCTATAAGGAGTTCTGGCTATTGGGGACAAACTGATGATTAAAACTGGCATATACAAAATTTGTTTAGCAGTGGGAGGGGATAGTAATTCCTAATTTTGATGGAGAATATTACATTGTGATAACCAAATACCTGAATAGAATACTGTACTGATTAGGGAAAAGACAAAGGAGTATGAGAATTTATGCCAGCTGGACTGGAGACTCTTGAGATTCATCTGGATTAGTTGTTTCAATTGCTAATCTTGCCCCATGTTCCTCTGCCACTTTGTTTTCTGAAGTTGTCTTTTCAGTGTTTGTAATTGTATACTGTTGCTGAGTAAAGAGTCACACAGACGTGGGAAACAGCAGTACTGACTTGGCAGAAAACTCTGTGAAGTGCAAAAAATGCAACAGAAAAATAGAGTTCTGTCTTATCTTTTGACTTCAGAAATCTTAAGTGTTGCTTCTAAGAGCAATAGATATATGTGTGGTAATCTGAAATTTACCTATATGTTGACTGGCTCTGTGTACACCAATGACTAGAATTTTTTAGGTAATAAATACCAATACAAGGAATTTGTGTTTAGTTGAATTATTGTGCAAGGTTTGCTGAAACAGAATAGAAGTAACCATTTTCATTTATTTTTTAAATGCTAATTCAGAATGGTACAACATGAGTGAAAAGTTTAGTTTGCTGTTACTATGTGATACTCTATTCTGGCTAGTTTTAGAGGTCTATTTAATTTTATCTGACAGATTAGAATATTTAACTTGAAAATGTGCTACTGCCTGACTGGCAAGTTGGGACATTGCCTACTGTGATTTCCCACTGGCAAGAAGTCTGTTTTAAGGCATGTTTGGCCATACTTGAAACTAACAGAGTTAGCTAAGGTTTGATACGCTGCTTTCTTCTTTAGGCCTGCTGAAACATCTTTTGGAATTTATGCCAGTGTGTTTTTGGACTGTAGAATGTGCAGTGTGTGACTGTAGAATGACTGTAGAATGTAGAAGTGTGTTTCATACCATGTAAGGCTCCTCAGGCTTGGTGGCATTAGCCCTGTGCCTTGAAGTGATTCTGTGGGAGTTTTGTTACTCTGATGGTCAGTAAACGCTTATAGCCAGAGCACCAGCACTTTGTGGCTTTGATCATGTCCCTGTATAACCATCTGCAAAGAGCAGTGCTGTAATGAGACACAGGGAAAATATGGGAAATAAGGTATTATGTGATACAGGGAAAAATGAAACATTATCAGGCCTACACTGGCGATGTAGCAATAGTCCAGAGAACTGTCTCCTCACCGTGCTTTCCTGTAAGGCACTGCACCAAACAGCAGAGATTGTATTTCCTACATAACACTTCGGGATTATGCTAGTAAATAAAGTATTTTCCACAAGGAGTTATATGTATTAGTAGACTGAGGTGCTGCATGGAAGCCAGTCTTTATGTAAATTGTTTTTAAATAAACTGTTGAATATGGTGGTGTTCCAAACAGTCACAGTTTAAAATACTGATAAGGAAGAAATTGTTGTAAAGTGTTTTGTTCCAAAGTTATATACTGAGTTGTCCTGGTAGACAGAGTTCTTCATTCTTCCAGGGCTGGATTTTAACTGAACAATTAGATGAAGTTACCTGCATTTGAACTGGTTGCTGAAGTTAGTCCAACAGGCGTGAGAGCGGTAACAGTGAAAATTGGTACATAAATCACTTTGTGGAGCTGGGTTGTTAACTGCATTAGTAAAAAATACGTTCTTTGACTCACTGATTCAAATATAAAAAACCTAAAAACAAACACCTGGAGAGTTTTGTATGCAGTTAGGATAGGTTATTGCTCGATTTACATGTATGACCAGTGCAGAAACAGAGAATGTCTCTAAATTCAGCAAGTGGTGTGTGTTGCTCTAAAGGCAGCAAGTGACTCATGTGACTGTCTTAGCAGCTGGGCAGCAAGATTAGAGAGCTACTATGTACACATTCCCTTACTGAGGGGTCCAAACTATTGCTAAATGAAGTTGTATTACTGCCAGAGAGTGAATAACAGGCATAAGAAAATATTATAAATAAGTGTGTCATCAGGTTAGTGCAGTAGTTATTTCAGACAGTCGTTAAAGAGAAGGAAAAAAAAAGCCCAAACACAACTTTTCTAAGATTCACATTTAAAAGATGTTTGTCCTTTTTTCAGACTCTAACTTCATATGAGATTACATGTGAAGTGTCCCTTTCAATTTAGAGATTTGAGCAAGTCATCTTGGAATGGCTGTTTCTGACACTGCAAGGAAAAAAAAAAAAGAGAATGTTAGTGAGTAAAGAATCTTATTCCAAAGAACTCATTTATTTGTAAAAGTACTAAAAATATGCTTGTATCGTGAAGTATTTTGATTTGAACCGAAGTTGGCAAAGTGCGTACTTCTTGGTCACTTGCTAATTTGAAGACTTATTCATGATGTTATTCCTCATGTATTTCCTAATTGTAAGAATTTGTGAAGTTTGTTCCAAATTGTCTTTAAGTTTTCCTGGCATGCCAGTATGGATTAGTGGAATATGTTGTCTTTTTAATTTTTCTTATGTTTCTCTAATCTAATTTTGGATTTTTTTGCTCAGATACTTTAAGAGAGTTGCTAAACATTTGTAAATGCTTTGTTCTTTATACATAATGTGTTTACAGTTACACATTGGATTTCAACTATAATTTATGGATTTAAACTGAAAATTGTCACCCTGTCAAACTTATCTTCAGGTTTAACCCTCGGGAGATCTCCTTTGAGTCTTGAGACCAGAGGACATACACTTGACTGTTGCAATCAAGTAAATTGATACAGAAATCAAGAAGATGTAAATATGAAGCTCCTTAGTGCTATTTTTAGTGTCAACTTTCAGACCATAATTATGTTTTAAAGTTGAGAATATATTTACCGAAGAGGAGCTTTTATATTTGAAAAGCCAAATTGGACAAGAGGTTGAGCTCATGATGAATTCCTTACAGTACAAGAGGACCAGAAGATTGTATGTTCCTAGTTATCATCACTGCGTCCCAGTGTCCTCAGCAAGGTTAAACTGTTTGTTTGTTATTTTGCTTCAGGTTTTCCAGATTTCTGCTTTCTCTGTTTTTCTGTCTAGCAATGACTTGCTTCTCATCTTGTTACTCTTTCCTGCTTATTCCAAGTTTCTGCAGCTTTCCTCAGCAATGGTTTTCCGTTGCATCTCTAAAGAAAGATGAGGAGAGCATAAAATAAGATTGCCCAGAGTAGTCAGTGCATCTGACAACTACCTCCTCCAGGTGGAGCATCATTTTAATAATACTTCCAAACACCTTCATCTGACCTTATTATTTTTGCACATTTATGTTTCTTCATAATCAAGTCTCTTATTGTTTAGCATTTTGAAATCTTTGATTTATAGGAAAAGTTCCATTTGGGTTTTGTTTTGGTTTATTCTTTCTGAATGTTTCATTACTACTTTTTTAATGTTTCTGTACCGGATTTCTTTTCTATTCTGCTTTCATTTTTCACTCCCAAATTACTCATCAGTTGCACAAGAAAAATGTGTCTGCACTGCTTGGTCTGCTGGTGGTCTGTCACACAGGATCACTAGGAAACAGGAATGTTTGTATATTGACAAGTAGTTTATAGATAAAGCACCAGCAGATTGTGACCAAGGATATACATATCTGCAAAATATATCGATCCTCTGACTACTTGAATGCTTCAGTGGATTCTTGGGTGCTGTTCTTAACACATTCCTTGAGATGAACCATTTGAAATATCCATCTGCCAGCAGGGTTTCAGCTCCTGGGTCTTGCTGCCCTGTATTGTGTGCCACAGCAGCTTCTCAGACTTGGACTTCCTACCCCCCCCCCCCAT
>JAOTQP010001286.1:112155283-112222210 GCA_026413545.1 Cichladusa arquata | reverse complement strand
CAGTCTGTCCCAGTCCCTCCCCCACCCCTCCCCAGGGAAGAACTCTGCCATACTGCACTTTTGTTGAGCTGTTACCCTTTCTTCTGCAGTGTGCTTTGTTTTGTTAGAGCACCTTTGCACAGCTGGAAGAATTATATAAAATAAACAGCTGCCCTGAGAGGATTTTTGCATGAACTTGGGCTTCGGCTTGTTTGTTTGTACCTTTCAGAATTACACCCAAAATTTCTTAGCCACAAGTCTGTGCTGCTCCACTGAAGTAAACAGGGAAGTATCATGGATTCTAAGGAGGAAAATTCTTAATCTACCTCTAACCAAAAATACAGTATTATTTTTAATAAATTTGGTATTCAAATGTCCAAGGAGAAACAGCTGAACAAGATCAGACAGAAATATCTTGTATTTGTATGAGATTGCCTCTTGTAAGCAGTCATACTTTAAGAAAGGAATAGGAAAGATTCTTTCTTGATATAGTTCTCCTCCCCCTGCTCGGTCATGCCATTCCATTCTTACGATCAGGAATTATCCTGGTGTTTGCTTCTTAGGGCTGTGAGAAAATCCTGGATATTTTGAAGGAAGTTGAGATGCTGTTTCTGACGCTATTTGTATCCTTCCGGTGAGAGTTTTGTGGCGTTGACTTGTGGTAGTGTGTGCCACCTGCCCAATATGCTTTTCTTTGGCAGGAAGACCTACAAATAAGAAGAAAAAAGAGTTTTAGGGAAGTTGGTAGTTCTTTTTTTTTTTTTTTTTATTTTTTTTTTTTTTTTTTTTTTTTTTAAAAAAAAAAAAAAAAGCTTCAACCTGTGCTCTCCGACAGCATTTCTTAGGGCTAGAGTTGCATACAGCCTCACCTCTTTCCTTGCACTGGGGGAGGGTGTGGAGGCAGAGGGCTGGCAAGTTGTCTTGAAGCTGTAAATTGATCAGAAGTGACTCTTCAGTTTCAGATGTGATCATGGTATTTGATTCTTTTAAGAGTTCACGAGCTTCCTGGTGAGGAGAGAGAATTTTAGTAGCTACCTTTGCAAAGAGAAATCTTGGTTCTGGTGCTGGAGAGAGCAAGCCCTCTGGGGCAAGCTGAAAAGTAAAGCATGGGAAGGTTTGGAGCCTAGATAACTGAAACACTTTTCTCCATTAACTATAGATACTGTGGTCTTTCACAGGAGAGCAGTGGACAGGAAGAATGTTTCCAAGCACCGGTGACAGGAGAAGAATAAATAGAACTAAAAGAGGCTTTAGGGGTTGTGTTGCTTTGTTAATGTGTTAAAAAAAAATAGCATCCATTTTTAGGATTCAGTGGACTAGAGGCTGAAAAGGAAAACACAGCAGGCATCTGTCCTTCCCCTGACAAGTTAACAGTGTTGCTTGAAAGAGGAGAACTAAGACATGTGGAAAGGAAAGGAAAGGCAAAAAAGCAGTTAGAGTACTTGCAGTTACATGTGTGCACACTGTTTAATTTCGTGTGTTAATTTAAAAACAGCACAACAGTAGCTCACAAAGCCAAATTATGTTCCTCTCAGTCATCACCATGGGCACTCCTCTGCTATCCTGTTTTTTGGTCCATGGATCATTGAAGGCTAATACCCAGTGGGATGCTGGTTCACAGAGCAGTATGTATCCCACAGATGGGAGTTCACAAGCCAGTTTTCTGGCTGGAAACTTATACATGGATCTTGACAATGGAACATATTTATACAGAGTTCTGGTATGCTCTCTAGCACGTTTGATGTTTTGCTTCAGGCTCTGGATACTTTGAGAAAACCTGCCCTACAGCCACAGTCCCTGCTCTGCTGAAATGCCGACCGCTTGTGTGTTGTTTCTCACTCTTGTGATGGAGACACACCTCTTGCCCAACCTGCACCATGATACTTGTACTGTAAAGCACCTTGATTCCAAAGGAGGAGAGCCTGCAGTGCATGCACAGGATAAAATGCAGTGAGAATAAAGTAAATTGCTCTTGTGGTTTTTCTTCATTAGTTGTTTATTTAAGAGTCAAATTTCTGTGGAATTTTTGGAAGAACCTGTTCTGAGATTAATAGGTGGAGTTTTTCAAAGCCATTGTCTTTATAATCTGTTCAGAATGCAGCTTTCACTGCCTTTCACTTCAGCTTCAGGCACTAAGTATTTCTGCAAATCACTCCTTGTAGACACATGCCAAGGACTGGGAAAATTAATGACCCTCTCTGCAGCATTTAGTTTAAATGAGACAGAGATCTCTAGTAGAATCTGAGACCTCTAGGACAGTGTTCAGTTATCAGACTCAAAACATTGATTTCTGAGTTACTAATGGGATTGTGGAATAAGTAATTTAAAAACTGGCTGAATTTGGGTAGAGTTCACAGCAATGACAGCTATACCACTATCCCTGTCTAATTTTGGGTCTCCATCTCAAAGGAAGGTATTCAAAGGAAAAGGAAAAGTAGGAAAAGTATGCCAGAATTTTTTTACACAGACAAAACTTTTTTCTATTAACTTTTATGTTTTTGAAATGCACTGTTTTGAATGAATAAAAACTGAAGAAACGAAACAGGGAAGCAGACACTGATTTGTAAAATTTCAGCCCAAACAATGGCAGTTTGGCAAAGTTGTAGGTTGGCTTAAATAGAGGAGTTTATCATATAATGGCAAGTGTTTGGCAACATGGTGAAATGTGATCCCACTCATTCCGCAAATAATCAAATATACTGGATTTTAGTTCACATTTGTACTTACTGACAGCAGCATTGGTTCTGGTGTAAATTAACAGAGGAATTGTCCTGCTTTGAAATCAAGGGTGGCTAGAGAACTGTTATAGTAGGGCTTTGCAGCCTGATCATGGCCTGAGATGACAGTACTTTTTTTTAACCTGATAAAAGCTGATCAAATTCTATGCTTGCATTTTATTTAGTAAGAATAATTATACTTGTGTGCATATTAAAACCTGGTGTTTTGTTTTTGGCACAGCAAAACCAAAGTTGTCATGAAAAGTTAGAGGAATAGGGATGATACTCCCAGAGTATTCAACTGATCTTCAATAACCTGCTTGTCAAAGGCTTCCTGAGCTAAACATGATGAGTTTGTATTTACTAACCTTTACTGGACTTTTTCCATAACTTTTTTTCTTGAGTTTTTGTGAAGTGTCCAAACATGCTGTTGCAAGGAGTTAAACTGCAGAAAAGTTTGAGAGGTGGGTGCATTGCCTTCTCAAACCTGTGTCCTTTCATTTAATTTCACATCTCCAGGTCTTTCATTGGAAGAGCTGCCAGTCTGTTCAGTTTTCTGTCTCTCCAGACACTTCAGTTGAGGTGTACTTGCATGCTATTCATTTGCATCTCTCTTTTCTGCATGTGTATTGATTTCTCCAGAAACTCCATTTGCTTCTTGGAGCTTGATGTCTTTTTCTAGATTAATTGCTTCTTCACTGATATGTTTATTTGTTCGTGTGTCCTCCTACCCACATCTCAGTTGTTCATTGAAGTTTATGCTTTCTTGCCTGCTGTAGATGTCAAGCTTACTGTAGTACTTCACTGCATATTGGGAATTAATTGTTAGGAAAGAAATTAGGCAGGCAGCAATCTTTGGTGTATGTGTCTCCTCAATACAGTACAAGAGCTACATAGCATGGTAAAGATACAGGACAAGTTGATGAATGAAAAAGTAGTGAATCAGTTTTCATGCAAGGAAGGCCTGAGCTGCCTTAGACTTTTCAGCTCTGTAAGAGACTACAAAAGGGAAAGTACTGAAAATAGAGATTTCTTATTACAGACAGAATGATAAAGGAACCATGAGTGATACTGATGGGATAAAGGGTGAGCAAAATCATTAGCTAAGAGGAAAGAGAAATAGTGGGAAACTGGCTTAGAACAAGCTCATAGAAAGCTGTTGTTAATAAAATGTGAAATTAAGCTGTGGCACTCCTTGCCATGAGATGTTGTCGGTACAAAAGATTACATGGGCACGAGAGAGGGCTGCCAAAATAGTGGAAAAGGAAGGTATTAAACCTGTCTAGATCTCTAAGTCCCTAAATCACACGTGGTGATACTTCCCTAAAATACTGCACACTTGTCTTCCTCATGATCTGCCGCTGGCTTTTCCTGGAGCAAGGCTGCTGGGCTGGTGGACTTTTGCTCTGGCCTGAAGGACCATCGTTGTGTTGCAATGCGTATTCAGGGACCCCGAACCGGAACAAATCACCCAGAACTGGAACAAATCACCCTGGCTGAGCCAGATGCCTCGCTGTCACAGAAACCGTGGCTGTCTCTGTGAACCTATATAGAGCCACTTGCAGACTAGTGAAGTTTTTTCCATGTAAACTTAAAGCCAGTGTTTTGTTGTCTAGAAAGCCTTTTAATTTCCAGCCTAAACTTATTTTGATAAGCTTACACTTACACTTCTTTGTTCTAGCCCTGCTGACTGTCTCTTTGGTTTACTTATTAAGAACTTCAGTCTTTTTTTTTTTTTCCTTTGGTCAGATGTTTTGTTGCGCTATCCCAGATAAATTTTTTGTGAATATGTATTACCAGATTTATGCATAGTATTCCTAGCAAGATCTTGATAGTCCACTATTGTAGCATCTCTGTTTCCCTTCCTGCCCTGAAAATGCAGCTGCTTTTTTTGAAGCATTATATTTTATTTCTTCTGAACCAGTTCTCTTTAGTGACTTTTACTAGCTGCTTATAGGAGGGTTATACACAAAGTTTTTCCTTCTCTGCTGCTTCCAACTAGCAGTTCATCACTTCTCAGCAGAAACCACTGTCTCTAAGATCATTACTCTGTTCTTTATTGTTCCTTTTAATCCTGTTTCTGTCCTTAAGATTTGTTACCATTTTTCTTGTGTGTTGTTTCAGTGTGCACAGTACTTCTGCTGCCTCCTAGTTTCATAGTTTCTGCATATTTTTGTAGTGCTCACCTAAAGGCATAAAAAAATTGAAAATGTTGAATCAAAAAATACTAAAGACCAGTCTTGGCAGAAGTCCATTACTAACATACTTCTACCTTTTTCTGAAAGAAATCTGTTGTCATCTCCTCTTGATCTGCTGCTTTTCCTGTCATACTATTCTTGAACTAACTCCTCTCTTCTCAGCTCAACAAATTAGTGCTCAGGTGGTAGTGTAGCAGATTCCTTATTGAATGAGACTAGAAGTGTTGTGCTTCTTTTCTATAAAGACTTTTTGCAATGTTGAAGAAAAGCTGGGTGTTTGACATGGTTCAGCTTTTAAAAATCATGTGACATTTTGTTTGATTTTTTTCTTTACCTTCACATTTTCATTCTTTCATTGAAAATGTGCTCCAAGCAAGAGGCCATGCTATCACCATTAGTTGTATGTCCAGATAACTTTTCTCCACATTTCTCAATATTGAAATGGGCCAAAAAGTGTGTAGTTTGATTTGGTGCTGTTGTGAGACTGTTCCATCTCATCACAGCCTGGCTTCTATTAAATCAGAAGGTAGTGTCTCAATATGAAAGGTAAGATTATGTAAGTGTGGTAGATGCTTTTTTTTTTAAATTAGAAGGCCCTATGTTGGTCTCCGGGGTTGACAACCATCTATGGTGCAGAGGACTGTAAACTTCTACATTATTTTCACTCTAGTAGGAGTAGTGAGTTCAAACAGTTGCCCAGTTCTCTCTCTATTGTGATTGTAGATGTTTGGCAGACTTAGATTGCACCAAGGAGATCTATGCACTGCCAATAATAATATGAACTTGGTCATTTAGCCCATTTTTTCACCCCTACTAAGGTGAGAACATCTCACAGTGAGAGCATCTCACAGCCTTGATATTCCGTTAGTCTGCTGTGCTCAGTCTGTTCCGTTGGGTTGGTTCCTCTTGGATGTTGGGTGTGCAGGACAGAGCTGGTGCCAAATCCCCATGTTCAGCAGGTTGCTGAAATTCCTGCCATTTCTGACTCTGAATGTCTGCAGAGTGCAGTTAGTACCAAGAGACCACAGGAAATCTGTGCATGCTCTTGGGGCTAGAGATGTGGGAATCCCATGCTGCTCATCCCTGTTCATGAGGTGGCTCTTCTCTGCCTCCTCTTGTGCTGGCACAAAACCACTCCAAAGACAGACTGCATGGAAATGGTTGGAATTCTTTCTATAGGGTTAATTTGACTGTTTTAGCTCTCTATGATTAACTTGCATGTTTTAGGTCTCTGGCTTGGCACAGAGTGTGGAAAGGAAAGGAAAAAGGAAAGGAAAGGGAAAGGGAAGGAGGAAGAAGCACTAAACTGTTTCAGTGTGGAGGCATGCTGAAAATAACTTCTGGGCAGACTAACAGAGTGCTGACGTGTGCTGTCTTCAACGTGACAGCTGGACAGATGTGTCCATCTCTGATCCCAAAGCATTAGCCAAGATGCTGTGCCAGAGCTGTTACCCCTGCCTCTGAGCTGCTCATGGATGAAAAGCTGAAAAGCTCAGCTGCTTTTGCTGCATGGTGTGGCTTCCAGCAAGGAGGTGGCTTGTGTCCGGCCAGCTTGGCATGTTGGCTGGGCATGGTTGCTTCTGCCTATGGTTAACCCAGTAAACAAGGTGCTTGCTTAGGTGCAGTTACCTAATTCTGGAGATAGCTGCTTTGCTTTTGGGATTGGATCCAGAGATGAGAAGGTAACTGCTGAAGCTTCATGCCAAGGCAGCTATCAAATCTGATGACGGATCAGGCCTTGAGGTTAACTAACAGCAATTATCTTTACTGTAGCTATAGCTATTCTAAGTGATTTTTCAGGGGTTTGTTTTGTGTTGAGTTTTGTTTTGTTTTGAAAAGTTGATGCCTCACAGTCCTGGTTTGTGTGTAATTCAGGGGAAGTGCCAGCCCTCATCTTGGCAAGTACAGCCTTTTGGGTACAAACCTCAAAGTTGTGGTGACAAGTACAGTAGCAATGAGAAGTTAAAATGTAAATATCTGATACATTCTTGTATTTTCATTTGGGAAAGGCTCCTCCAAAAGCACCTCTTTGCTTTGGTAAGGAAGCGATTTCAGAAAGAAACATGTTAAAATCATCAGGCCATTCATTGTACTTATTTTGATAGTGAGTCTTTTTTCTTAGCCATTCATTTGCATAACCCTAGCTCTTTGTGACCGTTTTGTACCCTTTTCTTTAGCAGATGTTTCCCCCCAGCACTAGTCATGGTGGCAGCTTGTGCAAGGTGGCAGGACTGGGTGAGTTTGGGGAGAGGGATGGAAGCTACAGATCATAAATAAGTGTGTTGTGTGGTTGATGATATGTAGCAAGTGTGCTTTAGCAAGATGAGCTTCCAGCTTTTCGTGCAGAAAGGGGATTCACACCTTTCTTTACTCTGGCACATTTCTGCAAGATGGTAAGAGGCAGGAAAGAAATGCAATTTCTATGGCTAAATTTCTGTGTGTTACTTTTTCATGTGTTCTTACTGATAGAAGGCTTGGGTGGGTGCCCTGCTGTCAGACTGTATTACCCAGCACTAGCTGGTCATGAATCCATGCTTCGTGTTCACAGGTATTGTTTTTTTTCTTAAAGACTGCTCATGTGGGCAGCTGTAAACACTGATGGAATGAGCATGAGTCTCCACATCTCCCTTTCCTCCCTCTGGACTCAGATTTCAGTAAGTAGGGCATTTGCAGCTTGAAATTTGTAATTGTAACATTATCTATCAGAAATAAGGGGAAAAAACCCTGCTAAAATAAGTAGCGTAGAACACACTAGATCTGCTTCAGATAAAGCTGACCATTTTTGTGTGCTATTAAACCAAGTGTTTTAAAGGATTAGTAGATACTATATTTTAAGAGATTGGTTAGTGGTAGGAAGTAAGGCTGCCAGTGAAATCTTTATTCTAGAGTCCAAATGCAAAGATCTCTTATTAAAATTTACCAGTTGTTTAGCTTTTCTTAACAGCGGGTTCATAGGTCACAGAAACAAGTGCAATATGAAATTTCATATTCAACAGTCACCTGCTTTTAAAGAAAAATAGTTGTATTCCATCATTTCAGAAGACAACAGTTACTGTTTTTTGCTGTCAGCATATGCCCCTGTGTGTTTACATTTGTGTGTATCCTAAACTTTTTATTTTTGTTTTTTTATTTTTGGCAGTAGAAGCCCTTACAGGCTCCAAAGGATTTTACTGGCTTTCTTTTTAGACACTTTTTCCTAAGAAAAGGTGACCATACCAGTAATGTGAAAAATCCTGTCTGCAGCATTGCCTTGCAATTGATTAACACTGCTGCTTTGCCTCTGCTTGGCTTTGTTTCACTTTTTAGGCTCCCTTCTCCTCTTCACAGGAATCTCTGTTTTGGGGATTTTTTTTACCAACTTGTCATCTGCCACATAAAGAGACGGGTGAAGGGAAAAGAGGGCTTTCTTATAAGAGAGCCTTGTTGTTCCTAATCCACTATAACTTCTCTCAGTTTCCTCTTCCTTAATCTCATTTTACCCCTATTTCTGAACCTCCTCACCTTCATGCTGGTGACTCCTCCCTCCCTGATCTTTGGCTTTGGACGAATCTGGGAGGCGTGGTTCGATGCCAGAAGCGCTCAGTTGTTACTTACACAGGGAAACTTCATCCTGTCTGACAAGCATACTATGCATAGCCTTGAGGGATATACCTGAAGGGCACTGAGTTTCCACTCAGAATTTAAGTAGATTAGATTATGTATACATATTTGTTGTGACTTGGCAGGTATCCCAGTGCCCGAGGTCTTAAAACATATACTTCGCTATACTTGAGGCAAGCTCAACAGCATGTTTCAAAAGATGCTCTGGGGAGATGGCAGGCTGCTGTTTGGAGTCCACAGAGGTATTATTCTCTCTAGATCTGGTACAACACAGGAACTGACTACTGTTCTGTCTAGTCCTGTATTTTGTCTTGATATGAGGT
Source organism: Cichladusa arquata (assembly GCA_026413545.1). Taxonomy (NCBI): domain Eukaryota; kingdom Metazoa; phylum Chordata; class Aves; order Passeriformes; family Muscicapidae; genus Cichladusa; species Cichladusa arquata. The sequence goes on along the minus strand of JAOTQP010001286.1, from coordinate 112,213,393 downwards.
GCTATCAGATGCTTCAAGGGGTGGTATAACCGTAAGATACAGAGCAGAAGATCCTCTCTTATTTAACTCTCTCCTGATTTGTATTTTGTCCTGGAAAAAGAGGGTTGCTATTATTTTTTCCTGAAGCCCTCTTGAAATCATGTTATAATTTTGGATGATCCAGTTATCTATGCAAATCTTATCTGTTGACTGTAAACTACCTTCTGGCAATTAATCTCACAGTCTAATACTTTGCTGTTAAAAAACAAGTTGTGGGTGTTTATTTGTTTAAAATTTGAGTGTCTCTGTCGTAAGAACAGATGAAACCTGTTACGCTGAATCTGAACAAGTTACTCCACTGCCAATAATTTTAATAGTTTTATCTTGTTATCTTGTTTAAAAAAAGAAAAAAAGAACAAAACAACAAAGACACAAACATGAAAATGCAGCCCCAAAATTCAGGTGCTGCGGATATGCTGGAGGGAACTGTGAAGTTAAAACAGCTGTATTTTATGAAATTCTGTTTGGTATGGCACTTTTCCTTATAAGGACTGATGACCAATTGTTTTGATTATTTAGAAGGAAAAAATTCCATGAGAACTGTTACTGAAAATGACTAACTTGGCATTTGTGATCTGTCGCTCTCTTACAACATTTGATGCAATACTGAATTTAAGATAGTTGAAACATCCAGTTAGCTGCTCTGTGCTTCAGCTGTTCCTATGTGACCTATTTATTTCATTTCTTGTAAATTGCTAATAATATCTGTAAATAAATACTCTTCCTTTTTGTAGTGGTGTCTTCTTAATATCCAGACCTTTGTAAGTGAAGAACAGCCTGTGCATCTGATAGAAATCTCCGAGACTCGGTTTGCGATGCACAGCGACCTCCAGGCTTTGGCAGCAAGGAGCTGAGTGATTCCTTGGGTTTTGCCACCAAAGCAGGGAAGCCTTGGAAGGAGGAATGTGGCTCTGCAGCTGCTCATGGGTGGTGGAGGCTCTGGAAGAGCACACTGGTTAGGGCTGCACTTTAGAAATTAGAGATGGATAGGTCATGTTGCGAGAGGAGGGGAGACTTGACAGAGAGGTAGGCTGCATTTCATTAAGTAGTTTTGTTTCTTTCTTTAAGCAAGAACTAGAAGTTGATAAAAATATGTACACTGATATACCTTAGGTATGAGCTGCTTTTCTCAAAGTTGCAGAGAGGGATGTGAGAGAGATGGGGTCAAGGCTTAGCAGATCTGAAATGTATATATCCCTCTGAACCATTCCTTTGGTGTCTTAGTGGCTGATGGAAGATGCTTGAATACAGTAATTACAAATCCTTTTGTGTTATCTATTAGTCTCTTAAAGGTAGAGGATGAGGAATAACCCATTGTGGGGATTTTTCCTTCGTTTTTTTTTTTTGTTTTTTTTTTTACATTATGATATTCTTCCTATATGCTGAAAAAGATTTTTCTCTAACAAACAGAAACTGCATGCAAAATTCACTGCATTTTCCATTCCTTACTTCTATTTTCCTTTTGTAAGTGCGAAAACATGATTTACTCAAGCACACAACATGAAGGATTGTCCCTTTGTGAACTTTAAAATAGATGAAGTGAGAAAGAATTTCTAGGCTGATGATTACTGAGAAATAATTAACAAATCAAATTCGCTATGGCTTAGTCCGCAGTAGGATGTTACCTTGAACACAGTGCAGTTCCTCTTACAGCATCGTGTGTCCATGCTGAGCTGAATTCTCAATGTCACATCACAAAGGACTACTAACTTACTACTTACTGTAGCAAATGCTTGTTGTGGTCAGCTGGGTTCCACTCAAGGTTCCTTTGGTTTGATTTCTTATAACGTGCTAGAGTTTCTATTTCTTCCCGCCTGGCTCACTACCCATGCCCTGCTTTACTCAAGGATCATTCTGAGTAGAGGTAGATGCTCCATACATGTTGGCAGGTAGGCAAGAGTGCTGCTTTTTGTGGTGTATGTTGTAAGAGAGTTGGTTATAATACTAGATTAGTTTTGAAGAGCCTGCCAAGGCTCTGGTGGCCTCCAGTTCATATATGACTGAGCTTACTTGGATTGTAGGGGTGAATTGTTACAGGGTGGACAGGTACAGGTGACTACCCACATAAATGAAAGAGAGAAAACATACCTGGACCTGGCCTTGGGAATGAATCAGCACAAGGGACCACAAAGAATATAGCTGAAGACAAGGAAACTCAACAGGATTTTTGATCAATGGCCTCAGACATGCTCAGGGCTGTGGTTTTGCAAGTGACACTGCCACCAAATCCAGGAGTGAATTATTTTTTTTCTCTCAGATGGTGCACAGTGCCACAACAGAGGCCTGAGGTAAATGGGTTTAAAAAAAAACAAAAACAAAAACAAACCAGCAAAAAAAAGTCGGTAGCCTCACCTATACCATAGTGTCCTCCTGGCCTGGGTCTGCTGCAAGGCACTGTGTCTCCTCAGCTGTGAACAATACCCAAGAAGCGGCTACAGGATCCTGTGGAGGCTGGAGGAGGAAACTGATCCGGTAAGTATTGCATGCTCGATTGCACAATAACTTCACAGGAGGGTTTAAACTCCTTTTTCTAGAGCATTGCTCCATCACTCAGGTAGCAGCCTTTCCCTTGCCATTTAACTTAGCCATTCTCAGACTTATGTCAGATTCCTGTCTCATTTATTTTCTGTGAGCTCCTCATCCACACAGATGTGCCCTCACTGACCACCTCTAAATTTCTGCACTCCAGCTACTGTCCCTCCCCATCCTTTCATTTCTCTTACTCTCTCATCCAGATTATCAGCCTTTACTGTCAGTATCCCCTTACCCTTCTCCCTGGTCTTTGCTAAGCTAGCCTTGCCTACTTCCCAGTCCAGCTCTACCGAAGGACTCCTCAGAGATTTTACTGTGTCAGCTCCCTGATACCTCCCATGTCTTCTCCTTTCCCTTGTTCTCTGTTCTCTTGTATCCTCTGTGTAAAAGACCCATTTCATGGGGAATAGCATCAAGTTATCTTAGCTGCCCACATCAGTTATCCTCACTGTCCAAATCTTTGCAACTCTGTCCCGTACCTACCTGGCCCTACTTGGAAAGCCTGGAGATCTCCAGAAGGAGAGTGCTGACCCTGCTCCATGGTGTCACCATGGAGCTCACTGCCTGCTCCCTGCCTTGGGGATCTGGGGCTGTGGGGAAGGCAGGAAGCAGCCCAGCCCAGTTAGACACAGCAAGGAGCTGCCTGTCCCAGCTGAGCTGAAGCCATGTCATGCCTCACCTCCGTGATCCCTGGAGCTCGGCTCCTCATGTTGGGTGCAAGGGGAGAGAGTTTGAAGGCTGGAGGGAGTCATGTGTTCAGGGATGTGCACAGACATAGAGAATAGATGGTGGTGTATGGGGCTGCTTCCTCCTGCTGCTGCCTGCACCCCTGCCTGTGTGACATCCTTCAGCTTAACAAGTGTTGGTTTGCCTTCCTCCCAACAGTCACTGCTCACAATTCAACAAACACAATTCAACATATCTGTGCTGCTGACTCACGTTTTGTAGTTTGTCCAGTACCTGACTCAACAATTGCAACAGCTCTTGATCACTTTTTTTGATGCTTTGTCATTCTTTTTTCTTCACACTTGTTCCCCTCAGTGAAATGTCATCTTCTGATCAGTCTTACTTCAAAGCTTTAATGATATATTTTCTTTGCTGTGCCAAGTCCCAGACATGATTCACACTTTTCTGCCTCCTTTCTCTGCTGATTTGATCTCTCATTTCCTCCTCACTAATCACAGCCTTCCCCAGCTTTGGTTATGCTGCCCCCCTGCTCCAGACCTTAGTCATGCTCAGCGGTTTTATTCATCCTAGAGCAGTCTCAAATACAGAGCTGTGCTGTTGCAGACTTTCATTACTGTGCTCAGTCTTCACTCCGGGTGAAGTACACAAAGTTCAGGTTTTGAGCTGTGTTGCTGTTCTAAATCTTCTGTGTAGTAGAATGAGTTTGTGTAGATCTAAAAGCTGCAACAGAAATTTCTTACTTTCACAGTGTATTTTACAGTAATTTTCAGGAGCAATAAAAAGAGTGAAAATAGTGTGTAAGAGGAAGGTTTGACACAAAAAGTGCAACTAAAGGAGGTGTCAGGTTGTTGGTTTTGGGGTTGTTTTTTTTTCCCCCTCTAAGGAAATGCTCCTCTAACACTCCTGGATGAAGCTTATTGGTAGTTAACCTTGCAGTGCATTATCACAGTTTACCTGTTTTCTTTATAAAAGAGGTTCTTAAGTCTCCCAGGAATTTGTTGGGGAGTGTTGTCCTTCAGCATAAGGACAGCTAGTTTCCCATGGATGCAGTTAAATATGCAATGCGTATTAGTTTTTTCATTAAAAACAAAACAAAAACCCAGCAAACAACCAAAAGCAGAGCCCTTTATACTCAAATTCCCTATCCAGCAGTGTCTGACCATTTTAAGTTTTGAAACAATAGCAACCAACTTACCCCATTACGTATGTCTCAGAAAAACCTACAACAGCACATGTAGTATGTGGAAGTAATTTGGAAAGCATCTTGCAGTTTTGAAGGGCACACGGTGAAAAGAGAAACTGGGAGAAAAGAATCTAAATGTGGTCATAAGGGAAGAAACTAGTTAGCAGTATTAAAATAAACTTTGTAATGAGTGGGGTGACTAGTAACATCTTTATTTTTTCTGATTTCTCTTAGCACATAAAAAAGCTGCAGTCTATATGAAGAGGGGAATTAGTAGCTAAAAGATAGCCATCAGATTTCAGAAGATAAACAAAAGGTGGATCTGAACCTTGAAATTGTCATCTCAGCAAAGGCAGAGTGGTGAAAGGAGGGTTTCCTGCAGAACCCCCAGAAGATTGTTGTGTATTATGCCTTTCTGGAAGGGGGACAAGAAACAGGCAGTACAAAGGTGCTAAACCTAAACAGTTCTAACAAAACACTGGTCAAGCATTTTATCTCCAACACCCTGCAAAACATAGAAGGTATTTCAGATTGACACCACTATGGCAGTTGAGCTGAAATGTTTCCTGACTACTCTGATTCTTGTGTATGCCATCTAGAGGAGCACTGTGCAAGACTTGCTTTGTTTTTAAGGTCATTATCTTTCACTGAAAAAAAATTCACCGTTACCTAAATCAGTAAATAAATACATTTGTCTGAACACCTGTCTAAAAAAATTGATTTACAACTATTGTAAAATTCATCTCTTCACAACTTTTTAAAAATAAAATTAAACTGAACTTACCTTTTGATTGCAAATTTTTTGCTAGCCTAGAGCTACTTTCCCACAGCGTGAAAGGAGCTCAAGCGCCTTGTTGGAGAGCACTTTAGAGGAAGACATTCTCTGGGATTCACAAAGCATCTCTATTTCATGTTTCCATCTGCCCTCCAGGACTTTTTCCCACAACGTACATGAAACATTGATGCATACCATACAGTCATAAGACTATTTTTATTCCATCTTTTTTGTCACCATCTTCCTTCCACCTTTCTGGAAGCCTGCCCTACTAGCAGTTTGCAGCTGTTCAAGGCGAAGTCTTGCATGTGTTTTTCTCACATCACTTAATGTAGGCTTGAAATCAAGGAAGCAGAGTCTACTAAGCTGCTTTAAAAAGAGAGAGCTTGTAAGTGGCCTGGTATCTTAGACTGTGGAGAATAAAATTTAAATTTCAGGACTACAGGGTCTTTCATTGTAGATCACCCAGTGTTGGTGAATGCTTGCTGTGGTAAACTGTGGCCAGCAAGACTGAGAAAGTATTAAGGCAGTGTGTTTGGAGGTGGAGCTGGGACAGAGTAGGGCAACATGTATGCGTTTCACAACCTGTTTCTGTGACAGCAGGGAACCCTGTCCCTGTCCCTTGGCATGACATGGAGAAGCCTTGTGCTACTATCAGCCTTCCTGACTTGGTTGTCCAGCCAATAACGAGATAATTACCTTGTGATTTAAGGGTAAAGTTGTTTGGTGACCACATTGTTAGGACATTTCATCAGGCTGACAGGAGCTCCCAAAATGGTTTTCTGTTGGTGCAGCTCCAGGGCAAAATCTGTCTAGACTTCTAGCAGATTCTGGCTTTGCTGGCTGAAACTGATCCAGTCGTTGCTGCCAGTCACCTGAATCCGAATATTGTAATCCAGGTGCTATTCCAGATACTAACTGCCTGCCTTATCTCCCACTGCAATGTTCAGTTGTGTAGCTCTAAATTATGCATGACTGCTCTGAGCTGTTCACTAATCTGGCATCAAATCTCAGAATTCTTATGCATTGAGATGTGCATCCCAAATTGCATTGCACGGCATCACAGTGCTCTGGAGCAGAATACTCAACATGCCAAATGGGAAATGGGAATAAATGTGGAGCTATGTACTTATTTCATTCACAAGGATGCTGATGCTCATGTAGCAGCAGGGCTTGTGGGGGCTGTGAGAGTCACTCTAGTCAGAGTAAGCTGTTTAGGTGTGTGCTAACAGCATTGCTCAAAGCTGGTACATGAACAGAATCAGAAATACATTCGGTGTCCGTGCTGTGCAGCTTCAGAAAGGCTCACTGGTTACAGCTTTGAAGAGGGATTTGCTTTGGTATTACCTTAAGTATTCTGCATTTTCAGTTAACCTTCCCTAAGGCTTTTGTGTTTTAGCTCATAAGGTTGTTGATACCGTCATCCAGCATCACAGCTGTAGCAGTAGTAGCAAAAGCAATCCTGGCTAAATGTAACACATTCTGTTTACTGTAAAGCTACAATAATCTGTGAAGTTTTTTCTTTTCAGATAGAGCAGCAGTTCCTTGACTGTAGGTTGTATTGGAAGTGACTGCTTGAAAATCACTCTTACTTGTTGCCTTTCTTTGAGGGCTGGGATAAGAGACTGAGGAAACAGGGCAAGCAGGATCAGCATTTTAGTTGGAATAGCTCCAGTAAATAATATAGTTTTAAAAAATCTAAGGTTGCAAAAAAGCAGTGCTAAACCTGGGCACAGCTTTTGCCCCCAGGCAGTGTTGTTTAGGCAGTGTGACTCAGGGCAGGACTGGGCTTCTGCTGCAGGCTTTGCACTACTGCATGGTTGGCACCTCTGCACAGGATGTGGTGTTATGTAGTGGGGAGACTACCCTGTCTCTCAGTCACTTTATATCTGTCCTGCATGAGTTGTCTTTTTTTTCCGAAATTGATCTTTCCAGCCATCTAGTATAACACCGTGAGGGAAATTAGCTCCTGTGAAAGGCCTTGTCTTAGCACAGTCCTTGCAGCTTCTATGAAGTATTCAGATTTTTGCAACCACCAACTTGCCCTTCTTATTTGAGCTTCTGTTAATTAGCAGGACTAGAGCACCAGAAACCCTCTTACTTGAATGATAGCTGAAAGTGTTAAAAACATCTTTAGTTATGATTTGTTAGGTGACTGTCTCGAAAAGCCAAACTTGTAATACCTATCTAATCTATTTGTGCTCCGCAACCTAATTATGTTGTCTAAATGGTACATGCTCGTATTCAAGTTCAGAAAAATCTTCTGAAATGCAAGTATGGAAAATCATGGTTTCAGGGGTAGTATGTGCCAGGCAGGCCTGTACCAGGCAAATCTGGAATCTGTTGGTAGATGCTGTAATAAAGCATAGAGTTGGTGGCCAACTGCATAGGAATGATAATTTGAGAAGAGTCGATTAAACATTTGAGGAAGTCCTGTCTTGGGGAATTGAAGTTCTTGGGAGGCATCAGCAAGAAGTAAAGATGTTCTGGTTCAAAAATCAAAGTGAACTTTATCAAAAAGACTTTCTAAGAAGATGATGTAAGATGATATAAGAAGGGAGGTCTTTGGACAAGTAGATGACGGTTTAAGAATACTATCAAAGGGTATAAGGTGAGTTCTCAGTTAAAGGAAGGTCCCAGTTAAGTTCCACAGAGATCTGTGGAACATGTTTGTGGGTGGTATCAGTAAGGGGATGAGCAGGTGAATGAGGAACTTTGCTGTGAAGAAGAGATCTAGCTGTGGAGAGCATTGGAAGGACATTAAAATACTGAGCACTATGCAACAAAATGGGTGATAAGATTCAGTGTAGATAAATTATTATGATAACTGAGAAGGATAAGTGGGCAGAACAATCCCCATTATCTATTAGATTATGAGGTTGAGCTGAGTATTACCATTGAGGAGTAAGACTTGGGAATTGTGATTGATGATCCCGTGAGAGCATGAATTCATTGGTCACCAAACCACAATTCAAATATTAGAGTAAAAATGTACAGGATAAATTTTGAGAATGTCATTACAAGAGTGTACATTTGAGTTGCTTCCAAGTGCTATGTGTATTTTTGGAGCCTTTGAAGGTTTATTAGAACTGGAAGAAGCTTAGAGAAGGTCAGTAGGGATGATGAGCTACATGGAGTGGCTTAAAGAACATTTCTGTGAATTAGAACTTTGGTCTGGGAAAAAAATTGATTGAGGGCATTGCTGTGGACATCTGCAAAGGAAGGAAGATTAAGACTAACCACTGCCTTTTAAAACAAAAGCGTGCACAGTTAGGAGGAAAGACATATTCAGAGCCTTCAAAAAGAAGAGGTTCTCCATGAAATCAGCAGTGGAGAGGCCTGTGGGATGACTTGTCAAACATATGTTGTAGATATTATAAAAAATTACATGGTTTCCAGGAGAATCGTGGACTATTGCTTGGAAGGGCAGTGTGCTCAAAGTTGCTAAACAGAAAACACATATGATTCAGAAATTCACCAACATCAAAGGAGTGGGTGGTTTGAAGAGAATCAGAGAAATATCACGTCTATGACCTGTTCTGTACTTTTGGCTGTTACTGAAGATACAATACTGGCCTAGAGGTAGCATTAATCTTGCCCACACACCCATGGTCATTTTAAGGTGTCTTGTGACAAAGGAAAATACTTTTCCTTAAAAATATCAAATTAGTTCCTGACCATATTAGTGTATAATCTCATGCACCTTTAGATTGTGTGTTTGTGCTTGCATGTGCATCTACAGGACTTGCTTTTGCATTTTATTATAAAAATAGCATGGGCCTATATGCAGATTAATAGACCAAAGTTTGTTTTCACAAAAGCATCATCACTTTAAAAATGGGTGCAGATTATTCTTGAGGAGGAGGGCTGGTGGTGGTGGTGGTGTAATTCCAAAACACATGAAAACACTTCTGCAGGTTTTAAAAATTCTAACAGTAATTACACTAACAGTGTTATTTGTATCACAATCTTTCCAAAGTTTTTAGAAAAACATCTATGCAGTGCCATAGAGATTCTTAAAAAGTCCATAAAACCACAATCATCAGATGGGTTAGCTCCAGGCAGCTCTTGTTTCCTTTAATTTAGTATATAACCAGGAATCCTTTGGAACATTTAGTAACCAAAACTGAGCTCTCAAGATTTAAAGTGGACCTGAGTAATCTGAAACATGGAATACCCACAAAGAGATGCTGGATGGTATTGTGATTTTTTTTTTTTCCTTTAAATTACAGACTATTAGGTCATGCTAAAATAAACATTAGTAAGTTCATGTTCTACTTTTCCAGAAACTTAAGAGGAAAAAAAAGGGCAAGCATGATAGAATTTTTGTTTTATATTCTGAAAAAAATTATGTAATCCTCTTTCTAGTGTAGCATATTATAAGAATGAGTTACTTTCTAAAATTAAAAAGCTGGTTGTCAAAATTTCAAGACTGTAGTACTCAGACTGTAGCTCTCAGAATTGCATAGAATTATGACAATGAAAAAAACATATTAAACTTAATAGTTGTATCTATATAAATACCTATTTTTTATGATGGTTACTGTCCCAAAGGAATCCAGGTTTTTTTCCTCCAAGTGCTTGCTTTATTAATTAATAAAAGATATGTATATTTAACAGATGTTTACTACTGAAATCCATGTATTTGCTGCCCACAAGAAGAGAAATGTGTCTAATAATTTTAGTGCATTTGTTTCCATTGCTACCCAAATTTCAGACTGGTTTGACGGGGTTGGGATTTTTTCCTCCTCAACTACCTGCAGTTTCTGTAGGTATCTCTGTTTTGTTGATGTTTAAAAAAACTCCAACAAAACAGCAAAGCCTTAATAAAATCTAGTATTGATGAATCTTGTATTTTTCTATCTTCTATATAATATTCTTTGCAGCACAATCATCATTTTGCACACAGTAGATATTAGTAATGTGCTGTTGCTAACAGTAGACTACAATGGTTTGCCTGGTTTTAGTTTCAGTGGTTATGTTATTTCATTGTGTTCTGGATGTTAGGCAGTTTCCCTGAGGGGTGAGCTCTTATGTGTTATTATCTCTAAGTCATTCTTGTGTTTATATCTAAGATCTCTGGAGAGATATTTTCACTGTTTTGCCCACATCATTCCATTTTCCTGCAGCAGCTTTTGCAGGCGGTTCTCCTGCTGCATGCCTGGATTTGGGGATTTGGTTGTGTCTTCCTGCAGCCTGTGCATGCTCTCACTGCTGTCCTACCGTGCTCCCTCAGCCACCCTTCTACTCTGTAGGCTAGAGCTTGAATCCTTGGAGCAGGTTTTCCCTGAATTGAGCTGTGTGCTATAAGCAGGTCCTGAAGTTCAAGAGAAGATAAATAACAGCTTTGTATATATATATATTTTTAAGCCCACACAGCAAAACTATCTGTTCTTTTGTGATTAGTTGGTATGTATGTGTGTGCTCCCTTTACATGAAGCACCACTTGCAGTTACTGTCGTAGGAAAATGCAGAAGGCCAAGTGGCATCACCCACCTCTCAATGCCATCTCATCCCACTGGGGCCTCGGTGTTGGATCCCTTTGTCTTTTCACATCTGTCTGTCAGCTTATGAGAGGAGCTGTAAATACCTGGCTGAATGCCAGCTGATTCCTAGCTCTCAGGTAGGGTACCTGCCAGCTCTCCCCTCTCACTGCCTGCTGTACAAAAAGCCAAAGTGCCAGAAACAGGGCTCTGGGGGCCAAATCTGTCCCTCCTGCTGTTTGGCAGTGCCTTATTTTTAGACAATTGTGCCAGGTGTCTGTACATGTTTCTTGCTGTTCAAATCTCTTCCAAATTACACAAAAAAGCAGACAGAAAATTAAATTTCACTTTATGAAAGTGCAGGTGTGAGCCTCTCCTGGCCTAGTCAGACTTCATGGCCAAACTCACTTTCTCATTGCCTCACCCTAGCAATGCCCATTCTTCCTCCTTTCTGTCCTCCAGCATCAATGTCTCATCAATTATGAGTTTCCAGATGCAGAACCACAGAGAAGCCTTCGTTGCCTCTTTCCCCCTCCACCCCTATTCAGCCAAGTACAAATGGGGCAGGATCAGCATCTTCCTACCAAAGTCAGGATTCTCTTTATAGTATGGGCAAAGGTGAGCAGGCTCCCTCAGCTGTCTCTTTTAAAAAGCGACATGCTCAAATAAATGCAGATCAAATAGCCTGTCAAGCACAAGCAGAGATGTAGACCCCTGAATCAGTCAGAAGATTTGATTTTAATTCAATTTGGAGAAAGGCATCCCTAAAGTCATCAATACTTCAACATCTTTGCATGGATTTTTCTTACCTGTTGACTGTTTCTGTTGGTGGAATCAGCTTCTCCATCTGAGATCCTCTCTTATGGAAAGTTAATTCTCTCTAAGAGTGACCTCTGAAAGCCACAGGTGGGAAGCTGGATCTTCTGTTGCCTGCAGCTACTCTGAGTTGAAGCTTCTACTGCAAAAAATCTAATGTTTTTCTACAGAGTCAGTCAGACCTCCTGCTCTGTCTCTGAGGCCGTACAAGTGTGCAGCAGGCACGTTGATCCTTGTTGATCCAGGAAGGGTGTCTGAGCCTTGCAGGGCTGCAGGTCCTGGCATGCTGTCCTGGAGCAGTGCAGGCACTTTGCCACTTCTGCCCTCAGCCCCTTCCAGCAGCTATACCAGCAGGAGGATTAAATCTGCTCCCCCACAAAATGGAGCTGCCTAGGGAAGGCACTGTCTAAACCTACAGCACAGGAAAAGCAAGAGAAGGCGACATGGTGCTCCTTCTTTGGTTGGCTTAATGTGGGGTTAGATTCCTTCATCTTCAGGAGCTCTGGCAAAACATTTGTGCCATTTTAAGAGCCCCAGTGAAGGGGGTGAGGTTTGTAGGTGGAGTCATGGAACAGTTTGGATTGGGAAGGACTTTAAGGATCATCTAGTACCAGCCCTCATGCCATGGGCAGGGATACCTTCCACTAGACCAAGTTGCTCAAAGCTCTGTCCAACCTGTCCCCTTGAACACTTCCAGGGATGGGGCATCCACAGTTTTTCTGGGCAACGTGTTCCAGTGACTGCCTCTCTACAAATGGAGGTGCTGTCTGACAATCATTTTGCCTCTTCTGAGCCACAGTAAGTGGCTACATCAGCTGTCTCTTGCTGATGTTTTCACCAACTCAGCTTCCCCTGCTATCCCTGATTGCTTCAACAGAGCAGATTTCATTTGTCAGTACTTTTTACTCAGGTGACTGCTTGTCAGTGCTCTGTAGACTATGAGTCACCTGGTACGGAAAAGAGGTAAAATCATTACTAGGCTATGGTAGTGGTGGCTCTTCCAGGTGCATGGGCAGTAGAGGCACCGGAAGTCCTTTACTCTGAATGGGTCTTTACTGTTGGCAAACCTGAGAGAGGTTGGACTGGGACATCCTGAGATTAGTTTGCTCCATTGTCACCTTGAGCAGCAGCAGCTCCTTGCTTCTTGGGTTGCACTTGTTCATCCTCTTTGTTCCTCAACTAGGATGCCAGTCGGTGTTTCAACTTTCCAAACCTCACACCACAGTTCCAGCTAGGACATCAGCTCTTGCCCACATATTTCTCTCCCGTGCCCCTGCTCCCTTTCATGAGGCACAGCTCAGTTCACATCACAGCTAAACCCCTGAGGTGGGAGCACAGGTGTGGGAGCAGCAGGGCAGAGGGAGGCTGCTGCCTGCCAAAGCAGCGCGTTGGCGGCAGTGGCGCTGCGAGTGGGTTTGTGCCACGGTGTGAGTGAAGGGCAGAGGTGGAGCTGCCACTGCTGCTGGCCCTGCTAGGTGGGCAGTGTGAGCCTGGCACTGCTGGGAGTCCTTTGCCTCGTGCAGGGCTGGGAGGGTTCACAGGCACAGCCTGGATGGACATAGCTGGCTTCAGAGGACTTGGTCCTGTCCGTGTGAGTGCGTGCTCACCTGGGATCTGTGCGGACAGCACTTAAAGAATCACAGTTTCCGTAGGGTAAGTAACCACTTTCCATTTTGTTTCCTTAAAGAAATATTTAAAAACCCACAATGACTCTAATGCTATTAACTCCTTACTGAGTTCTACCATTATTATGATTCTGATATTCTAGGACCCCTCCTTTCGGGAATTGAAACTAGATTTGCTGTTTTATATAAAAGGCAAAATTATAAATACTGTGTTCTCATTATTGCTCTTTTATTTTGAAAGAAAATAACCATGAAACAGTTGTTTTCCTTTACTGTGCTTGAACCCTCTTTAACTATGAAATGCAAGTTAGGAGGAGGATTATTGGTTATATTTCTGTACTGTCTTCATTACCCTTTTAGTTGAGATATCAAATGTTTTAAAATATTTTGAAGTGTAACTATTTGATCAGGTTTTTAAATAGGAACTGTGAATTTGGAAAAAAAAAAGGTGTTAGTCTTTTTAATTTTAAAAAGATAGATTATTTTACATTTATATTTTATATTATTTGTCTTCCACATAAGGAAGATAATCTTCCACTTTTTTTTTTTGTTGAAATTCAAATACTGTCTAACCTGGAATTATCAGGGTGTTTGGAGACTTAGTGAAATTAGTGCTTCACAAATTCTGGAAGATCTGGTAAATTGTAAGAATTCTAAGAATTCTGACAAAATAGAAGTGGTGTTTTGTTATTAGTACCCAAGTGGGCTTTGAGCACATGTGTGTGACAATGCATTTTGCTGTGTGATGCTTCTCTGCTTCATGTGGAGAATACTTTGAATTTTGTTATTCATTGAAAATCCTTCCTACCTCATGTAGATGAAAAGCTTATAACACTATGACCATAAACAGTTACAAAGTACATCTTTGTCCAGTATTACACCTCAGATAATTTCTAATACCAAAATCTTCTGAGAAAGGTGGTCTAGAAATCAGCATTGTCATAGACGACTTTTTTCTTCTGTGCATAAGGAAAAGTCTTTTATCCCATAGCATGCTTATTGTTGCAAGCTCAGGAATTGTTTTATCTTTTCACCTAATCCTGTCAAATGGAGTAAATGTTTTCATTATTTATACAAACTTAGCTCCTTTTGTGTGTGTGTTGTTGAGCTCTTTACATAATAATGGCCCTGTAGAAATTGAGATCCCACTAACTGTAGGTGCAGCATTGCCCTCACCCGGACCCACTGCATTGTGATTTTGCTGTATTTGTAAGATAATGAATGAATGAGAGTACCTCACTGTCCTTCTTCTTTCTCCTCAGTATTTTAGCTACATCTCGTGTTTATCTTGTTTATTTACTTGTTCAGTTGCTTCATTTTCCCCTGATTCCATAGTCCTTCCATGTCTGTAGTGGCCTGTCTCTGAGGGCATCTGCTTTTTGCTAGAGCAACTTTAGGTGTGTGTTGAGCATTGAAGACTGTAAACACTTAAGAGAAAGTTAAATGCCACTGAGAGGACTTTATAATATTTTAACAGGATTTGTTGGGATCTTTTTTCCAAACAGGAAATAATCTGTAAATGAACATAGTGAAGGAGCTAAGTCCATGAGGACTTAGACCATTACATCTATGTGTCTGTCTTAAATATTGTCTATTTAACAATAGTAGTACATTAGTAGAAACATCTGGGGAATTAAACTCTTCCTTTGTGACAGTGGAGGATATTGAGATGGCATTGCAGGGGACTGGATTTGTAAGGGTTTTGCTGGGAGAGGAGCTAAGGAGTCACCAGCATTTTTCTCCCTCTTAACAAGATGATTTGGGGACCCCAAAAGTGGAGGTGAGAGTTGTGCTCATTAGTTGAAAACAGAACTTTTTCTTTAAGTACTGGAGCTGTTTCTGCCTCCTGCCTGGATGTACAAAGCCCCACAGAAATGTTCATCAGCCATCAGTCGCTTGCTCTGAAGCACTTGCTCACATTCATGCTCACCAACAGAGGATGCTGGGGCTGTGCAGAGCTGAACTCTGTATCAAAAGAAAGAATGATTTCTGGGAAGCCAGAAGGGAAAAGGTTTTGTGTGGAGGGAAATGTTACATTACTACAGGGTTCCTGCCAAACAGCTTCAGCCTGATTTGGGGTATGAGCACTGTACAGGGCTTTGCCCTTACACATCTGGAAGAATAGGACAGGATAAGCCTCCCCATTACAATGAGGCACTGAACATGTTTTGTGTGTATACCTGTGTCATCCAGGAGGCCTTCTAGCAAGAAAAGGAAGACCTGCTGTGAATTTACAAAAGGGTGATGGCAGGGGAAAGGGAGATATAAGGGAAATTCCAAAAAGGCCCTCTCAGTTTGCTTAGGCATACCTAGACTTGCCCTCCTTTGGGATTTACCTGTAGCATGTTCATCATTAAGAGGTTTTATTATTTTTTTAAAATTAATTTTATTTTCCTTTGCAGGTCACCTTTTAAGCTGCTATTTCCTGTATAATTAAGCAGAATGAAGGCATTAGGTCTAGTAAAGTTGGGCCAAATCCAGAATCTTCTCTTATTCAGTCCTTTCTGAGTAAGAAACTCAAGTCTGGGCCCAGCATTTCACATGTTTTGCTGTTACATCTAAATTATTTGTGATCTGTGGAATTTTTTTTTAACTTTATGAAAACTCCTTTGCTTTTGTCTAATTTTATCTCTTTAAGTGTCACTGTCCAGCATAGCATTAGTTGAAGTTATGTAAGTATACTGCAAATTGAAGTGCATAATTGCTACTGATAATGCAAGAATGATTCCTACAGTTCATAATTAACAGTATATAATGTTCTGTGCATGGGTTGGATCTGTCCCTTTTAACTTTTCCTTTCCAATTCTTTCCAATCCCTGGTCTTGCCGCATCACAGCCTTTATGAATGCACTGGTTTCGCTGGAGTCTAGTCCATTGTTCCTTTTGTTTTTCAGACCAGTAAAAATGGGAAGTACTGGATTCTGGTTTCCTCCAAGAAGAGTCAGCGGAACTGGTTAAGACCAAAATCTGAGGACTTTAGTGGGCAAACATCAGGTGTGCATTGAACAGAGGCTGCTTTAATCCTGCTTTAAGTATATAATTCTTTAAAAATAGTATTATATATAAGCTTTTGTGTAATGTGTTTGTTATATTTGATACTGCATATAATCATTCATCCTGCAGTTGAGAAAGTACCAGTAAGAATGTGGATTTTAAGTGATAATATGTTGAGACACAAGCAGGCAATTTTACTCATAAAATTCTTTCAGCTGGTCTTTGGAAAAATTAATATTTGAGGATCAGTGGTTTTTTTAAGTTTTATCTCCATTGCTCAGTCTATATATCCACACCCCCAAAAAAGGAAAACAAGTGGTTATTTGCTATTCAGAGATCAATACTGATGTTCTTAATTGCCTCACCTATTGAGAAGTGATACTGAGATAATAGTGCATACGTGTTTTCTAATAAAATGCTGTCATTGTCAAAGATTGGATCCACACTATATTTGTTCTAATGATGCATTTTTAAGGACACTTAAACACAGTTCAAAGTCAGCTTAATTAGTTTTGATTGTAGAGGAACAAAACCCAAATTCTTCGTCCCTGTGAATGTTCTGACTGGTAAGGCAGCTAGATTACGTGAATTTTTGGAGAAGATAACAGTAATGTTATATTGGCCTGAATATAGGATGGTCTCCAGCCGGAGGTGTGATCTTTGCATTGAGAAAAAGAGTGAGAAGTTGCCACATGTTAATTTGTTAAGCTTAATATGCTGTTTCACAACAAATGCTGCTTCTGACATCACATCAGATTCTGCAGAGCACCCTTCTGCATGGCCTCATATCCTGCATCTGTCCAGCTTGATGCATGTTCAGTTGCTTCCCACCCACCCCAGTGTTACCAGCTCACCCCTGTCCTCACGTCCTTAGATATTCCCAATGCCTATGCAGCACTCCCTGAGCCTCCCTAGCCCTACACCCCCATTTGGGTTCTGTCCACTCTCCCTCCCTGTGGTGGCTCATCCTCTTTCCCTGTATCTTTCCTGCTGTCACCGCTTCTCTTGTCACTGTCTGGGCACAGAGTCCACTTGCTGCTGAGCTCTGGAGCCACCATGGCTGAAGTAGTGCCACTCTCATGCAGCAGACTGTGGAGGCTGTTCCCTTGCCTTTTCTGCTGATCCTGCCTGCCCTGTCTCAGGCTAGGTATGGATTTGGCAGGGGGGCCAGAGGGGCTGGATCCTTTGTAACCCCTTGGGGCAGTAAGTGTGCCCTGGCCATGCGGTGAGGGCTGTGACTGCTGTGCTCTCAGCTCTGTGTGGTGGGTCTCATGCAGGTTCCTGTGTGGTATAAAAGTACTCTATGCAATTGTAGGTCAGGTTGGATTTTTTTCTCCCTCCTGAACTTCATTTGTCAAGAGAGATTAGACTAAAGCAAAATTTCATTCTACATTCAGGCCAATATGCATTGAAGACCAGTGTGTTCATTAACAGAAGAAGGAAAATAATTTTATTACCAGATTCTGATTAAAGCCTATATTAAAGAAAAAACACCTTTCAATCCACAGATATATCACAACTTTGATGTTAGTCAGACTCTCCTTTTGATTACATTGGTGGCTTCATTGAAGTCTTTGGAACTGGTCTTCACTTACTTTTATTGAAGAAAATTATTGCTCCTAGGTCTCCAAACAACTGTTCCTTGTGAACTAGAATTAGCGAACTAGATTGTTGATTATGAGACAGAAAGTAAAATTAAGCTGATACTTTGAAGAACTGTGCATTTCCCACTCATGGAACTGATGTCTTCAGGCTTCATCCCACGAGTGGGAATGAGTTTGAGACAAATCTGAAATCAAGTGCGTCCTTAAAGAAATGTCTTTTCTCCCACTAGGTAGCTTTAAAAGAAGTTAGTGTTTCCTTATGAAATGTAAAGGAATAAGGTGGTCTTGCAAAACTGCATGTTTAAAGGAGGTAGCATAGCTTAACCTGTCATTCAAGGACTTCAGGGTTGAAAGGAAGCAGATTTCCAGCTTGGTGTGCCAGTACTTCTCTCCTCCTCCAGAGACAAGGGAAAATGGGGAGGAGGAAGCAAAAGGCTTAGACAAAGACACACTCTGTGTATTTCAAATGGAGGTCTCAGTCTGAGGATTTCTTAAAATGCAGACGTTAAAGAGCACTTCCCCTTCTTCCTCTCCCTGCTTCTCCTGTCCTGCCATGCATTGAGGAAAACAGGCTTTCCTTCCTCCTTGCTTTCTTCTAGGACCATGCTGGGGCACTTGCAAGGACTGTGTAGTTTTCCCCTAGCACACCTGGATGCTGCTCTCTGCTCCTCTCTGGAGCAGTTGGCTCCCTCCATCTCTGCTGAGCCTCAGCAGAGCTGAGAGGACAGCTCAGGCAGGGACTCCCTCCCAGCTGCCCAGCCTCTCTCACTGCAGCAGGGCAGAGCCCGGTTTGTGTTCCAGGGAGGTGGCGCTGGGCTGGAGCAGCTGCAGCCTGGTGGTGCCTGCCCGGCTCCAGCTGCCCAGCTCCACCTGTCCCAGCAGCTGCGGCTTCCCGGCCCTGCTGCGGGGCTGTGGCTCTGCCTGGACACTGAGCCCAGCCCCAGCGCCTCTGCCCCCGGCACAGACCGGAGGGGACGGCAGCTGCCAGCCACCACACCGGGGCTGGGGGTGGGTGGTGGCACTGTCAAGGGAGAAATGCTAAATTCTGGGGCTTTCCAGCCCTGCCAAAGGCTTGCTTTGAGTGCTGTCCTGCTGTCCTCCTTGTCTCCGCTGCTGCAGACCTCAGGCTCCACCCTTCCCACAATGGATAGTGCAGGATTTTGGTATCTATAGTAGCAGTTGTGCTCCAAGGATGAAGTGAAGCTGTCAGCAATCCCTGACAAAGGAGGGCTGTTGAGTGCCCTGTGATGGCAGGTGCCCTGTTGCCACTATATGATACCAGATGAGGAATTTAAAGCTTCTCACCCACAAGTCAGACACAAGGATCACATCATGCACCTCCTGACAGTGAAAGCCTCCGGTTTAGTTCACATTTTGCTATGCCACAGGGGCAAGACTTGGAGCCTCCATCCTGAGCCAGCCTGAGTCTGAATGCTTACAGCCTTCCTGTCTCACAGGGTAGCGTGAGGAGCCTGGGGATCTCCAGCACTGGGCTGATAAAACCCTGATCTGTCTAATCTAACTCTAATCCATGGAACTTCTGCCATTCATAGATCAAGTCTCTTTTAGCAGAGGGCGAGTTTACAGGAGAATTTCACCTGCTGTTAGGCATCACTGGCAGTGCATGCATTTTGCTAGAGTTGATGTGCAGATGTGCAGTAATCGTGGGGAAGGAGGTACATCCTAAAGGGAACATGAGCTTTGCCCTCCATAGTGTCAGCATGGGTACTGCTGCGTTTTGGGCAGGTTTTCAAACATTTTGAGGCTTACAGACTTCCACTTTGATAGTTGTGTGTGTGTGTGTGCATATGTGTGGGGGGATGTCTGTGCAAACACCACAGGCACAGCTTAATTCCTCTGAAATCAGGAGCTGCCAAAAGGTGCCTGTGTAGGTAAGCTCTTTGCCTGATGCCTCCCTTAATTTGACAGAAACTTTGCTGTTCTCCATCAGTGCTTGAGGGGAAGGTTGTGAGGTGTGATTTCAGGGCATATGTGGATCTGTTCATCCTGAGCAATGCGTTTTAAGAGTTGCAGCAAAGAGTATAAAGAAACCTGTAGGTATTACATTAGACCAGCTGAACCTAACTTTATTTTTAAGTTTTATTCAGAAGCATCACATAGCAAGTAAACTTCAAAATCTAAGTTTAGTTACAAACTAGTTGTTTCTTATTTTTTTTTTCCAGTCCCCTTTTGCTTTCTTTTACGACCACATGAAACTTGAGAAGCCATCTAAAGCTAAATCATTTAGTGGAGTTGGGCAATACCCAAGTGTCCAACAAGAAGGCCTGGTTTAGGCTGCGATGGCCACTGTCATTCCTGGTGATTTGTCAGAAGTAAGAGATACCCAGAAAGTCCCTTCAGGGAAACGTAAGCGTGGTGAAACCAAACCAAGAAAAAACTTTCCTTGCCAACTGTGTGACAAGGCCTTTAACAGTGTTGAGAAATTAAAGGTTCACTCATACTCTCACACAGGAGAGAGGCCCTACAAGTGCACACAACAAGACTGCACCAAGGCCTTTGTTTCTAAGTACAAATTACTAAGGTATTAAACTCTATTTATCTTTCAGATTATATTATCTATTTTATGTTGGCCGTGTTAAGCCGTGTAAAAGTATATATTTCTGTACGCCTTCAGCTGATTGCAGAGAGGATGTGTTAATTAAAGTAGCCATTGGATTGTTTCTAGAATTCTAAATTACCTAAGTTTGCAAGCTAATGTCTTTGATTTTGTTTCTTAATTTGTTTTCTGCTTTTGTTTTCTGTTTGTTTGTTTTTGTTTTTGTTTTGTTTTGTTTTGTTTTTAATGAGCGTAGAATTTTCATTTGTATAAGGAATTGTCACAAGAAAAAGAGTATGGACTGAAAGTTCTTTGGCTATGGACTTTTACACGAGTACTTTCATACTTGCCCATATACCCCTGTTACAGTAGCTAAAACCCACCAAAACTAAAGTGTCAATTTAAGAGAAATGGCTCGCGTTTTGCTATATTTAAATTTGTCAAACTGTCTTTGTAGTGTCATGCTTTCAGTTAAAAGGTTCTGTTGCAAAGCAGCCCTTAGTGTAGTATTTAGCTGCCATTAAAAAATGAGCACGTGTGTTTTTTGATCAAAATAATTACTTACAGAATATATCTGTGTTTAAAGGCATATGGCTACTCATTCTCCTGAGAAAACCCACAAGTGTAATTATTGTGAGAAAATGTTTCACCGAAAAGATCACCTAAAGAATCACCTACATACACACAATCCCAACAAAGAGGCCTTTAAGTGTGAAGAATGTGGAAAGAACTACAATACCAAGCTTGGGTTCAAACGTCACCTGGCTTTGCATGCTGCAACAAGCGGTGACCTCACCTGTAAGGTATGTTTGCAGACTTTTGAAAGCACAGGAGTGCTGCTGGAGCACCTAAAAACTCATGCAGGCAAGTCATCGGGTGGAGTGAAGGAGAAAAAGCACCAGTGTGAACACTGTGACCGTCGGTTCTACACCCGAAAGGATGTCCGCAGACACATGGTAGTGCACACTGGAAGAAAGGACTTCCTCTGTCAGTACTGTGCACAGAGATTTGGGCGGAAGGACCACCTCACGCGCCACATGAAGAAAAGTCACAACCAAGAACTTTTGAAGGTCAAAACAGAGCCAATGGACCTTCTAGATCCCTTTACCTGCAATGTTTCTGTGCCTATTAAGGATGAGCTGCTTCCAGTGATGTCTTTACCTTCCAGTGAACTGACATCAAAGCCATTTACAAACACTTTGCAATTAAATCTCTACAACACTCAGATTCAGTCCATGCAGAGTTCTGCATCTGCACACCAAATGGTTGCCACATCGTTACCATTGGGAATGCCTTGTCCAATAGATATGGAGTCTGTCCACCCTTCTCACCAGCTATCGTTGAAATATCCGCTCGGTACTACCTCATACTCAATTTCTATGCCTGAAAAAGAACAGCCATTGAAAGGGGAAATCGAAAGTTACTTAATGGAGTTGCAAAGTGGTATGCCTTCTTCATCCCAGGATTCTCAAGCATCCTCATCAAAACTAGGGCTGGATCCACAAGTAGGGCCACTAGATGATGGGTCGGGGGAAGTTTCCCTTTCCAAGGGCTCCGTTCCTATTAGCGAACCTCTAAACGCCCCATCATTGGACTTTTCTCAGCTGTTCAACTTCATACCTGTAAATGGCCCTCCCTACAATCCTTCTGTTTCCGTGGGAAACCTCGGGATGAGTTACACGCAGGAGGAGGCACATTCTTCTATGACTCAACTTCCACCACAAACCCAGGATCCACAAGATCCTAGCAATAGTATAGGTCTTGGGTCTCTGCACTCGTTGTCAGCAGCTTTCACAAGCAGTCTAAGCACAACCACCACCCTACCACGATTTCATCAAGCTTTCCAATAGGATGTACAAAGCTGGCTTGTTAACTGTCTATTTGTAGAAATGCCTTAGGTGACCATTTTTAACTTAGTGCCTACTATAAGACATTATAAATTCTCTGCTTTTGTACAGTACCAATCTCATGAAGCCAGTAAGAAATTTAAATTAACTTTTTTTAAATGTTTTGAAAGTGTTTATTCTCAGCTGTGTTTACTTTGGTTTGTTGGTTTTTTTTACCAGTCTCATTGTATTGTTTTCATTTTCACTGCCAATTTACACATTTAAAATGTTCAGTAGAAAGTCATCCCAGGCAAACTCGCAACACTCATCCCGTTTTTAAAACTTTTTCAACCATACCAGCTATTCTGTTTTATTGATGTCAGTGGTAGAACTGCCACTTTTACCTTTTAATATATTTTACTATTTGCAAATAATCCATTTAAAATATGTATCACAAGGATTCCTGAGATTTGGGAAAAAAAATTCTCTGGTCTGTTTCCAAACAAATCCTCTTCCCAAATGGTGACACATCTGACCTGTTCTATAATGACAAATCTAAATTTTTAAAATAAATATAGAGTTCAGTTTTTTTCTGAAAACTTGTGTGTGTATATATAGAAGTCCATATATACACATGTACATATATATAGCATTTTGACTTGTATTGAAGTCATTATAAAAGTTGTTAAGAATTTTGCCATTTTCTGGCTTAAATTTTGGTGGCCTGTTATGGATAACAGAAGAAAAAAAAAATTAGTGTAATTCTCTACAATTAGGGCTGAACAGAATTTCGACAGAGAATCTCTGCTTGCCTAAATGACAGATGTTTCAAGTTGAATTTGAAACTGTGTTGTTGTGCTTTCGTGACTCTGGTATAGGGAAACAGGCAAAATTAATGGCTGATCTTGAAATATAAAAGCGTTGTAATGTAGTAATGCAAATATTTTGTCGCAGTTTTTGTTTTAATTCTTAACTTGCTGTTTTTTTTCTCTTTAGTAGCATAGAAAGAGTACTGCATAGGAACCTTCCAGTAGTGTGTTCACATTTGTAGGCGTCAGTCTTCTCCCCGCTGCCACCGCCAAAGGGTGGATCAAGTCCAGCCAGAAAGTGTGTACCTATTTTCAGTTCAAAACTAGCGTGCAGTCAGAAAGTGAATGTAAATTTGCAACTACCAGTTTGTTTTGTTTTTGTTTTGTTTTGTTTTTATTGGAGTGATCTTTTCAGTTGTGTTACATGGTGTGTTATGTCCTCCTAAGCAACAAGTTAGATGTTAATCACACTTTCTACACCTGGGTACTTGGTTAGGGACTTTTTGCCCATTGCCAAGATTTAAAGACAGGACTCTTAGGAGTGAAGTAAAAGCATATTGCTTACACCACTTTTTACCTAATGCAATATATTCTATTCCCCAACCCCTAATAACCAAAAGAGGAAAAAAAAAACCCTAAAGAAACAACCAGCCCTGTGATGCATAAAAGCAAACTAGATTTGCTGTAATTCAACAGTAACATTATTTTCCTTGTCATTTTTGTACGAGGAATTAAAAAATGGAAATTGAGTACATTAGTATCTCTCAAAAAATAATGAGGATTTATACAAGGTTTTAAGTGGTTAAACTAAGTATACTTCACAGAAACAAAAGTTGCTCCCATTAAGGAGCTCATGCTCCGGATATTTTATCAGTAGCTCCTACTGGTTTTTTTAATGCTAGGAGCAATATGCAGGTGTAGTTTTACTATTTTTACATATGTGTATTTAAATTTTATTACTGAAAAATAACATTTTTATAAATGTGTTTGTGTTCCAAAGGCATTAAAATAAGGATGTATTAATAAGGAAAATACCTTTTGAAATTCCACAAACTACTCCTAGATTTTGGGTTTAGGAGCACGTTGTCTCAAAGTGGACGTTTAGCTCTGCTTCACGACTGCTTCCTCTGGTTTCTGTGAAACAGATTGCTCGCTTGCTTACATCTTTAGTTGAATGATTTGTTCAATATTGCTTTTTTTCCATTCACCTTTCTAAAGGAAAGAAAAACACAGATGAACAGAGCACAAGCTGAATGCAACCGAATGTAACTCTAGTTTATATGAACGACCGTAACGCATCTAAGAAAAACTCGGGCTTGTTCTCAATCCTTTTAATCTGAGATGAAGATAAATGGACTTAATTCCTCCAGTGGGTTGTGTCCCGCGTGGAGCCGAGCATCTGCGACCCTCCCTGCAGCAGAGGAAAGCTGCGAGTGCTCGGCATCCTGCAGCAGCGTGGCCGGGCAGCGCTGCCCTCCCTGGGCAGCCTCTGGCACACAAATTTCCAGCCTGGAGCCACTTGTTATCAGCCCCAGCTGCTGAAAGATTGCATAAAAAACAAAACCCACAGACACTTTGCCAACACCCGTTTCTTAGTGCGTAGCCAGAACCCTCGCTACTTTGTGCCTTAGCTTCCTGAAAAGGGATTGACATTTCACTTGGAGTTAGATGTACATTTCACTTGAGCAATAGAGACCTCAGACAAGATATTGAACCTCATTCAGTCAGGGTTTCAGTGGGTGGCTGCACCCAGAGTGTTTGCAGCTGAACTAGGATGTAGGGTAACGTGGAAGCAGACTGACCCTTTAAGCAATACCAACACCACCAGAGTGCTTTTGAGCATCACTTAGGCAGAGTCAATATTGGCCACTACTAAACCATCAGTTTTTAAACCCCATTTTCTTGATTTCCCGTGGATTCTTGGTGGGAGGGGGGAGGGCTGGCTGATCATGCACCACTCTTTGTGCAACTTCTAAACTTCTAGTAAGGTTGTTTTGTTGTTGTTGGTTTTTTTTTTTTTTTAAATATATATATTTTTGTGTACTTGTTGCTTGTGCTTTATTTAGTAGTAAATTGTGGAATAGAGTGATTTATTGTTAATTTGGCAGTAGCGGTTTTTAAAAACCATATACTGACTGAAACATGAGCCAGAGCTGATTGCTTTATTAAGCTAATAATGAATGTTAAGAGTACATATTTTCAGGATCATTTGCCTAGTGAGCTAAACTTGTATTATAGGCCAATATTTTTTAAAATAAAGCTTGGTCAACCTCTATGTTACACATATTACAAGATATAGCACTTTCAAAAAGAAAACCTAAACCTTTTAAGAAAATTTCTTACAGGTTATGCTTTTTATTATAAAACCTTTTATTATAATTTGTTTCAAGTGCCATTAGATTACATATATGTAGGCCTTTGGTATAATGCTTTGTGTACAAAATGGTAGACATTGTAATTTTAAACAGGTACATTTTTACAGTGTTTTCTTATCAATTTGCTATATTGCACAGAACCAGTGTGTCTTTCTTAAGGGTTTTACAATGGTTTTTACTAGGTTTACATGTTTCAAACTACACTGTCTTCTACTGCCATTTTGAATACCAGTCAAAAACAATTAGGAGTTTGTCCTCACCATTTGCAAACTGTCTTCTGGAGTTCTTGATGGTAAACCTTGTCAAAAATATTTAACATGCAGTATTTGATACAGAATTTTTTTAATCATATCCTATCATTGCTATGCTGCTGTCTGAAGTTAACTTTGGGCCTGATCCTGCATCCGTAAATGCTATGGGGATCCTGCATCCTTTGTTATGTCTGTCTCATACACTGGTTTAGCAGCTTCTCCTGTATTCTTCTCAGTCTATAGATAAGCCTCTGAAATATATGTACTTATCTGGTATGTAGTAAACCATTATAGGCTTAGCTGCCCGTCCTGCTTCCCCCCAGTGTACAGTTTAAACCACAGCTTACTTAGCATCATGCTCAACTTACAAGTAATGCCACAGTAGTTCAAAATGTGTTTGGGTAGTCCCAAAGCTTTTATGCAATAAGGGTGTCTTACTTTTGTTGGAAGGCAGTGTCTTTTGATAACAGTTATCTAGCCCTGGAAGTGACACAGAACTATTGCTAATCATATGTAAACACTTTTCAGTATAAGCTTCAGTGGTACAGTTGAACCAGAGTGAATGTTTATCTCCTCAGAAACACTCCTGCAATATTGTTATATTGGATCATGCTGCTAATGTAACTTGGGATACAACTCCTGTCATGGTGCTACAAACCTCCCTGTCTCATTCAGATGTATTTTTACCCATAGAAAAAAAAGGACTATACTAGACCTATAGTTGTATGATATATTTTTATACTGTGACTTAATTTGTCATTAATGAACTTTGTGCAACACCACAATGTATTCATATGCACTTGCAAAAGTAAAATTTTGGACATGCAAATTTAAACGCTGACAAGCCCAGCTCTTGTTCACAAAAATAGGGGACTGCTAGTTAGTGTTAAATGTGGGCTTTTTATATGGTGTGGAGTGAAGAACATACTATATGTTACTAAAAGCCTTAGACAAAAACTGGGAAGAGTATATTGGTGAATGATGTCACACCCAAACCTGACTCGGATTGCTGAAATTATATTTTTAGCTAGTGGAAAAATTGTTTGGACTTGTATGCTAAAATGTTTTTAATGATAAAAGTTTTGAGTCGAAAAAAAAATAGAGAAAAAAAATACAGAAAACCCTGCATTCCAGACTGAATTTGTATATGTTTCTTGCATTTAAAATTTGCTATCCTGTGATATGGGAAATTGAGTTGCTTATCATGTATATGTACTTTAAAATGTATTCACAAACTACTGTTGTATTTGTATAAAATATAGACAAAAAGATTGCATATATATTTTTGTGTATAAGCTCTGTAAAATAGCAATCACGTTATGAAGCTGCAGCAGAACTTCATTTTAAACATTCACATCCAAAGAAACAGACTATTTATTGTCCACATACCCTGATTATAAAATATACCTTGCTGCTATTAAACAATAGTGCTGCAGCTTCTTGTGGCCTACAGTGTTATGTTTGCTGTACAAAAATATGTGAACTCCACAAAATATATCAATAAAATTACAGAATGGTTTTAGTTAATGAATAACTTATGCCTGGCATTTCAATAGATAATCTTGATCTGCATGTTTGGGATTGCAAGTAGTTATGGAGTACATCCAGTTTTGCTGGGTGTAGTTTGCAAAGGCATAACTGTCTTTATAATTTATGACTGGTAAAATGTCAGTTTTTCAGAAAATCTTAAGGCATAAATATCTGCATTTCATGATTTCACCAAGAAACAAATGGGATGGTGCTTCTGTGTCTGTGACAAGTCAAGTCTGAACTGAAGGAAGCAATTGAGTTTGCCATCAAATTGCACTTGGAAGCAGTGTGAGACACTGGAAGGTAAGTATGGGGTATCCATAGTGGGACCATTCCTTTGGGACACATAGGCAAGTGATTCCCCATCATTTCAGATTAATGCAAGTCCCGTACATCATTTTTTGTAGTTTGCAGGACAAGCTTTAAGGGCGTGGCATGTGCTAGACACATTATGTGGTGTGTCTCTCTTCTCTGAGGAGAAACAGTTGCTTTGGTCCCATAGATGTCCGTCTGGCCGTGGCGCTGACTCCTGAAGAAGCCAGGCTAATGCCTGGGGAAGAGGTGCCTCACAGCCAGACAAGCAGCTTGCCTGCACACGACTGCAGAAGGTTACCTCTGCTCATTCCGTGCAGGTGTTCCCTAGCATAGCCTGTTTCCCAGGAAAGTAAAAGACTAGCATTTCACATTTCATTGCTTTTCGGAACATACTTTGTTAACATCCTTAGCATTGTCTGTGTTTCCCTGCTTTTGAGTTCCTCTGTTTTCCAAATCTTGGCTTTTTAGCTTCCTTGCTGTAACCCAGTTTGAGAGAAATGTTTGTTAGAGAGAGCTGTTGGCTTTCGCCTTCTCCACATGCAGACATCTTTCTTGTGATCCCCACCCCATTCCTCTGAGCTGACTTACCACTTCTGTGCCACAGGTTTCTTGCTTGTTTGAGAGGGTTGGCCTTGTTATATTGAGAGTCAAAAGCTCAACACATGCTCGGTGATATGAAATACTCTGCAAAACAATTTATAACCACCCACCAACACATACCCCACACATACCCCCTCGAGAGAAAACCACCCCCATTCACTGTGTTGCTGTCCTAGCTGGTCTCACCCACTGTTACTGATTTATCATCTCCTCCTTCCAAGCAGATAGCCTCTAGAAATTCCATCAGCCTCTGCAATAATTAGAGTGGGATTACACAAATGACATCTGTGTGTTACACAGAGATCTCTTGGTGCAGTTCCTTGTTAAATTCAGAGCCACAGACATCTTCCCTTCTCTGTCTACTGTAACCACCTCTCTCCAAAACTTGCATAAGAAAGTACAGAGAAATGGTTCTGTAGTATCCTCTGTACCTGGTCTCGCTGTCCTCCAGGAGTGGAAGAGGAAGGCTATTCTGGTTTTCCCCTTCACTTTCCCTCATTCTTCACACCTTCTTTTTCTTTCCACATACAAGCATGCCTTAGGATGAAAAATGTTTTTTGACAGAGAAATCCAGAACTGATGCAGAGCTACTGCTGGATGAGCAAGAACTGAGCAGGTACATGCTGTTGGTTTCCCTGTCTTGCAAATCAAAACATTCTATAAAATTGGATAGAAATTAAGTTTTCCAAAGTGGGAGCTGCCATAGTTCACACAGCAAGGATTGGTGATCACAAACAGGCAGCAAGTGGGACAGCAAGATAAACTCTGCTACAAAATTTAATCTGTACTTAATAGTTTGAGAAGTATATTGGAAGATTAACTGGTGCTTATCAGTGTGAGCTGGGGCCTTTAGCAAATAAACAGCAACACTGTATTTGTGTTTTGAACACTGGAGATAATGGTGTTGAAAATGATAGACCCCAGCAATAGTGTGAAGTTTCAAGTTCCTGCTCATGTGCTACATCCCAGGTAATTCAGTATGAACTGTCTCTACTCCTAATAAAGGTTTAACAGCTTGCCTGGTATTTTTCTAAAATTTTATTTATTTATTTATTTATTATAATGGTCTGCATGTCCTCAAGTAATGAACATTGTCAGAGAGATAAGTGTTTGTAAAAAATATAAGGAACAATTTTGTTCTTCATTGTCATTGTCATCACTCAGCCTTGTCTCATTTGGGGATATGTGTATCACAAGAGCACCAGCTACAAAGCTAGTTTACCTCAGAGGGGACCAAAGAGACATCAGCTGTCAGCTGAGCTCTGGAAACAGGCCTGTGGTAATGCCTGCTGTGGCTGAGCTGGAAATCATTTGAATTGATCCCTTGATAGTTTACCCATGGGGCTGATTCTCACTGTTGCACTGAACTGCCATGTACAAAGAAGAATGGTTGTGTCACTTTCATATGTCAGATCTCTGCTTGATGTGTGTTAAGCGGTGCAGAAAACCTGAAGAGTCAGTTTCTAAAAATCAGTACATTGCTTAAACTCTGGTGAATGTTTGTGTGCACATGTATGTATGCATGCATGCATGCGAGGGAGAGTAATCCAAGCTGGAAAAGTTGATAAATTAGTTTTGTTTTTTTACATTTTGGTTTCTTCCAAAATGTTTGAAGTGTTTGTGTTTTACAAGTCCAGAGTGAATCATGTTGTTTGTTAAGATATCCCCAAGTTAACACAGTCTGTGCAGGCAAGCTGGAAGAGCTTCTTCCAATTACTTGATTAATCTATGAGAGACAGCAGTTTATCTAAAGGGTGCACAGACTCCAGTGAGGAAGGTGTTTGTCAGCTGTCCTTGTGTAGTCCTAGATACAGTTTCAGCAGAAAAGTTCTATAGGCTGTGCCTCTGAAATTAGGCTCGACTCTGGCTTACTGGCTTTTGGGTTAAATTGTTACACGCATGATCATAGGTAAATCCTTCAATTTCCTTCACAAGTACTTTCATTGAAAATAAAAATAAAATAAAGGCTTTGTATAGTTTAGGGGCATGCCATAAGTGAGCAACATCTGAGCTGTAACATAAGACTATCAAACATTCATGACAAACAAACACAGACTAAAGTCCCAAACTTTCTGAAGTCTCCCCTGAAAATTGTTCCCTTTTATTTTGTCAGTATTTGACTTCTTACACCAATGAAGTATTACAGGGTTGCCCCATAGTTAATATGCTCTGTTCAGTTTGGGCTGAAGTCAGCAGTATTTTTACAAGAAGCTTCTGCTTACACACTGAAAGCCTTGCAATAATGTACTTGCATTGTATGACCCATTTTAATGTTGGGCTTAAAACACTTCAGCTTAAGGCAACCTCTGAGAATTTGCTGTGCTCCATCAGAGTAGCCAGGCCACCACTTCAGAGCCACCAAATATAGCTGATTCTCTTGCCTCTTCTGCTCTACAACTCTCTGAAGAGGTGGTGTTTGCAGGAAGGCACCACATTTGCTAGGGCAGTGTATTTAATGTACATCACAGAGCTGGGCGGGATCTGTGTTAATGGGGTTGTTCAAGCTGCTGGGCGAGACTCACCCCTTTGTGCCCCAGTCTAGGTATCAGCACTAAATCCATGTACCTGGCAATGCAGCAGCCTCCCAACACTAGACTTAGCACTAACATTACCCCCTGGGTCCTTTGCTGTACATGATTAATTTTTCTCATTAAGCATTGAAACTGTTTCCTAGTCCTAAAGCTACAAGTCTTAAATGACCCAGCAAAGTCAGCTTTGCTCCAGGGGCAAGACTGCAAAACCAGTCTTGGACAATTTGGCTGAAAATACTGCTTAAGTTGCCTGCCATGTGACAGCAGTCAACCTGCCAGGATAGGCATCCATCTTTGCATGGCCAGAAAATACTGCTGTGGGTGAGAGCCTGTAGTTTACACTTCATTGTCTTTATCCCCAAGTTTGGATTCTTTTAGCTTGTCACAAGATGCTTTTTTGAAATTATATTAATCTACAGCAGCAGGTCTCAGATTGTTATCCCTGGTCCACCTTGGTCACTGAGACCCCTGTAAATTAACTGTGAAGCCTCACCTGCCTTTCTGGTGCCTTGAGTTAAAACCTCAGTGTGTTCAGGTAAGGAGTGCCTTTGCTTCATGCTCTTGAACACATGGAGGAACCTTAGTGTGAAGGAAAAAAAGCATCAAACAGCTGTTTGGCAATATGTGTTTGAAACTTGATCTTATTATTTATAAACTAGGGTTTAACCTTTTAAAATGTTTATTATTATTATGTCTCAGCAGTGGAACAGCATCATAGTTCTTGCAGATGTATTTTTTTCTGTGCATTTGGGTTTACCTTTCACTCCTTTAATGAAAACTTGTTTGTATTTGTGGTTCCAGTGTGTCATTTGTCTCACCAAAAAATGTCCAACTCTGAAACATGAACTGGATTATTTTCTGGCTTGTTCTTGTAGCAAAAAAAAAAAAAAAAAAAAAAAAAAAAAAAAAAAAAAAAAAAAAAAAAAACAGGGTTATCAGTGGCCTATCTTCGGAGCAAGCCTCTGTGGGGACTAGCTCCAGACAATGCTATCACTTACACCTGTGCAATTGATCATATCAGAATCCCTTTCAGGCAACTCTGAATATCATTTGAGGTCTATGAGGTGTGACCAGAAGCAACACTCGGACTATGAAACTCTGTGCATGAGGAGAATGTAGTTCAGCATCAAATCCTAAAAAACTGGGATTAGAGGGACTAGCAGTAAAAGGAGAAAAAAGAAAACTCTCGGTTTCAAACAGAGAAGAAAACCCCTCAGAAGTCACTAAGCCACAGGCTATGGAACTGTCTTGCTTGGAGTAGGACTGTAATTTAAGTACTGGAGAGCTACATTTGGCTCCTTTAGCAAGGTTACAAAGTAACCCAGTAGAAACACAATGTGTTGAAACACAACACCTCTGTATTGTAAGGCAGTTTTCAGAAGCCTCTGGATAGCCAAGCCTTCAAGGGATTGTTACATGGTACAACCACCAAATGTACAAAGAGATAATCATTGAGGAGAAGTGTATAACTATACACTCCTAAACTCTCTGTAGTCAGTTCCAATCTCCAGCTCTGTCCTTCTCCTGTTTTAGACAAAACTGGCTATTAACCACGAGAGTGATGCACCTTGATGAAAACAAAACTGGTGTTTGGTACATGCCCTGTGTTGTGCTGTGTTATATCCATGCCAGCCCTCTAAGGCCCCTGGTATCAGGGCTGACTTCTCCTGTCCAGTGACCAAACAAACAGCAGCAGTAACTAAGAACAAAGGCAAGCAAAGAGTTCCTGTATTCCTAATATGCAAGTGAAATATGAATGGGGAAACTGAGTGAGATTCTGTATTCCTTCTCATCCAGGAGCACAGACTAGGCTGGGCAGCTGGTGCAGCATTGGATGCACAGGTATGTCTTACTTGCAGAAATACAACACACAAGCTTGGAACAAAACCATTGCTGCTGCAGTTTATTGTAGCTGTGACATATTGCAGCCCACAGGACACAGACTGTGTGCTTCCCTCCTGTCACTTGTAAAAGTTCCTATTGCAATCTGTACTGATGGCTGCCATGGCAGGGCAAAACAGAAAGATTTCTGACAGAATAGGGTAACAAGAAAATTACCTGAAACAGTAGCAAAAGGACAGCTGACAGATGTGGACATGGAGTTTGGAAATAATAATATGGAAGGTGTGATACATCCTTTTGGATTATTTCAATCAAAGAAATTTGAAAACAGCCCTAATCCTATTTTATGAACATAGATTTTATTGCTGTTTTATAGCATTCACAATCATCAGATAGGCTGCTATAGTTGTTAGCTTAACAGGTCTGTGCTCAGCCTTTTCATCCACACATCCTTCTACTTGTGCCTCCCTACACCAAACTTTCCCTTTGAACTTCACTGCCTGCCACCATAACCTGGTGAAAACAGGCTTGGAGAATTCAGAGCAGAAATGTCTTTCTGGTGCTTTTATAAACTATGTTGCACAGAAGCCCGCTGAAGAATTGGAGCCCTACTAGCACTCAGAAAACAGGCATAAAAATCTTTTCTGTCTCTTATGTAGCTTCATCCACTTTCTGCAGTTTTTCATTTCCATCACAGCTCAGCTGCCTAGAAGACATTCTCTGCAAAGATTGGAAATCAAGACTTCTACATACAAGCTTACATCGTAGTGGTGCTGAAGAAAGGAAAGTTAATACCTGTTGTCTCCAAGGCTTATTTCACTGCATATTTAAAATGACACTAAAGATCCTCTGATCCTCCCCCATCCCCAAAGCATCCCTGTGTACCTGATGATGAGCCAGAGAAATGTCCCCAAGCAGGGGTAGCAGTAGGGTATTACATGGGCTCATGCTCTGCAATGGGAAGCTCATGGGATGTGGTAGCACCTGAGGGTCCAGGGGCCTCTTGCACTTCTGGGAGGGGCCAGGAAAGAGGAGCCTTGTGCTGTCGGGCAGCCCCATCTGCAGGAATTGTCCCATCCACTGCCCTTGCAAGGTCTCTTGGCATCCCTTAGTCTTTGCACTCTCATTTGTTAACAATTCCTATTAGCACCTATCTATTAATTTATCTTCACCAGCCTGTCTGATTCACACTGCCAGATGAGAACCCAAATTCTCCGTTCCCATTCATCTGTGGTCCAAGTTTGCTTCCCTGTGAATTGCTGCAGCAAATTTCTCCTGATTGTCCTAAATTTCAGTACTGGGGAAGATCTTCATCACTGATTCACTGAGAAGTGATGTCTTTGAGACCCTCTGGTCGAGCTGACCTAGAGTTCAGAGAGGGTCAGAAGATGACGTTGGGATATCAGGTTTGTGTGTTAAGGTGAACAACTGAACCCATCTCAAAGTGGAGAACACTCCAGTTCTGCACATGGTCTTACTACCCTCGAACCCCCCTCAGCAGCCTGTGCTGCATTTTACTCATCCAGAGAAGAAAAAAAGAAAAAAACAAACAAAAAAAAAAAAACCAACAAAAATGAAAAGAAAACACCGGGAAACCCCTGCAGGAACTGTCTGCAGAGTCAATGCTGCCCAGAGATAAACCCTGGAGAAAAAGTCACTGTCAGTCTGAAGCCCCATAGCAGAATCTGTACTGAAAAATCTGACATTCAGAGGAAGGTTCTGAAGAGTGAAGAGGTAGGAAATAGCTTCCAAGTTTTCCAAGATATTTGTCAACCTGTACAGAAAGATATTGGAATATTCAAAAATCCTTAACTGTATAGATCCCATAAGGGTGTTCTGCTACAGTACAGCAGGTGCCAAACTCTATGGCAGTTTGCATGAGCACTGTAAATATGTGAGAGGGTCAAAATTCCAAAAAGCCCTTTAAAAACCACATGGACCACTAACGCAAAATTATGTTTCTTTGATTTCTGCCAGAACAGCTCTGTAAATTCAGCAATAATTTTTCTAAGAAGGATCCAGAAATAAAATACACACCTGTAGTACTGCATGGGGTGTGACAGGAAGATGACCAAATATTTATGTGTAATTCTAGTTACTGTATCCAAAGGATGATACAGAACAATAATTTGTCTTTATGCTGCCATTAAGATTATGGTCCTGCATGGGCAAAGCTGAGCACCCAAACCAGTCCCCTTGTCCCAGTCAGGTTGAAGTAGTAGGTTCCAACAAACACACTTTTATATTTATGCCTGCCATAGCATCATCAAACATTAGCAGTCACTTCAGCTGCTTCACTGACAAAGACTTTGAGCTGTTTAATGCACCTGATGCTGATCATTACTGCCTGGAGCCATGCTGAAATGCATTCACCAGTCACTGCTTTATTTACTCCTGGGGCATTTTGCTAGAGGCATTCAATGGGCAGAACATATTTCTTTTTCTTTTGAGATTAGAAATGATGTGATATACTTATGAGTTAATAATGTTTTTAGCTTTAAATCCGTTTGCCTTGACTTTCTAGAGAATTGCTTCAGGGCTGGAGAAGAATGTTTCCAGGTGAACCTGATTTGGTTCTGACAGCTGTGACAGATGCAGCTCATTTAGGGGAGGGAGGGGAAATGGTGAAGGGAGGATAAAAGGCTTTGGAAGCCCATTTAGAGTCCTTTCTATCAGGGAAGTTTTCTGGTCTTCTGTCTTAGTAGCTGCCTGTTGTTTCCTCCTTCGTATTATGCCATCACCTATTCCTCTTAATTGCTTCCTTTCTTTTGAGTATTCCCCCTCCGCAGATTTGCGCCCCTGCAGCAGCCCTTTAGTTATCCTTGGCAAGGACAGCAAATGCTTTCTGGGGGGAGCTTCTTCAGCCAGGACTCATCGCTTGCCTCCACGCCTGTCCTGGTGCTGCATTGACTGGGAGCAGCTCTGCCTCCTGCAGCCCCTAGGATCTGGGGGCTTTGGCTCTGTCTACAAAGCCACCTACCATGGTGCAACAGTGGCTGTGAAGCAGGTGAAGAAGAGCAGCAAAAACCGGCTGGCATCTCGGCAGAGCTTCTGGGCTGAGCTGAACGTGGCCCAGCTCCAGCACGACAATGTGGTACGTGTGGTGGCTGCCAGCACGTGTGCCCCAGCCAGCGAGAACAGCCTGGGCACCATCATCATGGAGTACGTGGGTAACATCACTCTGCACCATGTAATTTATGGCACCGGGGATGCATGGAGGCAGGGGGAGGATGATGAAGGAGGATGTGGAAGGAAGGCCCTGAGCATGGAAGAGGCTGTGTGCTATTCTTGTGACATCATGACAGGCTTAGCCTTTCTGCACTCACAGGACGTTGTGCACTTGGACCTGAAGCCTGCAAACATTTTCATCACTGAGCAGGGAGTGTGCAAGATTGGAGACTTTGGGTGCTCCCAGAAACTGGAGAAGGGCTTGTCCCATAGCACCCACATTTGCCAGCAGGGGGGCACGTACACACACCGTGCCCCCGAGCTCCTCAAGGGGGAGAGGGTGACTGCCAAGGCAGACATCTACTCGTTTGCCATCACCCTGTGGCAGATGGTGATGCGGGAGCAGCCGTACCTGGGCGAGCGGCAGCACGTGCTCTACGCCGTGGTGGCCTACACGCTGCGCCCTTCGCTGGCCGCCGAGGTGTTCCACCAGCCGCCCGTGGGCCGCACGCTGCACAGCATCATCAGCTGCTGCTGGCAGCCCAGCGTGGAGGAGCGCCCGAGTGCAGAGCAGCTGCTTCCCAGCCTCAGGGCCCTCAAGCAGAGCCTCTAGGCAGCTCGGGACTCCTTATATTCCTCCCTCCACCCTTCCTCTGGGTATAATTACTTTAGCCTCTGTGTGAGCTAAAGGCTTTGTTGCTGTTTTTTATACTTGGGGAAAAAAAAAAAAAAGAATCCAAACTGTTTTGATATAAGAACATTAAAAAGAAAGATATTTAACGAAACTGTGGGGTTTTACCCTGGAAGGGGATAGAGGCAAAGATGAATATGTTGGCAGACATGACTTTTTCTGGTTGATGTGTTGTGTGCTGCCTTGCTTACTAGGAAATGTGATGTGCAGAAAAATTGTAGGTTGTGAGTGATGTACAAAGAAGGGTCTGCTTTTGGAAGGTTCTTTATATATAATACCTTTTGGTATTTTTAAAATCTCAAATATGAGTAGTTCTTGACACCAGCTAGGGTAGTGCATTTGAGCTTTTCCTCTTCATTTACCAAGGAATGAGTAGGTATCACAAATCAATGAATGCAGAAAAATAGATAGCGTGTCTGTGGTCTATTTAACTTGTTCTTAGATGTAATTAATTGCAGTAAAAATTCTGCTTCTGATATGGAAAATGTGAACTACTCACATACTCCTTGAAATAAAGAACCTTTTTGTGACTCTAAGGCTGCTAAGAGTTAGGAAGATGCATTAACAACCTGTCCTTTTTATAAGACTTCCCTGCTACCAGGTGTGTTAGTTACACAGTAGTTAGCTACTAGCAAGTTACTACTTGCTAGTTGGAACATTGTAAACTTTGATGTCTTAGATTTTGTGCAGAATAGAGCTTTTAAATATGGGGGAAAAGAATAGTAAAGTGAGGATTATTTTACTTTATAAAGTAAAATGGCTCAGCGTTGGACAAGATGCTGGAAGTACTTAAAAGGAAGTTTGCTTACAGCAGTAATAATGTTCCTGTGCTGGTGCTCAAAGCATACACTATTGAACTATCCTCTGCACTGCTTATGTCTTATCTGCTATCTTTCTTAATCTGGTTGTAGTGTGTCTGGGAAAGGAAGTGCTGTAGGCAACGCTGAAGACAAAAACCTCTGATCCCTGACTTATCAGAACAGATAATTGTACATCTGAGCCCTTATCTGGAACTGCCTGCTGTAGCTGATATTGCCATTCTGTTCCAAGCCTCTGCTCCTTTTTAAGACAGGAGAAAGAGTGATGTTTCAGTCAAATTGTTTTTCTTCTTTACCCTTCCTCCCCCTTGCTTCCATTCTGGAAAAAAAAAAATCCCAAAGGAATTGAGCCAGTTTCCTGATTTCTGACACACATCTGTTCTTAGCCCCGTGAAATCCTGGAAATGAGCAACTATGTGAATTTGAGATGATTCTGTAGGTCTTTATGGTATTTGGGTTGGTAATTGAAATTAATGGTTTATACAGCATATCTAAGCTTAACTATTTCTTGGTCTTCTGTCCCCCTTAAGTGGAAATAGAAAATGATGGCTGGAATAAAAAACACTGAAGTAAATTCTGGAAAAAAGTTTCCCATGTTTCTCTGTCAAAATAGTTATGCTATAGAATATATTCTATGCTACAGAACAAGAACTTTTTTTTGTGAACATTGTATAACTTACTTAATAAAGAAGTCGTTTTATAGGCGTTATCATAGTAAGTCAGTTAACTTTTGATATTATTAGCTGAGGGCATACAAGATAAAATTTTAGATAAAGCCATTGCTGTGCCTCACCTCAACATCAAGCCTTAAATAAAAATGTTTCTGCAGGTTTCAAAAGAATAAAAAATGAAATAAAGTTTTTTTTAGTAGTTCCTAAATGCTTGTGCTGTATTTATTTTGCTAGTCTAGGAAGCTTGCTGCTTATACTGCAAGAAACCTGTGATTTTTTTGCTTAATGATACTTTAGCATCAACAAGTGCTACTTGAGCCTCTGTGAAAAATCAAGCACCCTTCAAATCCTCTGTTGTACTTGACAGAAGGATACTGAATGGCCAAGATCTACTCTTGAAGTATAATCAGCTCTGCAGATGTTTCTGTCAATTTTATGGGGTTCTTTTTTGATAGTGGGAGAGAGAACTCTGCACAGCACTCAAGATGTACACTATACTCTGCTGTCGTAATGATGGTCTCTTTTCTATTAACTTCAAAGGTTTGGTTTTTTTTATTTTGATTGCTAATGAGCTCTGAGTTATTACTAATTGAGAAATATCTCAAGTCTAACAGCTCAGAATCTTTGGTTCTGTGCGATGATGATAATTTTGCCTATTCATCTCGCTTTATGCTAATATACATTGAATTTCTTTCTGCCAGTTTGTACTTGGCCCTTGCAATTAAGTAACACCACCATCAGCAAATTTGTTTGTCTTCTGGCTCCCCTTCTTGCACTTCATCTGTGGATGTGCTGGGAAGCAGAGGATGCCCTGAAACACCAGTGGACACTTTCTCCTGCTGAGAGAACTGACAGTTTCACCCCCTGTGCCTGTCTTTTGACTTATCCAACCCCAGGTTTTCTCTCCTAAATGTGGCTGCTTATTACCTTTCAAATGTTGTAGCGAAGGATTTTTCAAATACCTTTGGAAACCCTAAGGGAACATATCAATCAGAGCCTTATCAACATGCTGTCAGTGTTCCTAAAGAATTCCAATACAATCCAACACAACTGTGAAGTGCAATTCTTCCAGTGAAAGCAATATTGGCTCCTTCCAAACAAATCATGTCCATGTATCTGTTATTTCAAATCTGCTAATGTATCTTGTACAGATGTCACTCATGTGATTAGGAAATTTATTTTTAAGGACTTCCCCAGGATATGATCCTGGAGAGAAGAAGGGCAAAAAACACCTGATTGATTTTCAAGGATTGCCTTCTCCAAGCTCAAGACTGGTCCATCCCCGTGAGCAGGAAATCAGGTAAAGGTGACAGGATGCCTCCAAGGATAAAAAAGGAGCTCCTGATAAAACTCAAGCATAAATAATAAATATGAAGGAGTTAGAGACCAGTGTGGGGTCTGAAGCAAGGAAGATTTACTTTTGGTAAAGACAGATCAAGTTAGGGAACACTGAAACAAGCAAGGCATATGGAAGTTCATAGGCTCTGATGGGATGCATTCACAAATGCTGAGAGAGCTTGCCAATGTCACTGCCAGGCAACTCTTGGCTGTCTTTGGAAAGTCATGGTGCTCGGGAGAGAATTCTGAGGTCTGAAAGAAAACAAATATAACTCCTTTCTGCAAGATGGCCAAAAAGGAGGATCTAGAAAATTAAAACCAGTCAACCTCTTCTAAATACCTGGAAAATTGGTGGAACAAATAACTCTGGAAATCATTGGTAAACATATGAAGGATAAAAAGGTGATTGGGATAGTCATCAGGGCTTTAGGAAGAGGAAATCAAACTTTAGCCTTTTGGTATGGGATTACTGGCTGCTGGAGGGCAGTGGTGGCTGCTCATCATGACCTTAGGGAGGTTTTCAGCACTGTTTGCCATTGCATCCTCATAGAGAAACTGATGAAGTACTGACTGTGTACTGGAAACTGAAAATTAGCTGAGCTACTGGGCT
Organism: Cichladusa arquata; assembly: GCA_026413545.1. Classification (NCBI taxonomy): domain Eukaryota; kingdom Metazoa; phylum Chordata; class Aves; order Passeriformes; family Muscicapidae; genus Cichladusa; species Cichladusa arquata. Next base: position 112,173,723 of record JAOTQP010001286.1, on the reverse strand, counting down.
CAAAAGGTTGTGATCAGTGACACAAAGTCCGGTGGGAGACCAGTCACCAGTGGTGTACCCCAGAGATCAGCACCGGGCTCAGTGCAGGCTAACAGCTCCATTAAAGGCTCGGAGGATGGGATGGAGCACCCTCTGCTAGTGTGCAGGAGATACAGAACTGGATGGAGCAGTCGGTATCTTGGATGGTTGTGCTGGCGTTCAGAGACAATACCGAGCTGGAGAAACCTGCTGCTGCAGTGTCTGGCGCGGGGTGCTGGATAACCCCGGGCGCCAGGGCGCAGCCGGGGCCAGCCGCTTGGGAAGGAGTTCTGCAGGAAGGACCCGAGCTGCGGGCAGACACCAAGCTGAACATGAGCAAGCGATGCACCCTTGCGGCAAAGGCGGCCAACAGCATCTGGGGTGCGCTCCAAAGACTGCCGCCAGCTCTTGCAGAGGAGATTGTTATTCCCCGGTGTTCACTCTGCCCTGGTGAGACACATCTGGGGCAACGTGGTGGCCTCAGGACTCTGCCAGAACAAGAAAGTCACGGATGTGCTGGACCAGGAGCGCAGCAAAGGGCCACTAAGTTGATCACAGGATTGGAATTTCTGCAGGTGAGAAACTGAGAGATGGAACCGTTCAGTCTGAAAAAAAGAAGGCTCAGGGGGATCTTACCAGATTGTAGAAATACTGATGGGAGACAGTAAAGATGGAGCCAGTGTCTTCTCAATGCTGCTCAGTGGCAGGACTAGATGTAATGGACACAAACGGAAGGACAGGAAACCCGATTTAAATGCAAGAGAAAATATTTTTACTGTGAAAATGGTCAAACACTGGAGCAGGTTGTTCAGGAGGGTTAAGGAGTCTTCATCCTTGGAGACACTCAGAACCCAAGTTGACATGGTACTGAACAAGCTGCTATAGTTGACCCTATTCTGGAAGGGGTTGGACTAGACAGTCACCAGAGATCACTTCTAACCACAGAAGTTCTGCAATTATAATAACATTTACAGATGTTTGAATTTCAGACATCTCCTGAGTTCTCCTACAAAAATCCTTCTAGCTTGAGCCTATTTTATGTTTCCTTCAAGGATAATGTACATGCAAGGATCACTCTGCTTCTTTGCAATGGCTTTGTTATCTTGGGGGTGAAACAGGTTAAAATGTTTAGGTGGGGAATTCTTGATCTTGTTTTCAGGGGGGTTGTTTGTTTTGTTTTGTTTTTCTTTTAAAAACCTGATATCAATAGATCTGCCAGAGAGTGTTGGCAGATTTCTTATTCTTGATACTCTGAAAATAAAAAATTATGGAGTTTATGTTAGTTCCTTGAAGGTTTTTTTTCCCTCTATTTTTTATATGTAATCCACCAGACTTTTATCCTTTTTGTCTTCTTCATCTGGACCCAGCTTCAGGTTTTTAAAAGATTCTTTCCTGCTTCTAAAGCTGGAATGAGCTAATGAGTGTAGCTGCACTTTGCTCTTCACTTTGTCACACTTGCATACCCCCAAATAAAGTGTTGGTAGAAGGCACACGATGCTAGCAGAGCAGTTGTAGACAATTATGTCACAACTCTAAGGGAATTCTGTTCATCCAGATTTTTCCCCTTCTATGAACTTGTTTTGTCCTTTATATCTCATTCCCCATACATATGTATGCAACACATTTCCAGATGGTTAGCAAGACCTGGTTATAAGTTACAAACCTTAAGGGCTACTTGTACCTAGTTTATTTATTCTCTTTGTTTCTGGAACTGATTGCCACTATCTTGATCAGCCTAAACAGAAGATTTATTGAAGTGTTGCACAGATTCAGATGATGCACCATCAGTGTAAGTCTGGGAATGGGGGAATTGGGATGTCTTTGACAGCCAGGTATGCTCTGCTCAAGGCATGGGTTATCTGATGCTAAGAACATCAAGTAAGTGTGTACCTCCTCAAATAAGAATCAGCATGCATCTTGACTGTGCTCTGGGGAAGGAACAAAGCCTCGTTTCTCCCAGCTGGTAAATGTAAAGGTCAGATCTCTCATGTCTTACCATTGACTGAATTTCACAGCTTGATATAATTATTTAACTTGGAAACTCAGCTATTCTGGTGTTTAGTTTCATTTATTTGTTTTTTTTTTTTTTTTTTATTTATTTGTTTTGGGTTTGGTTTTTAATAGCAGCAACCTAAGTGCTGTTTCTCTGACCTGGGAATGCCATGTCACAGCTTCTCAAGGTGAGCTGTTTTTTTTTTTTTGTTTTATGTTCTCTGTCCTTAAACAGCACAAGCTCCCTTTCAAACTTCCAGCTCTGCAGCACTGGGAGCTAACTATTCAAAACTGGGTGGGTTAGCTCCTGCCTCATAGCAGTCTGGGGTAACCACAGTCTGCATGGAAACTTCAGCTCTTTCTCATTAATCTCTCAGTACCTAACTGCCAAACCTGGTTGCATTTAGTAATTTTGGAAAATACATATAAAGAAGATACTGTAAAGTGCTTGCATTCTTATGGGTAGTAAGCAACAGCAGTAGCCCTGGACATATTATCCATATTAGAGTGTTGTATTTTGTGCTTTCTTGGTAATACAGACAATATTGTCCACTAAGGGAAAGCCTGAGTTACAAGTTCTAATTCTGGCCTTTTTTCTTTAATTTTATAACAAATGGCATTCACCATCCCAATCTCTCCTGACACATCTCCTCTTCTTTCTCAAATGGGCACATGTGTAAAGCTTGACAGGATGCAATTAAGAGATTTTATGTAATTTTACCTTTTTCAAACTGAATCCCCACATAAGAGCCAATACTAATTAGTGTTGCAATGGTTTTAGATCAAAATTAATTCTTTCTCATGCCTTACAATGAAAAGCAACTTACACGTGCTATCCTGAGCTCTGTGAAGTGCAACAATTATTTTATCAGTCAAGTGATTACAAGAAAGACAAGAAAAGATGGCTAGAAGCATGGGAACCATGCAATTACAATAAACAGTTTCTAGGAAAAATGATAAATGAGGAAGAGAAAAAGTATTGAAGCTTATAATTCCATATTAATCTTCAATTACAATAGCTATTACTGAATTTTTAGTGTCTTTGGATCCCAAGTAGAAATATCAAGAGACTTTTCATATGGGTTTTAAAAGAAATTAGCATAAGATACAATGCTTGATATGCTCTATATTTGGCTTGTTCTGTTGTTTGCTTCTCTTCCTACATTTTTTAAAAAATTATGCTTTATCTCAACCCAGAAAGAAAGTGGTACCATCACTATTTTCAAACAGTAAAAATACTACATGACTTGGAAAGGGGCCCATCCTCATTTGAGAAGGTAGGATGGGAAGTATGAAAACATAAGTCTGAAGAAGTATGGGTTGTTTCTTTATTCTGTGGTAAGATATACCACAGCAAAGAAAACAAACAAAAACTGTTTTACACAATAGACCACAAATACTTGTAAATTCAATGGGACTTAAGTGGATGCTTATGATTTGACTCATATCAATTTCTGCAGTGTTAGCATCTGTGTACATAATTTCATCTGCTACAACAAAGATGAAAATAGGGATAGGAAACAAATGGTTATTTTTCACATTAACTATACATGGAACATTCTACTTTTACTTTGTTCTAGCTATTTATCTGCTGCAAATACCTTCATGCAGTGCTCAAAGAGGCTCTTTCTATGCTTCAGTTAACCCAGCTGCCAAATATTTGTCTGCCTGTCAAAGAAAAGCCTTAAAACCAGTTAAAGAAGGCAAATGGAACAAAAAAGTCTACTGGCATCTATCCCAGTCTGCTAGTAGCTAAGGATGCCATGGGACAATTTGACAGTAGAGGCACCACCATCCACCCCTGGACTTCTCTGAGCACGAGGCTGAGCTTTGCTGTCGACCCAGCCTGAAGTTCAATAGCCCAAGTGTTCAGCAGAGCAGGGAGGTGATTGCACTTGCCTTTGCAGAGCACCTGGGATAATAGGGCAATTCATAACTTACTAAATGTTCTACTGCACATGTGCCAGGCTACAAAGAGCAAAGTAGGCTGCAAATTGGAAATGTAAATGTCCTGTTCTTTTTAAGTCACTCCCTCCACAAGGGCAGAAGGAAAACTAGTTTTGTTTTCAAGTCATGCATTTTTCTCAACTACTTAAAAATGGTGAAAGGGTTTTGATTCACATATGGCATAAATGAAGCTGGTCCCAGAGATTAGTATAGAAAGTTGCACCTGAATAGAGATTGTAGAAAAGCTGAGTGTAAATAAGGGCACTGATAGGCTGGGGAGGCTAGATTTCTTTAATTAGTAGTTAATACTATATATTACATAATACAGTAAGTTTAGAGAGATACCATACACCTTTTCCATGTCCTTTTTGGTTACCCAAGAGTTCCAATAAAATGTTTTACAGATAACACAAAAGCTACATGGAAAGCTTTTGAAGGAATGTATCACTGCACTAGCATGCCAACAGATGAATGTCACAATGATTTCTCTTTGTTAAGAAAGTGACAGAACTCCAGACCTCCCCTGAAGTTGTCAATCCTTATACAGCTTTTGGGAGTGAAATGATTGTTATAAAATGTTTTCTGATTGAAAGAGGAGAAGTAGATATTACTAAAGTTTAATAAATCATTCCTGCCAACAGCTGACTTTCAGAGGAAACAAATGTAGTTATGTTTTTAAAACATTTTCATGGTTGCATAGTTTGTTTAAAAAGTTTTATACTGAATTGTAAACAGCATTTGAAAAAGTGTCCTGATTATAAAAATCAGCACTACCTGACTGATCCTAGCAAAAGGGCCGTTTGCTCAGGCAGACAATGGAGACATTGGAGACAAGGAAGCTGGAGGAGGCAAAGAGATAAGCCAGAGACAGGGAGAGAGGAGGCACCCCAAAATCCAAACCTATTTGCTATAACCTTTTCAATCAGTGAAGCTCTCACTGAAAAATAAGTTTATACTGCCATGTGGCTTTCTGTATTGTATGCTGGAGACACCTGCCCACTGGACTGTCAGGATCCTTCATGACTTAAACTAAGGTCTTGAACTGGTGCTTGAAATCAGGCAAGGCCACTGATTCAGTTCAGAGTGGTCACCTGTTTCCACCAGGTCGAAGTAGTCTCTTGGTTTGCTGAAAGAAGCATACACTTCCTCTCGCTCCCAGCCCCCCAAAATCTCAACTGGTCTTGAAAACTTGCCTAACTTTAAATGCTCTGCTAGCCATTACCAGTCCCCAAACTGCCTGAGAGGGTTTTTTATTTCCTTTTCTTTACGATTGCACTATTATGAATTCTGATTAGTGCCATATTTAAGTAGCACCAATGACTTAGCAATGTATGCTAGTACACAAAGCATTGGTAGATTTTTCATTGGAAAAGAAATTTCCTTTATATACGCAAGATTTTAAGAGTAAAAAACTCCATTTTCTGTATCAAAGATGTGTTGCTGCTTTCACCTTTTTTTTTTTTCCCTAGGAAAAATGAGAAATAATTCCTAGGTATTAGCATAAGCATTTGTTCCTACCAGAACAAAGGGATTGGCTCTACTTCACACCAGGAACATTTCACAAGAGTGTATGAGAATCAGTTATTCCTCTGAACAGGTAAGGAACTCTTGAAAAGGAAATACACCTGTGGCAGTGTGGTAAGGGGCTATTGGTAGGATGAAGTGACTGCTGGATTCTCTCAGAAATTACTTCCAACAGTCATAATTATTGAAAGAATATTTTTAAACATATGTGTTTCATACATAAACTAAAAACACAAGGTCAACGAGCTGAAAAAATAAAAAGTATTAATGTTTCTGAATTTTCTTTTCAGGGGACATGCATACCATACTCAAATCCACCTTCTGTGTTTACCACAATACTTAATTTTATTTGCCTAAAAAGTGAATGCTTGACCACAACCCTAATAAATGGTAATACTACCTTCTCCTCACTTTTAAATCTGTAGAAAATACTGTTTCCCTTGATAAGCATCTGGAAAACCTGTTGCTGGGGATTTCACTGTGCATGGAGTCAGGAATGTTGGATGTGCAATTGTTTGCACATTAGTGCACATTAATTTACATACAGTTGCTCTTACGTTATTTAAGTGATTGCTGCAGGGGAAAAAAGACTTTTCTGATTTATATCATTTCCTAGGGAAAGAATATAGCAAACTATATTCCACATTTCCAACCACATTTTGTAGACTGGTGTGAAAGGCCATGCACAAACCCCATTTTTACGAAGTGGGAACTTTTCATGAAGTAGGAACTTCTGGCACACATTTAGGTGAAAGATAAGTTTCATAGACTTGCTGTAATCTCCTAGTAAGATGTTCCCTTAAACAAAACTTCTGGGTCTTCTATGAATGATATTACAAACTCTGTGGTTGTTGCTCCTGCCCTGTTACTGCAGCCTCATAACTTCCATGCAGTAAACTGCAGCTGCCACTTTGCCACATTAGCCTCGTGGAGAAGTTAGTAAACCCTTTGAAACCAAAACTTCTTCATATTTGATGCCTCTTGGATCACTTTCCTGTTATGTTGTGGATCCGACCAGCTGTTCTGAGCAATCACAGCGTGATGATTTCCTCAGTGCCTATTAACTCCTGTTTCTAAAGCACATCTTTAACACCACAGTATCTCCTTTAGTTCCAGGTCCTAAGTTCTATGTTACTATCCCTGTTTCTGTCAGGTTTTGAGTAATTTAGCTTGGCTAGTTCACAGAGGGTCAGGTCACAACACGAGAAGCATTGCTGAATTGGCTTTAATCTTTCTCTCCAGATGCCAGGGCTGGGAAGGGCACCTCAAGTCCCACAGAAGGCCAACACCTGGATGTAATCTAGATAAAATTGCAAGTTGCAACTAATATCCGGCTCTAATGGTACTGTAACATCAAGGTGGAAATCACCCCTTGCTTTAAATCTCTTCATCATCTGTGGCAAGCGTTTGCTAAATTTTGTGTTTGCAAACATTCACCATCTGAAAACCCATTGGATCAAGAGTATCACAAAAGGACACCAGTCCTAAAGAGATGAGGAAAAACTTTTCAGGAACAAAAAATCTAAACATGAGGGAGTGATGCATTCCATATCAAGAGAAATTTTTCTTTTAGTCATAAGGCAGTGTGAGGCCAGAACCATTCCTTAAATTATCCCCCTCCATGAAAGAGAAGCAGCACAAGCACCGTGAAGCAATTCCCTACTACTCTGTCTCGCCAAAGAATTACATTAGATTAAACTGGTCTTTGGATAAAAAAACCCCCAAGATCAGTGACTTCATAACTGGGCTCTGAAACAAATGGGCAAACATGTATTATGGGCTACATATACTGATAAACAGAATTGCTATAAAATTAAACACCATTTTTTTCCTTCAGGACAGACATCCAAACATGCTAATATCCTGCAGCTGGCAGCTTCACCTCCACCTTTTGCAGGAGGCAGACATGAGGAAGAAAGACAACTCCGAAGTCTTTCATAGCACAGTATTGTGAGAGTTTGTATGCACCAGTATGTGCCACTAGCTCCTAAACACTGCCAGTACAAAGCATCCATAGAGAAGCCAGCGAGGTAAGAGCAGCAAAACAATCTGTGTCCTGAAAGTAATTTCCAGTTCTGGTGTTAAAACAGCTTGTTCTGTTCAATGAGTCACATAGATGTTATTTGAGTAGGTGCAAGTTTTCCACATATTCTACTAACTACTGCAGTCATCTTGAACTATTGTCACAAAGTGAGAGAGATCACAACAGTGCCAAGTGATGCTGCCTCAAGTGGCCAAATCCAGACTGAAGAGATTTGTGAAGTTTATTGTTTTTCGTACTTGATTAACTTTTCCCCATATGAAGTCTTCTGAGGTGATTTCCAAAATGAAAACTGGATGCCAAAGACCCCACAGTTCTGTTTGTATGCCCACTAGTTCTGCTTTCACTGGGCTGATGCTGGGGATTTTTTGTACAGGAATTGCATGCTCCCACTCTTGGTAACCTGGCCTGGATAACAACAGATGATAGGATAGGAATGTGAGTATAACTAGTGTGTGTGAACAGAATACTGAAACTGGCATGTTCTGAGAGGATGTTTGCCCAAAACCTGATAACACTAAGAGGAAATTAATAATAACAAAGCTTAAGACAATGACCACCCAGATTAAATTGTAACCAGGGAATTAGATTAACAAGAGGGGGGAAAATAAAACTTGAAAAGGAGCATGAGAATTTGTGATTATTAGAAGAAAACTTGTGCTAGGTGCTAATATTTCTAAGACCTTCCTCATCAGACATGGAAAGGAGCTGCCACCTCCTTTCAGACAGAGGGGACTGACAGGGTGAAGGAACAGCAGGGATCCACCCCTCCTGGTATGTGGAATGGCTGAACAGGCTTCCAAAAGTGGGACTGTGTATTGTAACCCATGCTTCTTGTAAGAGAGTGGAACTGCATATAAGGAATGTGTAACTAGGTAAGTGGGATCAGTTGCAGAAGAGTATGAAATTTGCAGGTGCTTACCAGCAGTTTGTAAGCCTCTAGTATTGCCATTTCAGTTGTAGTGCTGATACTGATCCACAATATATAGTTCACTGATTACCAGCGAATTACATGTTGCTAATCAGTAAACCACCTTAGCTGCTATCAAGGCTGTGTGAATTACAGTCATTCTCTGCAAAAAGTGGTTTTTTCATTACTACAAATTTGACAGAAGCATCACATCTGCAGAGCAAGGAGTGGAGAGGGAAGCAGAGAACACATAACTCATCAATTTGAAAAAAAAAATAAAAATTAAGAATGAATTAGAACAGGACGAATTCAAATATCCTCCTGAAAGCCCCCTAGATGGACAATGTTGTTTCAGCCAGTAATGATGTATCACAGATATGATGTGACTAGAAATGCTGTAGCAAGCTGTTGCATATCAGCAGCTTTGTATTTTTTGTCACCATGATCTGTCAGAAAAACAAGGCAAAAATAGGCTGACAAGGGAGAAGTTCTGCTCTAACCACATCAATGATATTAGACGCCAAGTGTATTATCTGCCAGGCATAAAGCACATTATTTAAAAGGAAAGAGCTTGTGGTGATAACGATGAAGTTCAAACTGCCCACTTGAAAACGTCTCCTAACAATGAATACTTGTGGCAATGTTTGTCAACAGTAAAGGACAACATCAAGGCACAGTTGCTCTTTTTCTGAATCACAGACCTAGTTTATGTTTACCATGCTTACATGAGGAATTTTTAAGTTAAAGAGAGCCTAGTATTTTGACGAGTGGTTACATTTTTATATGCTGAGCTTTATGCTAGAATTGGCATGAAAATTTAGAAAACGTAAAATGGACTAAGTGCAATATGAGAACTCCAGCTGTGCATTCTGTCTGCCTGCTACCTGCAGAGAGCAATGCCAGTTAGCAGCTACCCATCTACACAAATCAGTCTTTTAAAGGGGGATATTTTAATTCCAGGGTTTTTTTCTGAAGTTCCAGTAGCTCGGGCACTTGTAGAGAAAGCTAATTCCTGAGCAAAGAACTTGGATGAGAGTTCTGCAACATGATACAATTGAGAAACTTAACACAAGAGGATAAGCAGATACCTACAATTAAGACCAAGCAGATGCTGTAGCCTTTCTTAAAAGGGTTGAAAATTGGATTTCTCATGACTGGTTTACAGACTCAACCATCTATTGATGACCTTTGTGGAAGCCTGCTTCATATGATCCTGCTTCATAGGTATTTGAAGACCAGAAGCTCAAACAAAACCCTTAAAAGTATGTTCATATCCCAGTGACCTTGGAGAAGGAAGTTTTTTACAAGTAAATAGCAATATCTTAATCACCACTGAAAACAAGTACTAGAGGTATTAGGCTGGCACAACCATGACAGCTTCCAGAGAGGTGCCCACATGAAATAACCACTATGAAAATTGACATAGCAGATTTAAGGAAGCTACTGTGAGCCCTGCCAAAACCATTCATGGGCCACCAGTGTGAAATAAACAGAATAAATCTATTCAAAAAAATGGTGTTCACAACCCAAGCTGCAAAGGCTGGGGAGTATGTCTGTCCTTTGACCCAGCCAAAGGTGCATCAGAACGGTTCAACATTCACCAGAAGACAACAAAAATCTACATTTCACTAAATTACCATGAAAGACCTTATTGACTCCAGAACACGCTCCTTCTGCCACATAGATAGACTCATCCCAGAATCTACTCTTCTGAAGGACAAACTAGCCAAAGGAAGGGAGAAAAAACATCCCCAGTAATCTGTAACCCCCCTCAAAAAGTCAAAGTATCATGAATGCACATGGATTGATACTCTGCATGATAAATCACTAAATTAGGTATCAAATTGTTTCTGCTACAGACTACTAAGTCATGTCAAAATCATGTCTTGCTTCTTAATAGTTTATCTTCTTAATTACTTGACATGAAAAAAAACATTCCTGGAAGCTTCATCTAAAAAGCACAGGCTGTTAGGTATTAATTTAAGTCACAGAATCACAATCTCTTAACTAAAGTTAGCATCGTCTGGGGAGAAAAACCTACATGAAAAGCAGTATGTAATCAAAGGAAAACCAGGCAGAATACAAAATACGAATTAGAAGTTAAGAATGACAAAATACAAGATAAGCAAAAAGTTGTATTTAGAATGGCTTTTTACTCACATGAATGGCAAGAAGGAGCATTTTTAATATAGAGTGTATTTCAGAGAAAACAGAAAGTTCAGATAAATTTCTGTTGCACATTTGTGGAGAAAAATAACATATATCAGAAAATTCCAACAATAGCCATGGAAAGCCTTAAACATAGGAACAGAAGTGAGGCGGTTTTTAAATCAGCAGCTCCAGATAGCCTGCATCCAAGAATTTTAAGAGCTGGCAAAGGCAACTTGTGTGCTGTTAATGTGGATTTTCCATAAGCTCTGAGAAATCTGGGGAAGCTCAGAAAAAAAAAGAAAAAAGAAAAATCTCAAAGAAAGCTGAGGTAATGCCAATACTAGGAAAATAAGTAAGAAAGGAACAAATTCAGGAACTTACGGTCAACCTCGCCTTAATCCTAGGGGGGAAAAACCAAACCCAAACCAACTACTTCACACAGAAACAAGAAATAAATACTTAAATTACACAGCTTAAATCTATGGAAAACTTACATTTTTGTAATTACTTTATTTTTCTCATGCAATTACAGCACTTGTCTGGTAGACAATAGGAACAGTGTTGATATAACATATTTGTACATTGACTATTTCAGTAGGACACAGAGAAACTGGCACAGTTCTGCACATACAGTTCATAGCAAGCAAATTAAAACTAAGGCTACAGGACCATGTCAGTCAGATATATTTCTAATTGAATCCCACAGGAATTAGTTCTTGGCAGCAAGGTACTCAGTATTTTATCTGGAAATAAAGTTTACAAAGAACATTCATAAAAGCTCTAAGTAAATAGTGAAGCAAGGCTGCTGACTGGGAACCATCTGGATTACTGGAAAACTAAGTGCTCCAGCATGATCACCGTGAGGTCATGTATTTAAGAGTGATGAATTTAAAACACTTATAGATGGAAAACTTCCTCAGGAAGTAGCTGGAATAGCTGGTAACAGAATAAACATGGGTTCCTTGAGTATGAGTTCAAAAATTGTATATATGTAATTGTTAAATGGCCCAGAACCAAATGATGTTTTCATTGCAGGGAGGAAGAGACCAGAGAAACGTGACTATCATCAAAACAGATTTCTCAAGTACTGATCTCCATTGGCAAAAGATATTGCTGCATTTCAGGAAACAGCAACAGGATGACAACTTCTGTATCCACATTTCTTGGAGCTGCTTTATCAGAATACAGCCTCCAGTACTTTCAAAGAAGATATCAGTAAATTATAGATTTCGAAGAGTACAAATAATCCAAGTGCAAACAAGCCTAAATAATGGAACAGTTGGCACAGAAAAATTAACTGCACCACATGATGTTTTAGGATCTAGTGAAGACCTCTAAAGCAACTAGTAGGGGGAAAAAATATACTAAAGTACAGTGTGATAGCTGAAAGTAAGTTAATCTTAAAACACCAAGTAAGCTTTCTTGAGTAACTGTAATAATAAATAAGCTTCCAGAGGTGCAGTAGTTATGCTAACATTATACATGTCTATGACCCCTGGACAGAACTCCAAATTAGAATGTAATTATTAATTTTAAAAGACAGTCGTAGTGACCTTACTATAGGCCATCATTTCAATACATGTTTCACTAGTTCTCCAGTGATATAACTCGAAACAGACATATTTTCAGCAAAATGCTTGGCTTGGGACTAACAATTACTACTGTCCAGGCCAAATCAAAGACAATGCTCACTAAAAAATATTTCTCCCATGGCCAATCTGAACAGACAATGGAACTTCCATAAATAAAATTAAGTTCTTAAATTTAGGCATGAATAAAAGGAGAGCTTTTACTTAAAACTTCTGCTCTCGCACCTCCACTGTGCAGAATCACAGGCTCAACTGGGCTGGAACAGATCCTCTGGGACCATCGAGTCCACCCTGTGACAGAACAGCACCACGTTCATCTAGACCATGGCACATCTAATCTTTCCTTAAACACCTTCAGGAACAGTGCCCACCATCTCCCTGGGCCGCCCATTCCAATGCCTTATCACTCCTCCTGTGAATAAACCCCTACTAATGCCCAGCATAGTAGGGATTTATTCTTGGCAGGGCTTAAGACGATGTCCTCTCGTCCTGTGGCTTTCAGTGATGAAAGAAGATAAAAAGACCCAAAGGCTCAGACGGGAGCGGGCTCGCTCTCAGTGGAAGCGATAACGCCTCGCTTGTGCGCCAGACCGCGGCCTTCCCCTCAGCAGAACGTCCGGAGAAGGCGCGCAGGAGCCCGAGATGGCCGCGGGACCCGGGCGGGAAGGGGCTGTGTCCCGCAGGACAGGCCAAGCCCGAGCAGGGGCACAGCAGCTGCCGGCCCCAGGTCCCGCTGCGCTCGCCATCAGCCGGGACCGCAGGGCCACCATCCCGCAGGAAGCTCAGCCAGCCCGGCCTCCCCACCCCGGCGCTTCCGCGCCCGGCGGGCGGGTGAAAGGTCCCGCGGCGCCCGGATGGAGGCGGCGCCGCTCCGCTATATAAGCGCCCGCCGCCGGCGCGCCCGCCTCTCCCGCGCCGCCGCCTCCTGGCTCACCGCTGTTCGCTGGGCCCCGCGCCGCCCGAGCCCGGGAATAAGTCGGTCAGGAAGGCTCCGCTGCCGCCATGGTGAGCGGGGGAGCGCCGGGGGCGGGGGAGGGAGCGGGGCCGCCGCGCCCGCCCGGCCGCGTGGCCGCCGTGCCCGCCCGGGCCGTGCAGGCCCTCGGCCCCGGGGCAGCGCCGCGCGTCCCGGCGGGGCGCGGAGGGTCCTCGGCTGCTGGGGCGGCTCCCGGAGCTCACCCCGAGCCGGCGGGCAGCGAGGGCGGCCTGCGGGCCCCGCAGTGCCGTTCCCTTCGGGGCAGGCGGAGGGGAGGCGGCCGCAGCCCGAGGTGATCGGGGCTGGTCCGGCCTCGTGTCCCTGCCCTTACAGGCGGCCCTGCTTAGGGAACGTGGTCACTTAATGCGGCTGGCAGCACCTCATCGTCACTGTGCCATCCCGTGTTCCACAGAATCGCACAGTAGGTCAAGTTGGAAGGGACCACAGCGGGTCATCCCAGAGCACATGGCACAGGATTGAGTCCAGACGGCTCTTGAATATTTCCAATATACTCCACACACAGCCTCTCTGTCCAGTGTCCCAGTGCTCAGCCGCACAGTAAAGAAGTTCTTCATGTTCAGGTGGAACTTCTGTACATCAGTTTCTGCTCGTGGTCTCCTGTCTTACTGGTTGGCTCCATCCTCTGGGCAACCCCCCTATTTATATTTTTATAGAGGCATATATATATATACAGACATGTGTATATATATTTGTACAGACGTATATATGTATATATGTTTCACTGCTCTTTTCTTATGATATTTGCACATTTTCTTACTAATTCATCAGCTCACTAAACTCACATTAATGCCCCATTATTTGCAAGTATTTAATTGCTTAAGCTCCTCAAATCAGTTTCGTGAGTGGCCGAATTAGTCTTTCTGGCCAGGTGCCCCTTTTTGTTTTCGTGGTGTGAATTGCTGCAGGTTTGTTGATCAAATCTTTGCTACTTCATTTGTGGTGAGGTTAAGTTGTAAGATACATGAAGAGTGAAATACATTTTTTTTTTTGAGGAAAAGGAATGTTTGTGCCAGCTCTGTATAGGTAAACCAGGGAAGGATGTGCTTGCAGCTTCCCACTCTAAGATGCAGTTAGACTAAAAAATTGCTTTTCCTTAGAGTTAGGACTTTGCCCTTTCATTCTCTTCCTATTTTTTTCTACCGTGCCACCATGCCCTTCTAGTCAGTAGCGTTAAACAGTCCCATAGCTGAATTGTTCTTTTACACTTCAGAAATCTGTTTCTAAGAGTGTGAGTTGGTGTTGACTGCAGTGTCTGATGTTTGTAACTTGAACCTTTTAGGCGTTTAAAGATACTGGCAAAGCACCTGTGGAACAAGAGGTGGCGATTCATCGCATTAGAATTACCTTGACAAGTCGCAATGTAAAATCACTGGAGAAGGGTGAGTAGTACTTCTCTGTTTACTTGGAGAACTCGCCAGGTAATGAATAATAGGAGCCATGTAAGGCATTGCTAAGTACAATGTGTTGAAACCAGTTGTAATTAAGGATGTTACCGTTTGCCTTTTTGTATGTGCCTTGGCTTGCAAAGTCAACCCCAAGTGCTTTATACACCAAAAAGTGAATTCTGATTTAATTTTTAATGGAAGTTAGTGTTTTGGGGGTTTTCATTATGCAGAAAAACTTGTGTCATAATGACTAATGTAAAAGAGTACAGCTTCTTCCCTTTAGTTTTTATGGGGAATTTTGAAAGAATTATCACACTTTAACTGTATAAGAACTGAAAGGCACTGGTTTCTTGATATTTTGTTATTTGTGTTATGAAGAGTTTAGTATAGCATTCTTAAAAAAAAAAATCTTGTTTACGAATTAGCTTTGCCAGTGTTTAATCACATAATAAAAATGTAAAAAAAGTTACTATTTGTAGGATCTTTAGGCTGATAACAGCTTAAATATGGTTTAAACTTGTAGTAATGGCTTTTGCTTACTGTTGCACCATGATTTTGCTCATCATGTCATAATGCTTCCAGTTGTACGTGGTTGGCTATGAGGATAATGCTTAAAATGAATGGCAGTGATCACTCATACGCTATTCTGAGCCAACATCTTGTTTAAAATACTTGCTTAAAAAGTCAAGCAAGTAAAACAGTCACAAATCTGAGCTGTTGCATGTCTCTTTTCAGTCTGTGCTGACTTGATCAGGGGTGCTAAGGAAAAAAACCTGAAGGTCAAGGGACCCGTTCGCATGCCCACCAAGGTACTTGATGCTGTTTTCCTGTCTTAAAAGTTGGTTTGCTTTCTGCAACTGTGTGCTTAAAACATATTTTTTAAGGAACAGAAGGTGAGATGAAAAGCAGTGCTATTAAACTGAGGGTGACCCAGTGTAAAAAGATGATTTCACAAGTTGCTTTGACACCTAGAGTAACTGTTAAGTGCAAAATACGTTGAATATGGAAGGGGCTTTTCTGTTCAATTTATTTTAATAATGAAATTAAATATGTAGGGAAGGAGTGTTAACATCAGTAGACCATGACTTAATAGGTAACTTTCTAATGGCATAGATACCACACAGTATTTGTCGGGGATCACCTTTTTGTCTGGTTGTAGATTACTCTGAGTGCATCAGCTAAATACCTCACGTTTGACATTTCAGACCCTGCGGATCACTACCAGGAAGACGCCCTGTGGTGAGGGTTCCAAGACCTGGGATCGCTTCCAGATGCGTATCCATAAGCGGCTCATTGACTTGCACAGCCCTTCGGAGATCGTGAAGCAGATCACCTCCATCAGCATCGAACCTGGCGTAGAAGTCGAAGTTACTATTGCCGATGCCTAAATGATGGTCGTCGTCGAATAAAGTTCATTTGCAAATTTGCATCGCTTGTTTCTTTTCTTATGTGTGCCAAGAGATTGTTCTGTGATGGTTTTTGTGAAGAAGGACAACAGAAACCACAATCAGAATGCTGTGTGAGAGGACTGTATATTTAAGGAAGAATATGCCACCTGTAAATACCAGGAAAATTAAACTTGGGCATCCCAGTTTAATTGGAGGCTGGCAGCTATATGGTTGTGCAGCACTTTATGAAAAATATATTTTTTAACAATTTAAGGGTTTGATTTTGGCCAAAATTTTAGTTTATACACAGACAAGTACCTGAATTAAAATTGATATTTAGGTAAAATCACCAAGTGTGAACCAATTCTTGGTTCTTGCTGTGCAAGATTGAACTAATGCTTAGCCTATTTGGATTTTTTTTTCCCCATGTGTGTCACAATCAAAGGATCCTGGGGGTGCTAGTTATAAAACTTCATTTGTGGTGAACACATTGAATTTAACAAGTTTGGACATACATGTAGAGTCACAAAACAACTATGGAATTACCTGGTTGTCTTTTCAGGTTTAGATTTCCACAGATATTAATGCTTAGAGTAAGCTTCATATGTAAAGCAACAAAACAGCCATTTTTATTGCTGCTTTTAAGTCTCAAAGGAACTGTGATTAATTCTTAAACCAACAAAACAAAGCCCAGAGTTACAGAGAACAGTTTTATTTAATCCATTAAGGATCGAGTTGCTGCTTCTGCTTCAAGCATAAGAGAGAACTTGAGTTCTAAATAAAACAAGCAGTGGTGGTTCTCTGCAAGCAACTTCAGGTCTTGTTTATGTTTGCTAAGACCTAAAACTGACCAAAGTTTGAGCTTACTCAAGAAATACAAGAGGCCTTCAATTTCCTTATATTTTAAGGCCTTAAAAGGATTCTGACTCTCCAGTTAGTAGACCGGAGTGCTTTGGTAGAGGGGAGTTGAGTGAGTTAAAGTGAACACATTGTGTCAAGCTTTCTTCCTTGAGAAACCACTGTGAGCAGAGGGGAAAATACCACCCAGCATGGAACACCTGTGTCTTCCTTAAAGTCTGTTTCTGGTAATATGCCACAAATACAAGGTGCCTGATGAACACTTCCGAGTTTGAAAATCATTTCTATTATATGGGTTGCTCTTTACAGGAATAAATGGGCAAACAAACAGCACAAGGAGATACCTTGCACTCATTGACATAAGTTACTTGTACTCACGTAGTCTTCCTCCTGATTAACACAGTAGCCCTGTGGCTGTAAGCACCTGGAGGGATCTAGGCTCGGCTGACTGCGTTTGACACCAAAGTTCTGCCTTTGGTTTTTCCATAGGGTTTCCAGACAGGTTTTCCCTGTTGCTCAAAACTGTGGAACAGTTTTGTATCCGCTTACATCTGGCTGTACCTCTGACTCACAAGGTGCCTCTTAAACACCTAAATGACCTGCAGTCCCACCGATCTTCTTTCAGCTGCGGCACTTCAAGGCCTAATTTCTTCTGTCATCTTTTCACTTGTCTCCCACTTACCCATAAACACAGATGCAGCTTTACC
This sequence comes from Cichladusa arquata, assembly GCA_026413545.1. Lineage (NCBI taxonomy): Eukaryota > Metazoa > Chordata > Aves > Passeriformes > Muscicapidae > Cichladusa > Cichladusa arquata. Next base: position 112,156,219 of record JAOTQP010001286.1, on the reverse strand, counting down.
TTTGTGTCTGGGTCCCGCACTGTGGAGCAATCCTGTGTGAGCAGGCCGGCTGGCACAGGAGGGTTTTACATTTATTAGCGGGAGGGAGGCTCGATCCTCGGCTTGCGGCGGGCGCCGCACCGCGGGTCACCGCGGTTTTATTTATTTTCTACTCCGTTTTCTGCTTCTACACTGCCGGAGCCGTTACGTAACGCCCCCGCTAACTTTATATAACTCGCTCGGATGGAAACGTTTAGGTACGCGCGTCTCCCCCGCCCATCCTGCCCCCCGTATCCGGCAGAACACCCCTCCTCCTCCTCTGGCCGCCCGGTTCAAACCTCTCTTTTACTGCGGACGATGAGCAACCGCTGCGTCTCCAGCACACTCTGCTCCGTCCCGCTCCGCTCCATCCCGGTGCCCCAATCCCTTCCCTCCCTCCCTCCCTCACGAACCGGCGGCCCCGCTGCCGTGCGCTGTGCGGCAGCGCCCCCTGCCGGCCGGAGGGAGCTGTGCCCGTGCCCGTGCCCGCGCCCGCGCCCCCGCGCTCGGCCAATCAGCGCCCGCCTTCCCCCGCGCTCGGCCAATCAGCGCCCGCCTTCCCCCGCGCTCGGCCAATCAGCGCCCGGCTCTTCCCTCAAAATGCCCCCCGCTCCTGCGCGGGCCCAGGGCGCTCCCGGGAAGGGCGAGCGGGGCTCGGCGGCTCCTGGAGCGGCGGTGCCCCCTTCTTTCCCCCGGTGTCTACAGGTGTTGAGCCTTCCGGGAAGGGGCTGCAGGTGGATGAGAGCAGCGCCCAGCTGAGGCTGTTAGCGCGCCTTCTCTTGTGTGTTTCCTAGTATAACTTGCCAGGTGTTTTTTTTTTTTTTCCTAAAGGTCGTGCTCCCCAAACTTCTCTAGATTGCCCTGTCTTCTTCAGAAGTGCTCATTTGTATGCGAGCTGGCCCCATCTTTGTTATGCTC